>OX608076.1:6244093-6736593 GCA_951509635.1 Eupeodes luniger | reverse complement strand
TTTTTGGATATTCAATCTTTATTTTCTAAAATAAAAACCGTGGGTATACATGCAGAAGGCACTAAGTCAAAGAACATATAGTTTTGAGTTAATCGATATTTAATGTTTGTGTGGTCGTGAGAGTGCATTATATGGGTAGTTATTTTTCATCTGATTACGTTAAAAGCTTTATTGACATTATTATTTATGTTTCCAATCAAAAAATCGAAAATATTGCAATAAAACTACAGAGTGTGCTTACTTAGTGCTGTTTAGCAGAATTGATAATGCAATAAAGCGGCTAATTTGGCAATAACAACTAAAAACAGACATTAAAAAAACATGTTTTTTTGAATTTATTATTTAAAATTTGTATTAAAATTTTAAAAGCGAGTGGGAATATTATACAAGAGAACGATATCTGTTGAAAGGTATCATAATGCAATTAAGGAAAGACAATTATTAAAATTAAGGATAATTTTTAAAAATATAAGATAAAACGTTGGAACTAGAAAGTACAGTCTTATTAAAATTAAGGATGATTTAACAAACAAAAAAAGAGAAGTGATTTCTACTAGAAAACGCAACTATTAAAATTAAGAAATTAAGTATAATTTTACAACAAGTAAAAATAAGAAGAAAACAGGTTGAAATTATACGCTTTCTTCTGATCAAAAAGGTTCTGCCAAGTAGTTTTTTTAATTAAGAGTAAATTGTGGCAGTAATGACTTTCCATGCACAGAAAACTTTCAACGCGTTTTTTTATTTTTAACATTAATAATGGCTTCAGGTTTTAGTTTTATTCTCTTCTTTTTGTAAAACGCATTAATTACAGGTTGGTTGAAAATATTCAATGTATTTAAGAAAAATTGTTTAACTGTAATCCAGGGTAAGAAAATAATTTGTTTGCAGTTTGTGGTAGATTTCCATTTTCGTTTCTAGGCCTTTGATGTTTTTGGTGGTTACTTTTGACATTTTAAAGAAAATAAAAAATAATTACAAAATGCAATTATTAATTTTTGGCACCCAAGTTATTGTACTCTTGCCAAAGCAAAGTGTGTATCAGGCCTTGAAAGTTGTAGTTGGCGAAAAAATAACCACACCAAATCATCGTCTTTATATTTTTGCTCATAGTTCCTTGATTTCCATTTGTACGATGGACTGAAGGTAGAGATTAGTGAAGTAAAGTTTCAAGTTTGGAAATTATGCCTTGGTCAAAATGTACGTTCAAAGAATTCAGTTGACTTCAAATGAACTCCTTTATATTGTCTGATCCTGTTCAATAAATAAACCCCTGGAAAACGTGTCAAATCGTTTAAATTTAATTTCAAAATAATGGTTCTGTTCGATTCAGCCAACAAAACAATCAATTTGTTGAAGGACATTTTGGTGGGCACATTATCTCGCATATCGTGAGCATGTGATCGTTGTCGTGCGATTTAATACTGTTTGACTATTTTCATGAGGTTATTGTGAAGTCCCTTGTCTATTCAGATAAGCCCCAGACAATTGACGCCTTAGAGTACTGCAAAAAGTGGTCGAAAATTGGGCCTCTGGATTGGTATTTATTTGAGACAGCCGCGGTTGACATATCCCCAAAATCATTTTGAAAACATAATGGCAAACCCTTATCTTTATAATGAAGCTAAATTCTTGACCGTAAAATTAAATAATACGAGTTTTATTTCTTCTTGAAAACCTCACGTTTGAAAACAAAAACTTTTCCATATTTGGAGAAGAAAGGGATTTGGTAAGATTTTGTGAATGGAAGTTGAAAGAAAATAGTCAAAGGAAAAGGAACTGAAATACAAAAAATATTAATGAAGAAGAGAAAAGAGCTATGGAGTTGCGCGTTCGCCTCTGTTTTTTTCTCAATGAATGTCAGGCAGGGGATGTTTGTCATGTATTGTATAAGTCCTAACTTTTTTAAGTATTCCGATGAGCTTCTGACTGAGTGCAAAGATAATGACTTAACAAGGAGTAGACAGTTTAAGGGCATGTCTCCCGCAGAAGCGAACTCAGAACTCATGTAAATGTATTTGAATGTATTAGTGAAAGAACAATTACTCTCTTCATTATCAAATTCAAAATTCGAATTTCCAATTTCTCTATATTTGCCTCTTGATCTTTTTTGTCACTCAGAGCGAGGGATATATTTTCGCACAAGCACTCAAGCATCCAATCAAAGAAATAAGAAATAGATATCCACTCCACATTCACACAACAAGATATATGGATGAACAACGTTGCATGATAAACCGGTTTTTATTTTGTGTGTCTAGTTAGTTAGATTTGTTGTTGTCTTTTGCATATGGTTCGAATTTTATAAAGCAAATGGGTAGGTATTTCTGCTGTCCATGGAAATGTTTTTTCTTGAATTTGTTTGTAAATAGGTTCTTGCTTTCTACCTAGATATTTTGTCGTTGTGTTTTTCATATGGTTCGAATCTTATAAAGCAAGTGGGTATTTTGGTATCGATGGAGATGTTTTTTTCTTGAATTTCTTTTGTTGGCGACATTTTCTAATTATTGAAAATACTTATTTTGTTTTAATATTTTTAACTTCCCATAGGAAGTTATTGTAATGGGTCCGATTTGTCAAATTAAAAATTTTGACATTTCTCGACGTTTCAAGGTCCCTAGAGTCGAAATGAAAGATTTTTAGAAAGACGTCTTCTGTGCGTGCGTTCGTACGTCCGTACGTTCGCGACGTTTTTTTCGTCGTCCATAGCTCAAGAACCAGAAGAGATATCGACTTCAAATAAATTTTTTTATACAGATAATAAGGCAGAAAGATGCAGAAAGGGCTCTCAAGAAAATTGCGTGGGTGTTTTTTTTACCATAGCAGTTTAAAAAAAAGGTGAAAATTTTGGTTAAACCTAAATATCTCATGAACCAATGACGCTAGATACTTGAATTAAATTTTATATTATATACTGTAACGTAATACAAAATGAGTATATTTTTGGAAAAAAATCCAATTAACGTTTTTTTTTATAAATCAAAAAAACTGAAAAAAAAAATTTGTCACCTCGAAAATTTTACGACCAAAATATGATTTGATCTCCAAAACAAGTTTGTGCAACGAAGAATAAGGTTTTTGACATCTGATAAAATTTTGAGAAAAATCTAGTTGACAGTTTTTTTTATAAAAAATAAAAACCTAAAAAAAACATTAGTCAAAGTTGCGAAAAATTGAATTTCGACTCAAATATCTTTTCAAAAATTTGAGATAATATCTTCTAGATAATTTTAACTTATAAGAAATATTGTTTTCAACATTAGGAACAATTTTGAGAAAAATCGAATTGACAGTTTTTGTACAAAAAATAAAAACCTAAAAAAAACAATATGTACTAAAACTTGGCTTAGCTGAACCAAAAATCAAATTCTGCTTATACGATTGACTACGTAACACCCAAATCACGATTCCATGACCTTACATCATAGCACATACTAGAAATAAAAAAATATGTCTAAGAAAAGATTTTTTTTGATATTTTCTGTTATTGTGTACCGCAAGCCTACAAAACAAAGAATACAAAACTAAATGAGCCATGAGACCAACAACAACAAAAAAAATCTGAGAGAGAATGGGCGGGCGAAATTCTTTTGCAAAGAATTCTCTTCCTAAGCGCTGTGTATTGCAGCGGCATTCTTGGGAACTGGAAACTTCATTGTGTGCGTTTACAAAGAAATTTGTTGTTAAAAAATGCAAAATAGACCTCTTTTATAAAAATTAAATTAAATAAATAGTGGGCGCAAGAACTTTTTACTTTTTTAAATAGAATAAACAAAATGCCAAAAAAAAATAAAAAAAATATTTTGGAATTATATAAGCTCCCAATCCCTCACAATTGCACCACAAATGTTGTTATTTTGAAATGCATTTTTAATTATGTTGCGACAAATATTTTTTTTTTTTCAAAATCCACACTATGTTTAATATATATGGACCTTTTTTTAAAAAAAAAAGTTAAAACTAAAAAAAAAAAAATCAGTTCGCCCCATGAATTACCAAAAAAAATTGGGAAAAAAAGAAGCATTTTGGATTTTTTGTCTAAAAAAGTTACTATAACTATTTAAAAAAAAAATAATTAAAAAGCAAATATCTGCACATATCTTTAGAATTTGAAAAAAAGTTGAATTGACTTAGCTGGCTGTTATACTTTCGAAGTTCTATCAATTATTGCACCTATGCCACAATGCAAATTTGCCCTATTTTTCATAGTTTTCTAGAATTTTTCTTGGAATAAATAAATAAATTAAAAAAAAAAAAGAAGATCGATGCTATGTATAAAAATGTATTGTTTTTTGGAAAAAAATATAAAAAAAATAAAAAATTATATTTAACACACTGCCCCATTGATTTTCCCAAGTAACTACCTGAATTTAATGATTTTTTAGTGATTCTAGTGCTGTTAAGGAACAAAAAAATTTTTTTAATTTTGGATTCCTTTATAAATATTTAGCCCAATATATTTTCAATCAAAACCCGTTTATTTCGTTTAAATATTTAAAAAAATGTGAACGCTACAAAGCTAAGCGCAAAGCACCAATCAATTTTTTTACATGCCACATGCCCTTAAGACCTTTCCTTTGATGAATGGATAATTCAAAGGTTTTGACAAATATCGATTATAATTTAATGTTGCAAATACCTTACCTATATCTACTGACCTATTTAATTGAGCCCAAAATCCCGAAAGTCGAAATCTATAATAATCTTAGTCTAATACTTATTTAATTGAACAAACACTTTTGGTAGCCAAGTCTTCAACTTCGTTTTTTAGTTTGAGGTTGTAAGTGCTGATGTTGAAATCAAATAAATTTGGATTGGAATTGACCAACCGTAGCTTATGGAGTTGTGGTGTTGTTGGTTGAAAGAGGCGAGGTTTACTCAGGTTACGGGTCTTAGTGTTGAGAGAAATCGAGTTTAAGGGAGAGGAGCAGTCAACTAAACCAGAGAGAAGCCGATATGTAAAAAAATATTGTCAGCAATTTCTCTAGGTTGCTGTAATAAATAGAGGCTTAACAGTTGGAAACGGTTACGATAAGGCTGTAAGAACAAAGGATTTTTTCAGGGAAAGTATTGAAGGGCATCGTGAGATGCTTTCTTTTCTTGATATGTGCATAGCTTGAGTTGGAGACCAAACCTTAGACGCATATTCAAGAAGAGGTCGGACAAACATCATTACCTAAAGCGATCGGATCACGTTAGAAAATTCTTTTTAGACCATCTTTTAACAAAACCCAGTCCAGAATTGTCCCTGTGAAGAAATGGAGAGTTTTTTTTAATGCATGTACATGAATGAAAAGGTCATTGTCTGGCTTTTGCTAACGTTGAGGTCCCATCAATTTTTGGTAAGCCCACCATGTTGAGAAATCGTGTAGATATGTGTGAAGGAGAGATATGGCTTCATGTGCTTCATGTAGAAATCTCTAAGTTCCTTTCGAACTATAGTTAGAGGATGGTGTTTTCTCTGGTCTTTGGAATGATTGATTCTAAAAAATACGAATTGTAGAATTAGCTTATTTTGTTATAAGTCCATCGTGATGAAGCTTTTTTGGGTTTGAGAATAGAACTATAATCCTATCTGGTCATCACAAATTTGTTTGTATACTTCAAAGCTGTTGAGAGCTCATCGTAGTTCCATGTGATTAGAACTTTAAGCTATGATACAGTATTATTTTAGCGTATCTAATTGATATAGGATTGTAGGAAACAAGTGATTCTTCGTTTAAACTGGTTCAGGAGCCATCAGTGTTTTTAAGTCAGCTGAGTGTCAATGGACTGTTCTGAGAGAATTTTACATCACATAGGTTTTCTTGTTGTAACTTTTCGGATATTCTTTATAAGAACATGACATCACTCTCACATTCTTGCGTGCACCTTCCATTAGTGTAGCCCTCTCTGTATCGTTGTATAGGGAGCTCATCACAAACGTTCTCAAACATGAATCCTGACAAAAATGGATAAAAGCATTTTATAGTTCTTAAAGCAGACTGTGAGCTTAGATAAAATTCGAAAATTCTCCCTTTTGTATCAAAACTGATAATGAAGCGATTGGTAAAATAAAAGTTCTTAATTCAAAAATATATCACAGATTTATTTTATTTATATTCAGAATAATTAAATCTAAAATAAATTAATTAAGAATTTTACTGTCCATTAGTTTACTCTTAAGATAATGTTGATTTGATAATTAATATAAGAATCGGTAGAAGGCAGTGTTATTAATTATTATATAAATAATATTTTATAAACTATCAGTCTTTTTGTCGTTTCGACGCAACGGTTTCAATGATTAAACAAAAAAGCTATTGGTGCAATTTAAAGGGGTTGCTGCAACGTGTATTCGTTTTTGTAGATAGATATGTCTATCTACCTTAATGCTTAATCTACACTAACCAGTGCTGAGAATGAGGTTTTTCCTTGGACGGGATTGCGGGGGCCTTATGATGTCGAGTTCGACTACGCTCTTTTACTCTATATAAATGTCTTTTATAATCGATGTCAATTGCAGATGCTGAATCCTGATGAATGGCTGAATTTTCAGTATTTTCTGTCATTACTGAGTGTTTCTTGATAACTCGACGAACAATGTATCTTGAACCATCGGGACGTCGTTTTACTTTCCACACCATTTCGGACTTATCCTTAAATAATGTAGAAAAATAAGAATTTCGAAAAACAAAAAAATCTTTCATACCTTATCTTTGTATTCTTCGATGGCTTTTGATTGACACATTCTGTAAACACTTGATTTAGCCACTAATGTTGAATGTCCATCACTATCGGCAGCAGCAACAGAAGCAGCAGTAGCCATACAATCGGTGTTTTTCGATGGGTTGTCATTTGAAATAACGGTGGACGGTTTTTGGGTTTGACCTGCATCAGTTTGACATTTATTATTAATTGCAAAGTCGGGTTTTCGACAAACACTGCTAAATTGATTTGATTGTGTTTTACTTATAGCTGAAAAAATTATTATTATTTTTAAACAAATATAAAAGCGAGTCTAACAGACAAATCAGATTTGTTCAACAATACAAACATTTTTAAGTATATATGTTTTCTTACATTTTGATACCAAAGCCCGATAATTCTGACAATCGTTTTGTGAACCTGTGTTGGGTTTGCTACTAAAGGAATTGCATTTATTTGAATGTTTTGAAGTAATAGACAAATAAATTAATATTACGTTTCAAATGCTAAAAATGCGCTACTACATGATCCACCAGTATTATAAGCACTTGAACTATTATCGTAATCGTCTAAAATTGCTTCGTTCTGCTTCTGCAAACGAACACTTATTGGTTCAATTTCTGTTCGACCTCTATCCTTAATGCTACAGTGAATATTTGAATTCGGGCATCCTATAGATTTGAGCCATTCTTCAACACGCCGCTCATTAATACCCTCAAAAGGTGAGCAATAATAAACATCTGATTCTCCATCCTCTAGGATAGTTTCATATATGTGTTCTACAGCATCTGGTGAACCCTTCACTGTAGATTCTCGGGGCATTAAAGCTCTGCATTCAGTTTGATAGTTATTATAATACTTAAGGGTTTTCTTTTTGACTTTTTTTGGCGAACACGATGACGATGACATTTGCTGCTGCTGCTGATGGTGTTTATCCGAAGACATCGAAGTTTCTGTTTGCAATTGTTTCATTACTGAAATTTGCGAATTCAGGAAGGTAATTTCCTTACTAACAGTTTCAAGTTGGTCTTTAATATTAGAATGACTGAAAATGTCGCAAACATTTTCTGTTGCAATAGAAGGTAAAATTTGACATGGTGTGTTGCAAGTATTGACAGATCTAGTTTTACCGGTGAAAGTTGATGATGAGTGTGGAAATGCTTGACCATGCTTTGATGGTTGATATGATGATTTTGCCGACGAGGAAAAGCTGGTTTGTTCGCATTCGTATTCATTTGATGATACGAGTTTGTCTAATTGGCATTCTTTATCATCACAGTATACAGCTGAGTCAAGGAAATCATCATCCTGTCAAAAAAGAACAAAACTTAATAATTGTGCTTCACATGGAGTACATTTTTTGACTTACACCAGCAAAAGCATATCGACTAACCAAAATTTTTACTGAATATTTATTCTCAGTCAATAAACTATCGTGATCTACTTTCTCGAGTACATTTTGTCCATTAATCTATCAACAAACAAAATACAAATATATCAATACATAATTAATTAATCGTCCATGTTTGACAAATCTGACCAGTGACAACTTTTTATAAACAAAGGTGATAGTAGAAGGCGCAGATTTATACGATGCTATCATAATGTACATACTTTAGGCACAGATAATAATTTTATACAGATGTCTCATCCCTGCAGGAAAAAATGAAACATTTTTTTCCCTTAACAGACAAGCCTTAACAGACAAGCCTTAACAGACAAGAGCTTTTAAAAATAAAGCTGAGAAAGCTCTTTTTGCCTTGCATATTTTCTTTTTTTTTCTCTTCTCTTTTGTCATTTTGTTTGCCAATGAATACAAAAACAAAGTTCGGACCATTGGAAACAAATGTAAACAACAACAACCCTATTTTTTACAAGGAAGTATATGGGAGTTGATGTAGGTTATGTCTGTATCTTGTTTTTGTATGCGCATTTTGGTGCGTAGAAGAAGAAAGAGTTGATCATTTTTGTTTATTTTTTTGTGAATGTTAGATTGTTAGGTGTCCGGTAAAGAGAATAGAAGAAGTTGCTTGTGTATTGATATATGAAAAATTGTGTGGGCAAGTAGGGACAAGTGAATGTGCACATGACTTGGTTTCTGTGTTTTCTATTTTTAACTTCCCATAGGAAGTTATTGTAATGGGTCCGGGTAAAAATTGATTTTCGACTCAAATATCTTTTCAAAAATTAATTAATTAAATATTTGAGTCGAAAGTAAATTTTTACTAAGTTTTAGTAGATAATGTTTTTATATTTTGTAAGGAAAATGTTAACTTGATTTTTCTCAAAATTCTTGAGCTATGGACGACGTACGTACACAGCCACGCACAGCACGCACAGACATCTTTCTAAAAATCTTTTATTTCGACTCTAGGGACCTTGAAACGTGGAGAAATGTCAAAATTTTCAATTCGACAAATCGGACCCATTACAATAACTTGCTATGGGAAGTTAAAAATATTATTTTAATTGTTGACTCATTATGTACAATAAGGTACATCATCCAATTGACACCAGTCAACAACACTTCATTACGTTTAAAAAGATATAAAACTGAAAAATGTATTCGTGGAGATTTTAGAAAATTGAAGAAAAAGATGAATTTATAAAAAAAAATCCACATGAATGCACGCAGCTAGCATTTACATATCCGATTATACGAACTCGAGCCATAAAGGCAACCTTGTCCTTGCTTTGTTTCTATTTCCAAAGACAACTGTAAATATTTTTTTTCTCGTCGTCGACAAGCGATCAACTCTCCTGCACTTGTTTTCAACGCATCACCACCAACCACACCACAAAAAAAAAACAAAATAAAACGAGTTTTGGTTTGTGAAGAATGATCGTGGTGTATTATGTGTATCTGTGCATTAGGATTATGAGAGGAAAAGAACATAAAAAAATGATTTCAGTTTTTTCTTTGCCTTAGTTTTCATTCATAGGAAAGAAGACGAGTTAAAGCTTTTTGAAAAAGCTCTTTTTTTTGGTTGATTTCAGTTTCATATATCATTTCTCGCCATAAGGGTGAGACATCTGTATAAAATTATTATCTGTGCTTTAGGGGCTTTCCATGGGTAAAATAAATCAATTTATTTTAGATCTATGTATGTCAAAACACAAATTTGACGTTTTTTCTTTCTATGGGGAAAAATAAATTGATTTATTTTGTATTTAAGATCAAATCTGCAGATCTGAATACTTCGACCCTCTGCAATAATACTAATATAATTATAAAAAATGTTCATTTGGACATTTGACAGCTGACAAAAAACAAAACAATTCCAATCGTGTTCCATGTGCCACGAAAAAAAAATTTGATGGAAATCTAAAGTTACCCATGGATAACCCCATTTGTTTACAAAACGCCAAGATTTTGATACATCGACATATTAGGAAATATTTTCAACAGTGTGACATATAAACTTCAATTGTTAAAAAAAAAATTTATTTGTGTTTCTCCAAATTCTGAAACTTTTGTCCGAATTTCCTTAGCAATTTCTTTATTCCGAAAACTCTTTTCCAAATTTGAAGAAGCCTAGATGTTGAGATATCGACATTTCTAGAAAGATCGTCAGCAGTGCAACGGATGAACTTTAGTTGTTAATAACTTGTTTTTGTGTTTCTGCAAATTCTAAAACTTTTGTCCGAATTTCCTTAGTCATTTTCGTATTCCGAAATTCGATGTAATCAAGAATATGGTCAAACGACGTGGGTAAAAACTATACAAGATTACCCGTGCGTCAGATCTTTGTATATAAAAACTAGTTTTCATATACAAAGGTCAGATATCTTCAAGCACTCTTAGAATGATTGAAAACAGAAATATCAAAGACACAACCCATTAATCTTCGTTAACATTGAACGCCATTGTTAAATTGTTCTGTTTTTGTTTCCAATGACAGTTTCGGTATCAGCTTTGTATAGTTGCACCATTGAATTGTAATGAATGAAAAAACATGATCAATTGTCATTTTGACATAAGTGAATTGATAGTTATTTTCTTGACTATCTCTACAGTCGATTTTCCAATAAAGTTGCAATGAAGGCAATTTTTTGGCAGCTGGCCAATCAAATACTAGAAACTTGCCTTATTTTCATGTCCCTTGTGTCGCCTGAACGTGCCCAATGCTTTGATGTACCTATAGAGGCAAATACACTAATGGTGTATGTATTAGATATACAAAAAAGTGCTGAATCTACTTAGGTTACTTAACTCAAACTTTGTATATGAAAACTTTTCATATACAAAGACTAAAAAACATAACATACCTTGCGTGGGGTTATGTTGCAACAATAATAACAATTTCCCTGTGATTCTTGAGCATTTTCTTAATCATATTGACAGAGCAGAAGAAATTTCTGACAATAAAAGTGAGATTTTTGTGTGAGAAATTTTGTTTATATTCGAGAATATAGAAATCTCTGAGATCTTAGAAATATAAACTGGATGGAGTCTGACAACGCATCAAATTCGTTTGAAGTCGCAATGCTTTCTTAACTTGGGTGACATTAAATGAATTGAGTAAGAATAATGTGATTGCGTTCTTGAAATTAAAGTTAATAATTTAACACGGACCATGATGTGAAAAAAATAGAAACATGAAGGCAAGCTATCTTTCATAATCATGATATTTTCAAATTAATAACTGCCACTTATCAATTTTATTGATCTTGTGCTTGTATTGGGCAGGTTCAGACGACAATTAAGTAAGTCAATTTTCTAGTAACTGATTGACCAGCTGCCAAAAAATTACTTAATTCATTGCAAAGTTGACTGGAAAGTTAGTCAAGAAAATCTCCCTAACTATCAAGTCAAATCAACTTTTGTCAAAATGCCAGTTGACAATGTTTTTTTTATTCAACTGAATGCTTAACTTTATTACTCTATGATTAAATTATTTTCTGCACAATTTTATTTAATCTTTTGCGTAAAAGGGTTTCTTTTGTCAATTTGGAAAAAGAATAAGAAATATTTTTTTTAAAATTCAAAATACAACTGATGATGGACTTGCAGCGGTTATATTGCTTGGTACTGTTTCTTAATTTAAAAGTTAACCAAGAACATCCGAAATCTCTAAGACTAAATAAAATTTAATATGTGATTTTCACAGTTATTTACATTATAAAATAAATTAGGTGGCACAACAGTCCGTTGAGAACTAGAACTATTCCTACGGAAACTTATATATTATCTTCTGTACGACATTAGGCAACTTACTTGAAGTATTCGATCGCCCTGGCGTAATCGTCCATCTTGATCTGCTAAACTATTCGGCACAATATCACTTACATAAATCTTACACCTGGGAGCACATTTTTCATTTAACAAACTGTACTCCTTGTCCTTGTCGTATTTTAATTGTATGTCCTCCTTGATGCATCCACCATCGTCGTCATTTTCATCTGAACCAGAATTAGATGCCAAGAAATCATCTGTGCAGTAACTAATGGTAAATCCAAGATTTTCAGTACTTCTTGATTTTTTCAAAGTGATTTCCTTGAAAATATAATAAAATATTAACACAAGTAAACAACAAAAATTAAATTCCTCTCTACACACCTCAAAATCGAATTCGGTTTTTAAACAATCATCAAAGTTGTCTGCCATGACGTCCTTTATTGTTGTTGGTTTAGATTTTCTCCGATACAATACTCCACTCTTCGAATCATCATCGTTCTTCATGAATAAAAGTTCATTGAATTCAGCATCAAAAGTACTTAAATCAGTTTGGCACGAAACTGATGCAATAGCTGGCTTTTGTTTTTTTGGTAATAAAGGCACAGCATCAATATTATCCTTTCGAAAATGTGGGAGCAATGGAGAATTTTCTGTGGACGCCGATGATGAGGAAGCTATTACGGCCAAAGTTGGCGATTTGTATGGAGAATCATCATCATAGTTGAAGAAGCTCAATTTATTGTTTTCGCTCAGGCATTTTCTGCGGACTTCTACGATAATCGGTTCTTCGGCGTTTAAAAATAATTGAACTGCATCTTCGTATGGTAAATTGCTGACATCTGCGCCATTAACCTTTGAGAAATGAATATAATATGTGAAAATAAATGTTGTCTAAATTTGTGTGTTTCCTAATACTTTATAGGTACTTGCCTTCATGATAATAAAATTAAAACACGACATCGTGGTTTTTGTTTGTTTTATAATTTGTGTGCTTAATATTTCTAAAAAGAGTTTTTCAAATCTATTAAAAAAAAATAAAGCCAATTTTTCGGGCGTAAAATGATGTAATGTTGACTATAAAAATCCCGATTAAGGAATTCGTCCTGCACATGACCAAAATATACATACATATGTATGTACATCAAATAGAGGCTTGTATAGCAATAGACGTAGGGGTATGTGCAGGCAGATATGGATGGTTGAATATGATAATATTGTTGGTTCAGTTGTGAACCAACTAGCTGAACTCAAACCATTCTCAAAACGGCAAACAAATGACGTTCTTTTATTTTTACACATATGGTATTTAGCACCATGCACAATCATTTTTGTTTTATTTAAGTTTCTTACTGACTTAAATAATGAATCAACCAATTCTTGGTTTTATGTATCAAAATTAATAATTAATGTCTTAAGTTAGAAAATTTTCAAAATGTATTCAAAATTGTTATGCAAATACCGACTGTTTGATTTTCAATTGGACAGTTTATACTTCTAAGATCTCAGAGATTTCCATATTCTTACGGATAATTTCTTAACAAAGTTCTAAAATAAATAAAGTTTGTGTGGTGTTTTTTTTTTTTGCTATATTTGTAACACCCCGTAGCTATTTATGAATCGAAATTCTGACATTTCACGAAAAAAATAAAAAACATCCGTCGCTTTTCGTTGTAGGAGACATTTATTAACTTCCCATAGGAAGTTATTGGGCAGGTCAGACAACATAAGGAACTTAATTTTGCAGTCAACTGCGTTCTTTGAACGTAAGTTTTGACCAAGGCGACTAGTTATTTTTTCAAGTGTCATACATTTCAAACTTGGAACTTTACTTCACTAACCTTGCTACCTTCAGTTCATCGTAAAAAATCCTTAAAAAACCTTATCTTCTACAAAACATTTTTTCAGAAAAGCTTCAAGTCCATTACAATTTGTATTTGGTATTGTAAAGAAATAGTACTTATTTCTTTTCTAACTTGGAAAGGAATCCTTTGTATCAAAAAATTAAATGGAATTGTGGAGAAAGTGAAAAAATCATAGATAATAAAGTACAGCTTTCAGTTGAATGAAAAAACATAGTCAATTGTCACTTTGACATAAGTAGACTTGACTTACGTCGTTTTCAATTGGCAATCTGGAAGTGAAAAAAAGCATTCTGAATGCGTTCAATTGGGCAAAAGTGACAGTTCTGATTCTGAAAAGAAGAGAATTTCCCTTCTGGTTTTAAAAACAGAATCAGAAGCAGAATCACTCATACATTCATAAATTTTAAATGTCACTTTCTCCATGTTTGCAGCACAAAAACAAAATGAAATTTAGCGCGAATACACATATATGTATGTGACACATGTCATACTCAACCAATACATTCTCACCAAACTTCAGATTCTTCGGAATAAAAAAAAAACTGTTCAATTGGGATTCCGAATCGAAGAACAATTCCAGATTGCCAATTGAAAACGTCGTTAATAGTTAGGGAGATTTTTCTTGACCAACTTTGCAGTCAACTTTACATTAAATTTGCCTTAATTGGAAAGTAATTTTTTGGACGTTGGGCAATCAGATAATAGAAACTTGCCTTTCTTTCAAGTCCTTTATATCGTCTGAACCTGCCATTTTCCAATCGCTTGGCACAAATTAATTAACTTTTAACCAATTTACGATCCAGGGGGTCATATGAGCCATAAAGTTTATACACTTAAATTATATAAGTAAAGATTTGTTAGTAATTTAAAGATATTCACCAATAAGCGGTTTTCTGTCAAAAACAACTAAAATCTTTGTTTACACACAATTTAGAATTGGGAATAACTTAAGTAATGCTTTAAATTACTTAATTAATAATTACTCTCAAAGAGTTTTGTTCTTTCAAAATTGATTGTCTATTAAATACAAAAACTTTTAAAATCTTAAAAAGTTAAAGAAATCTACTTCTTGAAGTGAATGTGCTTTAGATGCTCTAGAAAAGAGATTTTCAAGAATATAAATATCACAAAAACAGTAAAAAAGAGACATTCGTTAGTTAATGGGTAATTGAAAAACATAATACACATTTCACATCTATTAATTTAATAAAAAAGCTTTAAATCTCTCGAGAACTGAGTTGAAAAGAGATTCCGCAACGTGTAACTTGTGAGTGCCACTCTAAAGTTTTTTCACAACTTATTTGTTTACCTTCATTTGTTTGTATTTAATTTAAATTCAAGAACCAAGCATTTTCCTCCCTTCAATTTTTAAGTTTTGTTGACTCCTTCAAAAGGTTCACGCAAAGCAGTAATTTTTTAGAATTTGTCTTCTAGCATCAGCTCAGAGCTTCAAGTAAGCAGAGTAATAAAGACTCCCGAAAATTGAGCCCAATAAAATACTTTAAAAAAAGCCAGAAAATTCTTCGTAACAGATTCTGTTTCATGTTCCTACGAAAAAAGATCACATTTTTCTGAAAAACTTTCTCATTTTCTGGATTTTTGCATCATAAATCATAGAATACTAGCGGCCCGGTACGTGCTTCGCTACGTATAAGGCATAGTAATGATTATTTTTATATTATTATATCTTAAATTGCTAGCTATTTAAAAATCCAAAGGACCTAAATGATGTATTGTTTATATTAATTTATCAGCAAAAAGTAAAACCTAAAATATAAAAAAAGAATTGGGTACTCTTACTATGGTGGGTCTATATGGGTTAGTCTAAAACAGTTGGATAAACAATATTTTTTGTTTTTCTATTTTGAGCATGAATAAATAAACAGTTGGGGGTACCGACTCTGGAATAGGCAACATAAAGTTGGTCATGTGAAAAACATGATTCCTCCAAATTGACACCAAAAACGTGAAGTATTTGCCCTTGGGCCTTATTTATGGACATCGCAAATGATAAACTCACAGGATATTGTAATCTTTTGAATTCAAATTGCTGTCAGTTCTAATCATAGGGATACGCGGTATCAAACACACTTTTCCTTTCGATTTACCAGTTAAGATTGTAGCTTTAATCAAATTTGGCAATAACTTTTTCACTACCAATCTGGTGCCATTACACAGTTTTGGTGGATTAATATTTCGCAATAATATAATCGAAGAACCAATTTTCAGATTCAAGCAATGCGGTGGTATACCAGCCGGTTCCAATGAATTTAAAAATTCAATTGGATAATTCATTGCCTCATCTTGATTCATAACACTGTCAATTGATTTATATGTCGTGACTACACCTGACAGTTTCGCTTGAATTTGTAAATTAATTGCATTAATATGAATGTTCTTCTGTGCTAAAATGGCGCGTTCCCTCAACCAATCATGATTTCTGTAGTTCTGAAGAATATTCGGAAAAACACATTCAATCAACTCTTCTATAGATTGCGCAATTGTACAAAAATTGTTCGGTAAAGTGATCAATCCGTTGGTACTGTCGATTGGTATTTTGCCATCACCAATTTCTAACAATTGTTTTGAAAACTCATGGGCAGTTGCATCATTATGTAGGTGAATGCGCATATTAATGTTCAGTGTCAATTTTCGTACATATCTCCAAAGAACTGATGACTTCAAAAAGGCGTTTATTTCATCAGCAGGAGTCGATCGAGGAATGACAGGAAATGTTTGACGAATGTCCCCTGACAGCAATATCAGAACACCACCAAAAAGCTGTTTATTACCGCGTAAATCTTGCATTGTTCGATTAAATGCTTCTATTGATTTTTATTCGCCATTGTGCACTCATCCCATAAAATAATTGACGTTAATCGCAGAACTTTTGCCATAGCAGAATTTCGTCTTGCTCGTGGCATTTTACCTTCACTCAACAACTCAACAATATTTTGGAAAATATAAACACAAAGCAATAACTCAACAATATTTTGGAAAATATAAACATAAAGCAATAATTATCGCTGATAAAATAAAATGACATATGATGACATTAAATTTGTTTGACAGAACTAACGTCACTTTTTTTTGTCTTCGATTGTTTTGCCAAAGGTTCAAATTGGATTTTAAGTATTAGTACAAATTGTTTGTATATGGGAGTATAGAAAGATGTTGATTTTACATTTTTTCAAGATCTTTTTTTAATTTTCTCTACGTACAAACCTTCTCTGGACTTCCACGAATAATTCAACACAAAAATTAGCCAAATCGATAAAGGCATTGTTGAGTTATAACATTACAACGAAAAGTGGCATTGATTTTTATATATATGTATATAGATATCTTGCTTGACAACAGTGTTCTAAAATAATCTAATAACTAAAGTTGTCACTTTGGCCTTTAAAATATGTAATTGTAAGGTTCAGATACAAATTATGTTATTTCAATTTTTTTAAGCGGTGCTCAAAAACTCATGTATGTTATTGTCACTCCTAAGGATTAAAAGTCGGTATCCACCCTTGTGTATACTATTGCTGTTTAGGTATATTAATTTCTCCTATTTAACAAAGATTTCATAGCCTTTGCGATCTGAGTAGTATGTTTGGAATATTACAACCGAAAAAATCCTTCTTCTTCAAACGAAGAGATATTAAACGCGTCCGGAATAAATACAGTAAAGGCATTTCAGTTCATCTTTATGACCAATTAAAGTCCCTAAGAACATGCTTAAAATCTGAAACTAAAATTTATCTTCCAATTAAGAATATTGCTAAAAAAATTCAATAGTCTTGCAACTAGTTTTCCCGAAGTGAGCAGCATGCTTTTTATTCTTGGCCCTTCCAGTTACAGCCGCAACTGCTGGAAGAAGTTTTGTCAACATTAACACTGATCAAAAATTAAATAAGCACTTCGTTGGGACATGGACGCCTGTCCATAGAGGCAGAAACTTTAAAAGAAAAATTAAAGTCATCATCTGTTATAAATAACTTAATAAAACAGTTTGCTGCAAAAATGGCAAGGAGAGGTATTTTTGATTTGACTTGTTTGTACAAATTTTGGAAAAGTACAAGATAGATAAGTATGATGATTTGTGAGAAATATTTTTTCAGAAAAAATAAAAATCTAAACAAACAAATTTATTAAAATTTTTAGAAAAATCCAGCAGTCAGTCTGATGTTCGATTCGAATATTTCGAGAGTAGATAATAATAGTATTGGCTCCAAAGTTATTTCATTTTATGCAAAATTTTGTTGTTAACAAGATAATGTTCTCAGAAAAATCCAATCGCTATTCCTTAAATAAGACATACCTTCAAAAATGCTGTTAAAATTAAATTAAATTGGTTTTCGTTCAAAAATTTAGGGAACAAAAACAAAGATATCAAAATGAAATTTATTTTATCATACGCAAAATATGGTTGCAAATGTTCGTTAATTATTTTTTTGAAAAATTCAATTGATAACTTTTTTTTACATATCACGAAAACGTACATATAGGAACAATACGAATATTGACCTAAAATATTTGTATCTCCCTTAAAATATTGTTCTTAATATTTTGTTGAAGTTTAAGAAAAATCGATAGACGGGCACGAATGGGAACTTATCAGTGTGGGTCGCGTCCCAGCCTCTTTTTTTCAAAAATATTTGCTTCTGAACTTATTTTATGGATTTTTAAGCAATCTCATTAGCTTCGCTCTAATTAAAGTCTCATTCACTGTTGTTGTCAAGTAAAGTAGAGTTCTTTCTATCCACATTATAGTTTTTTTTTTTAATTTTCAAAAGGAAAACGCATAATATATCGGATCCCATCAAGCTCTGAAATCAAGCATACTGAGCGCGGTTAGTTGAAGGATAGGACCAACTGAAAATTTCACCTGTCTTGTATTAATATTTAGGTCGTATCACTTGATAGTCTTGGTTTTTTATGTGTGGAGAAAGATAAAATGTAATCTAATTTAATATTAGTAAACCTTCAATACAACGTTTTGGTGTAACTTGAACCCTCAAAGATTCGATCAAATGGATTGAAAATTAAATGTTAAGAACGAAAACCAAACGTTCTTCATAAGGGAGCATGTCTTAATATCGAAGGATAAAAATCTCGAATGACAAAAATCTAGAATACAATTGCTTGTAATCTAGAATGCAAAAATCTCGAATGCACAAAAATCTCGAATGAATTATAATCTCGAAAGAGAAAATCTCGAAAAAAAATCTCGAATAAATTGTAGATTCGAGATTTTGTATTAAGAGTTAATACTCAAGTTAAACACAGCTCTTTAGGTAGTTAAACAATTATTTATTTTCTGAACTTAAAATGAAGAAAAAAATTCAATATAAAAAAGCAAAAAACACAAGAATATTATTCAGTTTTATATATGTAAATATAAATATCTATAGCCAACAAAACTATAAATGAGATTTGTATGCAAGACTTTTTAAATATCCCACATGACTTCTCTCTTCTTTTTCGTTCAAAACCTTCAATATTTGTTTTTCTTTTTTTATAACCTCTCGCCTGATTCTTGTTTCTTCTCCTTTGTGCATCTTTTCAACTTGGCAAAGGACGTGCACTGATTCCTTGCCCAAAATTTCGATTAATTTATAGAGGCCAATGTGTGACCTTCCCACTAAGACTTTCAGCCTTCTGTGCCACGACTCAACTTTGTTTTGTGTCCTGGGTAAGTTCTGCTTTATTTGGTCAGCACAAGACCAAAATGAAGGGGAATATAAGGGCTTACATCTTGTCGATCCAATATAGTTCTTATCAAACCATTTTCCAATTTTTCGACTACTTACGCAAAATTGAAAGTTCAACGAATTGAAGTAGTCAGGAATTTCGTGTTGCATTATACCTACAGTTCAGAGAGGTCGTTTTTTTGTATTCCAAAGAGTGTAATAATTTACTAACCATGAGTTAAAATATTAATTTTTTCGAGATTTTCGCATTCGAGATTTTTTTTTCTAGATTTTTGTATTTCGTGATTTTTTTCTTTCTTGATTTATTTTTTCGAGATTTTTTTTTTTCGAGATTTTTGCTTTCTAGATTTTTGCTTTCTAGATTTTGATTTTCTAGATTTCGTGGTAGACCCTCTTCATAATCATATTTCAAATAATTGAAGTGCCAGCCTGGTTTAAATCAATTTTTTTAGCCCATTTTTATCTTATCATGAACAAGGCCAACTAATCTCTTGGTTCTATCAAAAGTGTGGAGAACCCCTCTGTTACTAAATCCCCACCACACCACCTTGAATACACTAGTCAAGTCTGGTCTCCCAATAGGAAATCTTACTCTCAAAAAGCTAAATCTGCACAATGCAGATTTCTCCGATTTGCACTCCGCAGTCATCCTTAGGGTAGTAAACCACCTTATGAAGTTCATTTAAAACTACACACCGACCAAAAACACCGCGAATTCGCTGATTTTCTGTCGGACTTCTATCGGACAATAGACTCACCATTTCTTCTAGAAAAGATTCCCATTTAATTTAAATCAACTTAGCTTCAGACATTAACCTACACTTTTTACGATCTAAAATATTTTATGAAAATAAACAGAAGATTTTACTCGGATTCATTTTTAATTCGTTAAACTGTACTTAAGCTTTGCTTTTTATTTATTTATTTTTTATAAGCACTTTCGATATAAGATCTATCAGCTCAAGTCTGTTATCTGTTGATAACATTAAATACATAAAGATATAGGATGAGAACTGATAATCTTTAACATTTATTTACTTATTCGTATTTTGTATCGCTACATTTCACATCTCATCTGCCATCTGGCTATACTCACTAAACTTTTTATGCACCTTTAGCTGGTGCTTTCTGTACACTGTCTAGACATTTAATGCGATGAACTGCAACACAATTTCTGAACATTTCTACTTCCTCGGCACATTTTAGTGACTCACCGGGATAAGCACGATAACAAGCAATTATTTGCGATTTCAAATCTTGACAAGGTGGCAATTTACGAGTTCCTGAAGCATGTGCAAAACGCTTTCGTACATCTTCAGCAGCTGCTGCATATTCTTTTTCCATAACAGCATTTGTTTTATTTAGATTTTGTTCAAGCTGCGCCATGCGAGTTCGCCACAGTTCGTCGTTTTCACGGAGTTCGATTTCTTTTTGACGACGCATTTCCATGGCAGTAATTGTTGGTTCACCCACAAGTCGTGGAAATTGTGACATAGCTGCTGATGTTGTCGATTGGGGAGGCGTTGGGTTTGAATATGTTGTTTTTGGAAGTGCTGCGGATGGTGGTGGTGCTGCTGCTGCTGGCTTTGGTGTAACAGGTGGTGGTGCAGCTGTAGTAGTTTTTTTTTGTTCAATAACTGGAACTGCATGCGTACTTTCCGACTTGTTTGGTTCCTTTTTCTCTTGCTTTGCTAAGAATATAAAGAGACAAAGAAATAGGATAAAAAGTTTACATTAGTGACCTGTAAACTTTTATAAAAGCATATAATTATAATTAAATTTAAAGAATGTCATCAAATTAAAATATATATGTACGTGTGATATTTTTTATAATATTTTGATGATTTTAGTGGAAAAATTATTTAAAGCTTGATACGGAATGAAGAGTCCAATGAAACATTTTTTAAATAAAAAAAGATATTGTCCTTAAATTTAAGCTAGTCATACACGACAAAGCCAAAGATCTAAAAGTACCCGATCCGATCCAAAATCGACCGTGTGTGGAGAAACTGAGGTAGCTGTCGATCCATTTGGATTTTCGACACGTCTAAAATCAACGAGCCCGAGCCACCGTTGTGCGGGGAATCAACGAGCGAGTAGTTCTGTTTAAATATCTCAGATTTTTCTTGATCAATTTTGAAATTTTTGCCACTCATATTACAAGCTCAACGTCACTTTTCAAAAAATAAATAAATCAGGTGGCGCAACAGTCCGTTGAGAACTAGGGCGCAGTGACTTACAACTCTCAACCATTCCTGTGTGCAATTAATTTTATCAGGAATGGGGAGAACCTACATTTTTAAGACGAACCCAAACGACTAATTTGTGAAAACACTTTTCATGACAAGAATTACTCTTGGAGGAGTTGTCAATTTCTTGCAAGAGGCAGTACTCGTGAAAGAAAAACCCTTGGATGGCACGGGCAGGAATTGAACCCAAGACCTCTGGCATGACAGTTCCACGCACTAACCACCACGCCACGGGTACTACGTCACTTTTCACTTCATACTAAATTTGGCATTCCTCTTTGTATTCTGTAGTCTGATAGATCTTAATTTATTATTGAATAAATCAGCTTGATTACATTCATAAATAAATATGTAAAAGAACATGAAATCTTTCTTATATCAATTATTTGTTCATGTCTTTAAGTGCAGTATTTGTGAACGTCAAGGAAGTCACATTTCTTTTAATTCAATAGTTCTTTCTCATGTTGCAGAACATTCCAGAATGGTATTATACAATTTTGTTTAATGCAACAAAATTGTTTATATATTTCCAATATTTTTAATATTTTTCAGAATTTAAGAAAAATTGTTTAATGACTAAAAAAATCGAACTAGAGTAGGTATTTAGTTTTTCACTCTTTCTCGACAAAATGTTGTTTCTTAGTTATTTTGAGTTAAGATTGTTTTTACTTTTGTGGCGTCGTTTTCCAATCACAAATGCAAATAGATTGTTGATATTTTAACCGTTATACACATGTAATTATATTTACAAAATAAAAAAAACACTAAATCCACACGAAAAAAATTGAATCAAAGAGGAAATTAAAAACACACTATTTGATCTGCCAATGAATCAAGGAACTTATTGACAGCTTATTGGAAGCGTCTTTTGATTGCATTACCATGACTTTATCATTTCCTTCATGAGAATTAAAAGTTGACTTGTAATTTTTGGCAGAAAATATTAATTAATTTTTTGTAAGAATGAAATTAAACGAAAGCAAGAGTGTTGCATAACAAATTATTGTGATTCTAGTTGTGTGTTGATTTTAACTCATAGAGTCGCCACCAACTCAGCTGTTCACTTACCTCTGCTAATTCCCAACTTGAGTCGTTGCACAACCTCATCGGATACATCTATTACACCTGCTGGTGTTGGATTATCCATGGAAACACTACGAGTTTCAGCTGATGATTGGTTTGCACCCATTATCTCAATTTATTAATTGAAATTAAATATAAAACACAAACAGCACCCTCTCACAAAGCCGGGAATTCAATATAATTTGTGAGCCCTAGAGAAAAAAGGAAATAATAATTACTACGTCTCCGCACGAGCACTACTAGAATCTCAATCTACCGAAAATCATCCGAGTGTAATAATCAAAAATACTCCATTACCAAGATGGGAATCAAAAACACTCAGACTAACATTTCGGTTTGCCTACAAGCTACGTCGGACTAAATGTGAGAAAGTGTGCGTGAAATGATGCAAAAACCAAACACATTCTCAAATTTAGTCTTACAGCCCATCAAAACGCTTTATTATAGTAATCAGCCCCATCTAAATGCTTCATTTTGAATGTTTCATTTCATGGCCTCGTTCAAAAACTAAACAATCCTAACCAACAGAATCTGAAGTGCTGACATGGTCTTAAATTGGAAGATTTGTATAGCTTTTTAATTTCAATCCAAATAAATGTTGTTAATGTATATTAAATAAAATAAAATAGACCAAACACATATTTAATGATTTATTAGTGCTGTATTTTGTTCACTTAAATTAGTGAAGTTCCATTGCCAACTTTAGCTAATTCAGATTACTCAATTAGATTAATATTTTCATCATTTAAGCAGTTCGATAATTGCAAGACCAAATTTTAGTTTTGTTTGTTGCAGAAATATTAATGAAAATTTCTTTTTGAGGGACTATGTAAGAGTTAGAATTTTGTTTGTAGTTAGATTTTGGAATGCAGATTTGAGGGAACCATGTTTTAAAAATAAGTTGCTTTGTGTAAAGCATCTTTAAGGAATAGAAATAGGCAATATGGTTACACACAATACCAAATAAATGAGTGCAATAAATAGATTTAAGTAACTTTTTTTATTCCAGAATGGGGAATACTTCTTGACTAAATAATGTTATCTTCTATACTGACGCATAATATTACGAATTTTGTAGCATATACAATGTGAACAATTAAATATGCTATGAAATAATTGCTAAATAATAATTAATAAATAAATAATGCTAAATTTGTTTCTAAAAAGTTGATGAAGGTTAGCTGAAGCGGAAGTTTCTTAAATGAACATACCTAAAATATTATTGGCTTTCTCAAAAATATTTTTCTACACTAACTTCTGCTTTATATCTGAAAACTATTGTTTATGTATATTTTCTTCTATGTTCTGCATTTATAAAATGTAATCTATGGAAGTATTCATTATATTAATTAAAACAAAAACATGTACGTAAATAATTATTGACTAAACAAGCGTTTAGATAAACGCCACGTTAAACTTTAGAGACGAGTTCATTTGTGTGTTAACCAATAACCAAATTAAACAAGTCTTTAACTAAACTGTGCTCTATTACATTATCTACTACATTTATTGCCAGACAGCTGCTGTCGAAATGACATTTGTTTTATTTATGAAATGTCAGCATAAAAGTTTTTAAGTGAAATTATTAAAAGTACAAATTAATAATGAGTTCCGACGATACAAACAAAATTAATGGCATTAACATTTTGGAGGAGGTGTCACAATCCCGAAGAAGGAAAATTTACAGGAAAAGGATAGATCCATTCGCTGATTATGACGACAAAGTTTTTTTCGGCACTACAGGTAAGGTTTTGTTGTCCCAATAAAAATAATTTTTGTAAAATAACAATTTAAGGTTTGATAAGTCCACTGCGAGGTACATAATTGATTTTGTCCGATCAGATATTACCCCACTTTCCAACAGAGGTGGAGCAATTTCAACAGATGTTGTAGCACTTACAGCAATCAGATATTTGGCTGCAGGTTCATATCAGAAGGACGTCGGTAAGTTAAAATAATAAGATTATTCTCTCAAATGTACGTAGGTGCATGATCATTGAAACGATTGATTATTTACTTCAGGGGACTGCCACAACATTTAACAACAATCAGTGAGCAATTGTGTTAAAAAGTTTGTGAGAGCCTTGGCATCCAAGGCGAGCCAGTTCATAATGTTTCCTTCTGATCCTGGGGAACTACATCAAATGAAAAGGAAATTTTTTATATCGCGGGATTTCCACAATGTGTTGGTGCCATTGACGGCATACACATCAAAATCAAAAATCCTGGTGATGAATTCGGAGCACGGCACAGATGTAGAAAAAATTTGTATTCCATCAATGTTCAGGTATATGTTATATTTTGTATTTAATAACCTATATGTACATTATGTAATTATTTTAATTATGCTAACAATTTTAATATTGTCTTAGTTACAAGTAAGTCTTCATTTAAATCCTCTAAGTGGTTCTCAAACTCATTTTCAAATCGAACAAGGATTTAAAAAAAATCCATCTAAAAGTAATTCGTTTCGTTTAAATAATTTTCGAAAACACGAAAAAATTTATTTTAGATGGATTTTTTTTAAATCCTTGTTCGATTTGAAAATGAGTTTGAGAACCACTTATAGGACTTAAATGAAGACTCAGAACCATTTAAAGCCGTCCAATGAAGAAACTATTTTGGAAATTACAGGGTGGTTTATCTGGCTAAATTGAGAAATGTTTTAATGTATCCAGACAAACCTCACTGTAACTTCCAAACTACTCACTCTATTTTGCACAAGAATTTTTATGTTAAAAATTAAGAAAAAAAAGAAATTGAATATAATTAGAGCAAATCGTTGAAATGTTGCGTTCAATCAAAAGTTTATTACAAAAGTAAAAGTATATGTATAATTGTAATGCATATTTGCTCATATTAAGTTAACCTTAAGGCCCAATTATAATAGGCATACGCTAGCATATGCGCGCATAAGTAAACGTACGAATACAAAGAATTTAATACGAGTGACCATAATGGAGTCTAGCTCCGTTTCGTTCAATTTTTCTCAGTTTCGTTAACTTAAGCAAACTTAAGCAAGAGCGATCCCAGTCGCTCGCTGCATAAGTAAATCTGACAGTTTTGATCAAATACACACAGGCCAACTGCACTGCAGATAATTTCTCTCAGAATGTTTATCAAAACCGAAATCAGCCTCATAAACTTATTCATAGTGTGCGTGTCAATTCTCCTCTAATTTATGAAATTTCACCAAAAAACTCATTAGTTATTTCTATGTATGCGTGGAAACACGTCAATTTTTCTTGTTGAATTCTTTCACATTACAAATACCACAATGTAAACAAATGGGTTTTGGAGGGTGATACGTACGAAGGATTTATATCTTCATATAGAGTGTTTTTGCATGAATATCTCATTCTGTGTATCTGTTGTGTATTCTGTTGACATGTAGATATACGTGAGCAAAATTGCATTATGGCTATCCGCAGTAATTTCACAAACTTAAGTGAATTTTCGTTGGGTTTTTGACATAAGCTTATGTTTGCTTATGCCTATTATAGTTGGGCCCTTAATTTGACATTGAATTACATATGTATTTTATATTTTCGATAAGTTTATTTTGAAATTTAAAAGTTGGCAATACTGATATTCATAAAGGTGAATTTACATTGATTTTATAAATTTGATATTTTCATTAATTTTATTATTTTATTTAAGTAAATTCATGTATTTATAATCGCACATTCTTCACCCTCGGATTGAGTTCTGTTTCGCAACCATTTTTTTCGCAGGCATCTGAACAGGTCTCGTTGAATTTCTGCATAGCCGCAAGCCGCTATCTAATTTGACATTGAAAATAAAGAGCATAGAGGAAATATATTATCTAGAGTCCCGACCAAAAACACTCCAGTGAAGATATAAATCCTCGGTAGCCATATTGGTTTGCCTACAAGCCAGTGGCGGACTAAGAGGCAGTGACACCCAGGGCGGTAAAGCAAGCTTACACCCCTTGAAAAATTTAAGAAAAAAACACGAACAAAGATTTTATTTAAAGGTGCTTACGAGCTTTTATTGTACTGAATGTTTCGATTATATCATTAAAATCTATATTTTTTGTGTGCTCCGTTTCGTTTGTAAGTATAGCCAAATTAGTCAACCTATTTTGGCTCATCGTTGATCTCAGATAAGTCTTTATTAATTTTAATTTGGAAAAGCTTCGTTCACACGATGCCACTGAGACCCAAATTGTTAAATAAATTCTCATCGCCAATGACAGACTCGTTAAAGAGTCTGAAAAATCCCACTTAACAATGAAGCTTAAAAACTCAAAGGCTGTCCAAATTTCTGCATCTTTTAAATTTATCTTTGAAGCTACCATGTGACGCCGAATTCGCTGGATTTCCAATATGATACTGTTGTCTGTAAGTTATGTAAATGTCGAGGTAAGCATTGGAACCACAGCCCGCAGTTCTTCTTCCGTTCCATACAGCAATATTTTCGGTTGAAGAGCTGAGAAAACTGACGCAATATCTTCCATAGTCTTATATCGATGCACAAGTTCAGTATAAAATGTATCCTGACATTCTAACATGGCTCTTCGTGTTTCCTCTTCCAACGTCAAACCAGCATCTTGAGCCTTTTCGCCTGGCATAATTTTCTTCTTTTTTCTTCTTTCCCGCCTTTCAATTGAAATTTCTAGCTCGGTGCATTGTTCTCTTGCGTATATTATGGCCTTTTTCACGGATTCATCACGGTGTTCACAAAGAAAACTCGCTGGTGCCTTAAGTTTTATTACACTTTTTTCTAGAGTGAGCCCGGATTTTTGCAAGTATTTCTGTGCTGAATCAACTTCTTCCAAAATATCGAACCAGAATGAAAGATAACATAAAAACGTAAAGTCGCATACAGCAGATAAAAGAATATAGGTAGGCATTTGGGAAACATTGTTTTATTTGTGTTTTTATTTTTTGTAGTGTGCAAAGTTATTTTTCTGTTACTGATGGCATCCCCTATTAGTCTGCCACCCGGGGCGGACCGTCCCCACCGCCCCCCCCCCCCCTTAGTCCACCACTGCTACAAGCTAAACCGGAAACTGGCCTCATAAAGTATTTCTTAGGGTGCGTGTAATTTCTCCTCTAATTCATGAAATTTCCCCTAAAAACTCAGGAATTGTGTCTATGTATGCGTGAAAACACGTCAATTTTTCTCGTTGGATTCGTCCACATTACAAATACAAAAATGTAAACAAATGGGTTTTGGAGGGTGATACGTACGAAAGATTTATATCTTCATATAGAGTGTTTTTGGTCCCGACTTAATGGGTTTGCTCTCTTTCGGCCTACAAGCTAAATTGAGAGGATTTTGTCCATAAGGATAAGCATGTGTTAGTTGTCCCGTGCATTTCTTATGGGAAAAAGCCATTATGAATGTAGTTGTATGGAATTTGTGCCCATATTGCTCAACCGCGGGGGAAAAAACTATGTGAACTGAGCCGTTCAAAAAAGAGATCCGTTGAATTCAAAAATTGAAAAATTAATGCAATAATTTAAGAAAAATTAATTTTATGGTTCCTTTTCAGTGTAAACTGTGCTAAAAATAATATTTTTCTGCTTTTGGCATACAAATTCTATGATTTTGATGAAAATTTTTGATAAAAACAGAACAAATCATGAAGAAAGTATACGCGCACCCTAGAACTGCAATGCGAACATGGTCCAATTTGAGTTGGTTCCCAGTTTTGACAGATCAACAGCGAGGTAAGTATTTTGACAACGAAAATAAAAAAGAAAACAAAAGAAAATTTTTGCGATTTCAATTAATGAAAGTGAAAATTAATGAAAACAAAAGCGAACAATATTTTGCAGTTCAAAATACAAATTCTATTTGGAGAACTTTTATCTTTAATTTTTTGGATAAGGATTTTAAGGCTTATACTCGTATAGTTAAATACTTAAAAAAATGCTACAAAGTAAATTACAAATATTTTATTTTTTTTTCAGGAATATTTATTGTTGGTGCTAAGCGCACAGCTTTTGGTACATTCGGTGGAGCTCTTAAAAATGTCCATCAAACTCAATTGCAAACAACTGCAGCCAAGGCTGCTCTTGAGTCATCTGGTTTAAAGGGAGACCAAGTTGATACCATAGTTATTGGAAATGTTCTTTCTGTGAGTTCTCATATGTGTAACAAATCCAAGTAATTCTTCCTGCTTCTAACTTCTCTTTATTTTTTTTAGATTTCTTCATCAGATGGTATTTTTATTCCCCGTCATGTTGCTCTGCACTGCGGTGTAAAGTACTACCCTAATTCTTCCCTACTTTTTGCTGTATAAGCGCAGCTCGCTTTAAATGGATGGCTAGAGAGCCGCAGTTTAATAATTAATACACACTCAGTGTAAGAAATGGAATTGAATTTATTTACATTTTCTTACAGCTATTTATACCTACATTATATTACAAATCTATTTGGGATATCCCCTCTTATGAACTAAATTACAAATAAGAATGCATCAGCATTCTGCTTCTAATAAATAAATTATTGGGGCAGTCGTCTCATTTCTAATGTTGACGAACTTGCATTCGGGAGTAGTGTAACAAAATACATTCACTGAGCAATCACAAAGCAACGTAGTCAAAACGATGTCTTTGAACTTAGCTGGCCAAAGGGGGCAACATAATTGTGTACATCGTTTTACTATGATATTAAGTATCAATGAAAACGTGCTTGTTTGTTTGTTTCTAGTATTTTGGTTGTGGCTTTTCGAATGAATGTTATTACACTACATCCCTCCCCTTTAAAAAATGATATTTGTTTATATTTCTAAAATTTAAATAAATATTATTCGTCTCTCTTTTTTTTTTTTTTTTATGTACCTATAGATGGATTTAGGTTTGTGTTATTTATTGATATTTATTGTAAGTTCGTATTTCTGGCTTTAATTAAATTGTTATTATGTATTTCATATTTCTTATCATCTAATAAAATAATACTATTTACACCGTTTTGTGATATAATTTTATATGGTCCTCTAAAAGGTTTATCAAATTTTCTTTTTTTTTGATTTTTTAAATATACATAATCACCTACGATAAAATTTGATTTATTAACATTTTTTTGAACATTCTGTCTTTTATATTTATCATTGATTAAGTTGTTTTTTGCTTGCTCGTGAGCATATCTTAATTTACATTTTAACTCATTCAGGTAATTGTCAATATTATAGATTGTATCTTTGTTTTCTATTACTTCACATGAAAGAGTACATAGCTTTCCAAAAACTAGTTCAAATGGTGAATATAAAGTACTACTATGTGGTGTTGAGTTATAACAATAAGTATAGTATGGTATCCATTCTTCCCAGTTATCTTTATCTCCTACGCTCATAATATATTCATTAAATACCCTATGGTTTCTTTCTATTGATCCCATTGTTTCATGGTGAAAAGGTGTAGAAACAATCTTTTCTATTTTTAAAAGTGTACAAATATTCTTAAGCAATTCATTTGTGAACTCTGTTCCCTTATCTGTTTTAAGTTTTTTAAAACATCCGTATTTTAGAATAAATTTTTCTACTATTGTTTTTGCTACAGTATTCGCTTCTTTATTCTCTATCGGAAATGCTTCTACAAATTTCGTTAAGTCACATTGTATTGTAAGTATGTATCTATAACCATTAGATGGTCTAAGTGGTCCTATAGTATCAATTGATATTGTTTCAAATGAAGTATTGGGTGTATCTGTAATGACAATATTTTCTTTTGTATACCTTGTTGTCTTGGTTTTATTGCATGCTTCGCAGTTGTTAATAAACTTTTTAACCATTTTATTCATGTTTTTCCAAACATATCTTTGTTTTAACTTGTTGACACATCTTCTGATACCGCAGTGTCCTCCTATTTTCGATTGATGATGTTCTTCTATTAATTTGTGCATTTCTTTCTCATCTGTTATTTGTTTTGGAGGTTTAAATAATATTATGTCTAGACATTTATCTCCTCTTACATTTTCTTGCAGCTTATTAAATATATTTTTAAATTCTTGTATGCATACATTTTTAAATATTTGACTAGTTCTTGCTAGCGCTAATGTTTTTACACCTGCATTGTTCATATTGAATATTAGCTTCCTCAGAATCAATTTTATCTCTGATAAAGATTTATCGCTAAATTCTACAATTACAGTGTTTGCTGCTATTTTTATTTCATTTATTTTTTTCTTTGTAACGTTACTTTCTTCAAATTCTAACTTTTTCAATCGCCTAATGTCCGATATTGATGTACAGTCCCAAATATGAAGGTAGCTAGTCTTCTTATTTGAGTCCAAGGCTTTTGCACAATTTTCTTCTTCATTTATTATTTTATTATTATTCTTTTTCATCGCTCTTGTTAAAACGTCTATGTTATATTTCGGTATCATTTCTTTCAATTCGTCAGATTCAATTTTTATTCTTGATAAAGCATCTGCATTCGTATTCATGTTCCCCTTTTTAAATATTATTTCAAAATTATAATCCATTAGGTCAACTCGAATTCTTGTCAATTTGGATGATGGATTTTTATGCGTAAATAAGCTGACTAAGGGTCTATGATCCGTGTAAACTATAAATTTTCTACCAAAAAGATAAGGCCTGAAATAATTTATTCCCCAATGTATTGCTAACAATTCTTTTTCTATAATGGGTTTGTTCAATTCTTGTTTACTTAGGGATCTACTAGCATACGCTATAGGTTTATCAGAACCAATCTCTCCCTGTGAGAGCACTGCTCCTAATGCGAAATTGGACGCATCTGTAGTTAGTATGAAAGGTTTTTTAAAGTCTGGATAGCTAAGTATTTGAAGAGTTATTAAGCTATGTTTAAGTGTGTTGAATGATTTGTCACATTCTTCTGTCCAAGAGAATATTTGTTGCTTCTTCAATAAGTGGTTTAGCGGTTTAGCTTTTTCTGCAAAGTCTTTTATAAATTTTCTATAATAATTACAGAATGCTACAAATCGTCTTACATCATCTGCATTTTTAGGCAGTGGATAGTTTTTTATTGTCTCAAACTTTCTTGGATCTGGCTTTATTCCATTTGATGTTATCAAATGACCTAAGTAAATTACTTCTGGTTTCAAGAAATCACATTTTTCCAAGTTTAGCTTCAAGTTGTATTTACGTAGCCTTGCTAAAACTTTAATTAAATTTTCATTGTGATCTTTCAAATTCTTACCAAATACTATAACATCATCTACATATAAAAAGGCTGAGGCTTGTAGACCACTAAGAGCGATCGACAACATCCTCTGAAAACTATTTGTTGATATTTTTAATCCAAACGGTAGTCTCTTGAATTGGTAATGACCCTCATTTGTTGAAAATGCCGTTAATGGCCTAGATTGTCTGTTCAGTGAAATTTGATGAAATGAGCTTGTCATATCTAGAGTGGAAAAATATTTAGCATTACCAAGTTTATCTAACACATCTTCTAATCTTGTGAGTGGAAATTTATCATCTACAACCTTTTTATTTAGTGATCTAAAATCTACTACTAATCTCCACTTAGTTTGTCCGTTAATGCTTTTCTTTGGGACTATAAGTAACGGTGAGTTATATGGACTGGTAGACTCTTCTATTATGTCATTCTTAAGTAACTCAGACACTTGGTTTTGAATTTCTTCTAATTGTGCATTTGGTAGTCTGTAATTCTTTATATAAACTGGATTTTTATCTGATTCTTCATCTTCGTCATGGAAAACATCCTGAAATTCTTCACAAATTTTTAATACTGACTGTGCAGCTGCTGTATCCAAGTTATCTACTTGAATGTTTTTTATTAGGTTTTGAAATTTTTGTCTATTTTTAAATTTTGTGTTGTTTGATAATATTCTATATTTACTCAACGGTTCTACTCCTATCATTACGTTTTCTATTGTTTCCTCTTTATCTGTACTGTTTAATATCTTTACATGTTTAACACCTTTTGATGGTAATATTGAATTTGATAAGAAGATTCCCTTTTTAATCTCATTCCCAATGATAACACTATCTTCACTTAAATCTAAATTTATGCTTTTTATTACTTCTGATCTTGGTGGAATTTTTAATTTTCCAATGTTTTTCATAGAAATATTTAATGGTAGCACAATCTCCTCTTCTTGTGTTAAGATTGTCAGCACACAAGTTTCATAATCAATTTTACAGTTATAAGTTTTAAAAAAGTCTCTTCCTAGTATTGCATATTCTGTTGATATATTTATTTCCTCACTAACCACGTGGAATTGATGTTTTATATTTGTTTCTCCAAGAATGAGTTCTAGTTCTGTGTCTACCTTTCGAAAATATTGTTTTATTTGTTATGCCATTTATTTGACATGACGAATATTCATTTAAATCTTTTACCAGAAACTCTTTACAAACAGAAATATCTGCTCCCGTGTCAATTAAAAATTTGAAAGTTTTGTTTAAATGTTTTATCCTTATGTTAACGAAATTTGTGTCACATTCCCCATAGAAATTTAGAACTTTCTTTGGTTTCCCCGATTCTGCTGCCCGGGGATCTCTAAGTTTTTCGACCTAGTGTTACTATTGAGGTATCCCCTTGCAATGCCTCTACCTCTATTGTTATTTTTGTTCCTTTCATAACCATTATTATAATTGTTGTTATTGTACTGTCTATTGTTGTTTCTACCATTATTTGAAAATTTTGGATAGGAAGAATTATGGTATCTACCATTATGATTCGTCCTAAATTGCATGATGTTATTCTGTCGTGTAGACGCTTCAACCTCAATTGCTATCTGTACAGCTTCATTAAATGTAGCTACTCTTGATGCTTGTACTACCTGTCTACATGCTTCATTTAATCCATTTTTAAAAACATTTAATCCTAGTTTGTCATTTAACTTTATTATAACTCTTTTATTGGCTTCATCCTGTTCAGCTATCTGAATCTCATTTAATTGTGAAATTAGTACTTCTATTCGCTCTGCATATTTGTTAACTTCTTGTGTTCCCTGATGCTGTCTAGCTAAATCATTATGTAGTTTTAATGGGTTTATTTTTGTTTTGTAAATATCTGTTAAAAATTTCTTTAAATCTGAAAAATTGTCAGGTTCTTTGTCTAGAGTCAGTAGCCTATTTTTTGCTTTGTCAGTAACTTTAGTTGCTATAACAAATCGAATTAATTTTTTCTTTTCACTTTCTTCACCTAAGGTGTTATGATAGAATTCAATTAGCCGAAAAAAATTTGAAAGGTTCTTCGATTCACCGTTAAATTCTGTAATAAGCTTTGTAGCTGTTAACATATTAAATTCTGCCATTTTTGTTGGTTCAGTTTTTTTTGTTTTTGGCTTAAGTATTGCTAAGATTTGTTTTTCTATTACTTTAAAGTGTACTGATATTTCTTCTATTTCCGTTTTATCTGTTTTTTCTATAAGTATTTCTTTCCATATATTGTCAATTTCTTTCTTTGTTTTGTCAATGTATTCTTGAGTATATTCTCTGTTTGGACTTTTTTTTAAATTTGCTAATATTTTGGAAATGCTTTTTAAACTATCCATAATAGAAATGACTTCAAATGTATTTTATAATTTTTTTTTTTATTATTTTTTTTTTAGACATTATTTATTCTATTTCTTATAATTTGTTTTCTAACATATTTCTTATAGTAAGAATGAACTTTCGCTACTAATAAAATGATTAGTATTACCAGAGTTATATTGTTAATATTCGAACTGCTTAAAATCTGCTGGCTGCTACTCAAGTTGTTGTTAATCACCTCCTTTGATTGTGGTTGCCCCATGACGTTCTAGATGATGATGGCGTTCTGATGGATTTATTTCTCTTTAGTTATTCCTCTATTGTAAGAGGTTTTGGTCCTGCTGTCTTCGGCGTTGGTATATATTCTGGAATACTGTCTTGGACTTCTTGCATCAAAGGAATATATTCTTCTACTGTTGTTGGCGCGTTGAGATCCTCAAAAAGATCATCAAGCTCTTGATGTGAGTAGCTCATCTAGGATAGAAAGTGGACGGCCGGTGAGGTGAACGTTGAAGACACACTAACTGACTTTTGGAAGATCTTTAAATACGATATTTTTGGTCCGCGTCTTGTTGTTAAATTAAATTTAACCAACAAGTTGGCAGGATCGCCATGTAAAGTACTACCCTTATTCTTCCCTACTTTTTGCTGTATAAGCGCAGCTCGCTTTAAATGGATGGCTAGAGAGCCGCAGTTTAATAATTAATACACACTCAGTGTAAGAAATGGAATTGAATTTATTTACATTTTCTTACAGCTATTTATACCTAAATTATATTACAAATCTATTTGGGATATCCCCTCTTATGAACTAAATTACAAATAAAGAATGCATCAGCATTCTGCTTCTAATAAATAAATTATTGGGGCAGTCGTCTCATTTCTAATGTTGACGAACTTGCATTCGGGAGTAGTGTAACAAAATACATTCACTGAGCAATCACAAAGCAACGTAGTCAAAACGATGTCTTTGAACTTAGCTGGCCAAAGGGGGCAACATAATTGTGTACATCGCTTTACTATGATATTAAGTATCAATGAAAACGTGCTTGTTTGTTTGTTTCTAGTATTTTGGTTGTGGCTTTTCGAATGAATGTTATTACACTACAGCGGAGTACCAATTGAAAAACCAGCTCTAGGTGTTAATCGGCTGTGTGGTTCTGGTTTTCAATGGTGTTCCATACATTATTATGGGATCGGCAAAGATAGCCTTAACCGGTGGTGTGGACAGTATGTCTCAGGCTCCATTTGTTGCTAGAAACATTCGTTTTGGAACAGCTCTCGGAGCTAACTACACTCTAGAAGATGGCCTGTGGGTTGGACTTACCGATACTTACTGTTAATTGCCAATGGCACTCACAGCTGAAAATTTGGCTGAAAAGTATAAAATCGCAAAAGATCGAGTGTAATTTGCTTTGAGGTCTCAAGTACCTACACTGGAAGAAGGCTCAAGACAATGGCTTCTTTAACTCGGAAATCACACCATTTAAGATTAAGGTCAAGGGCAAGGAAATCGACTTTGTCGATGAACATCCAAGGTGAGATCTGATCTTGGGAATATAATTGATTAAAAATTTAAATTTCATGTGAAACTATTTTTCAGACCCCAAACAACAATTGAAGGTCTGAACAAACTTCCCTCTATTTTCAAGAAGAATGGAGTGGTTACAGCTGGAACAGCTTCTGTAAGTTGCATAAAATGTATGAAATTCCTATAAAAAGCTATAATGATTTAATTTTAAAGGGTATTTGTGATGGTGCTGCATCTGTTGTATTGGCATCTGAAGATGTTGTCATATGAAGCCACTGGCACGTTTTGTCGGTTATTCTTATGTTGGAGTGCAACCAGAAATCATGGGAATCGGTCCAGTGCCAGCAATTCAGAATGTACTTAAAGCAACTGGACTTAAATTGGAAGATATGGATTTAGTTGAAGTAAGATACAATTTTAATAATTTAAAAAACCCAAAAGTTAAAAATACGTATCATTTTTGTTTTTATTTTAATAGATCAATGAAGCCTTCAGTGCACAAACATTAGCCTGTATGGCTGGCTTAAAACTCGATATTAATAAATTGAATTTAAATTTTGGAGCAATTGCTCTAGGACATCCCTTGGCTGCTAGTGGAGCTCGTATAACCGGTCATTTGGCTCATGAATTACATTGAGAATTTAATAAATTAAATCTTCTAAAAACTTAAATATGATTAACAAAAATCCTTTTTTACAGACGCAAAAACCTTAAGTATGCCGTAGGATCAGCTTCCATTGGCGGAGGACAAGGAATTGCTGTTTTGTTAGAACGGTGTTAGTAATTCTAGAAACTAATGTTTCTTTGAAATAATGGATTATATTGAGCATTTATTTTTGTACACATTTAATTTTTTCATACAAACTAGAAAAAACTAAGAACTGATTTCGAAAGATTTATAAAATAAAATATAAGATATTCAAAAAAAAAAATTAACTGATCTTGGATTTTAATAAAGTAAGTTGTTTGACTGGTTTTTAGATTCCACATTTGAGGAGCTGAACCGAGTTTTAAGAATTAGCATAGTTTTGAAAATTCATACATAGATCTATTTGACATTGCATTGAGAATACAGTAGCAGGGAGTTCATAATATGGATATTTAGTAAGTTAATTTTGTCGTTTTTTAAATCTGGTAGTTGCTAAAAATAAATGTTGTTGATTCAGTTGTGATTCCATAATAGTTAACTTAGTTTTATTCGAAAACAAAACATTTAAAATGTCTTTCGTTTCGTAAATATGAAGTCAACTGAACAAATACTATTATGGACAAAAACACTCTAATGAAGATATAAATCCTTCGTACGTATCACCCTCCAAAACCCATTTGTTTACATTGTTGTATTTGTAATTTTGACATTATGTCCATGAATAAATGTGAAATTCAAATAACTGATAAACTAAATTTCCACGTTTCCGGTTTAGTTTGTAGGCAAACCAATATAGCTACCGAGGATTTATATCTTTACTAGAGTGTTTTTGATTATGGATTGAATCAAGTTAAATTTGTAAGTCGAGTGTATAAAGTTTGAAAAAAAAGTACCTAATTGTATGTGTTAAGTTAGAATAGTCAAAATTCATCAAAAGGAGAAGAAAATAATTGGTTTTGACTGAAATCTAAAACACAATTAGCTCAGATGAAATCTCCATGAGTCGATCACGGTTGAGTTTCTTCCGATTTTCGTTTCCGAACTTCATTATTTACTCCATTTGGAAAATATATGTCAGAGAAGATATAAATGCATTTCATAGAAAAATGTCCAATTTTGAAAGAGATAAGAAAAACATTTTTTTGCATGAATGAGATCCTTCATCATAAAGAATATACATATATTAATAGGATATCTATATCCATGATGATGATCTTATATTATTCGGAGTCAAATATGTATATCGGTCGTGTGTGGTCAGTTTTATAGTAAAGATTAGGTCCGTAGAATGCAAATATTTTAAGAAGCACATAGAAACTCTTGAATCACATAATTTTTGTAGATTATTTCAATTGTTTTGCTCTTCAGTTTAAAATTGTATTTAAAAACTGTAATTCATAACTTTTGTTTAATAATTTTCATTTTTCCTTGGTTAGAAACTGCAATGTTTATACTCATATCTTATTTCTTATAGATACTTTTGAAAATTGTAATTATAAACCATGAAATAAAAATCAATTGAGTTTTGAACTTTCTAAGGGTATTTTTTTGAAAAATAAATGGAAAGTTCTATTTGATTATGCAATTTAATTTGGTATCAGCCCAATCACGAATTCCATCATAGTCAAAAACTTTATTCAGACAAAAATGGCACTAAATCCGGTTCGTATTGCAAAATTATATGAATTTTTCCACGAATATCGTATTTGGTGATTGTTTTTCGGAAAAAGTAAGTGTTTCTAATTACGATGTAATTCGTGATAGGGCTAATTATTACATTGCATTAATTTGTTTTGAGTTGTAACTTTTGTTTGTATTTTTCGTCTCAAAAACAATTCCACAACCGGAACCTCGTTGCTCCGCCCCCCGAGTTTGTGGAATACATAAGACATCTGGACAATGTGTTCTTAGAACATTTTCCAGGTTGTGTCATTTGAAAGGAGTTGCAGAAAACTTTTTTCAAGCACTTCAGTTTGATCCCCATTATTCTTGCTGCGAAAACTTTGACCCAAATTTTCTTCTTAGATTTTGTATTAGAGTTGGAATTCACTTTGTTGTTAGACTGATAAATTTAAGAATCAAAGAACCTTATTTCAGGAACAAAATGTTAGAATTATTAAGTAGTTTTTTATTTATTTTATTGTTTTTATTACTTTTTAATTATAGTATTTATTAAAAGCTATACAAAGTCATGAAACTTTCTAAAACTTTAAAGACTCGTGCCAAAACTTTCCACACATAGCAACATCAGAGTCTTTCCCAGCCGGTCTTTGAAAAGTACCTTCCAAAACAAATCGCAAATCTCTCAAGATATTCGAAATCGTCTTCATTAATCCGGTAATACGATAAAAATCTTAAAAAATAGCAAAAAATTTTATATTTTAATTTCCATTACTTACGCTCCATCACCATAATATCTATTGAATTAGATGCATCCGTCAGCAAGCAACTTTTTTATATCATTCTTTTGCTTTAAAACTTTGAACTTGTAAAACGGTAGAAATGAATACAACACTCATATTTTGTATGTTTATTTTATTAAAAGAACAAAACAAAACTAAAACAATTAAAAGAACAAAACAAAATAAATTATACAAATTATGACAGGCAATCAAAATGTTTTTTTATATACATATTTCATATAATGATAGAACCCTGAAAACAATTTCACTTGATTTTCAATTTAGATTCAGATTTAATTTCACTCAATTTGGGAATCTATTTGTAATATACATTTTAAAACCTATAATTGAGTTTTAAAAACAAAAATTATACTCAATTACATACAATTTTCGAAAATTACAACTTCATTTAAAAACTAGGTACGCCACGACAAATTTTTACTAATTATGGATGAGATTCTATGCATATCGTTGAATCAACTGAACGGCAGAACGGCAGAAGTCAAATCGACTTCTAAGCTTCGTTTGATTTGTAGCTGAAAAAAAAACACATCAATTCGTGCTTTTAAGTTTTGTTGTTAATGTGAAACTTACTTTGAAGTAGCCTTGCCATAATGAGAATTCTGGTCAGTAAAATTGTCACAAATTGATGTGTTATAATTTAACCATTTCTGGAATATGGTAAGTTGATGCATTGATTGAAAATATGTGGCTTCTAAGTCGTTTGGATTCACATTCTTTTACGAGGCAAATCCCAATCGGACATTTTCACTACGTGAAGGTTGCCGGTTCGCGACCATTTTCGCATCAACTCTTGGAACATCATAAGAGCAGTTTTTAGGGGCATTCTTGTGTTGATTCCAGTTAGTTCTAAACAGAAGCTTTGGTGATTCAATAGGAATTATGAATTCGTGGAATTTAGCTTCCATTTCGTCAGTCTTTAAGTTTCTTAAAATTGCAGGGAATTCTAAAATAGTACATACAAACTGCTGAGATTATTTTATATTTAATTTATTTATAATTCATTTTTTTAAGAAGGCTTACCAATGATTTCCGACTCCCTTAATTAAGGAGGTTCTATATTGTCCCAACAAGTTTCTTCTAAACCGGAATTCGTATCAGCTACCTCTTCTATGCAGGCGGTGTCAGCCTCAGCGGCAGCGGGAAGCCCTAAAGAATCATATAATTTGAAATATTCCTGTTTGGATCACTCGTAAGTTAATTTACTAACCTGAATTGCCTGACTATTCTTTTCTGTTCTGTTGAGTCGTTCTAAAAAATATTATTTTCTATACAGTGACCCCCACGACTAATCGGACATAGAAAAGAAAAATGTTTGCAGTGCAATTTCTCTAAGAAAATGTATGGGGGTGTTAAAATTAAACATTATATTTTATCATAAGGGAACTCATATTTATTTTAAATAAACAAAAACAAAATTTTAAATTACTATTCAAAACAAGGAAACTAAAAACTAAAACAACTCCATAATTTCATGTCTCACAAATAATCGGACACATTGCATTTAATATTTTGTGGGGTATCCTTTTGATTTAATTACCGCCTCAAGGCGTCGAGGCATTGAAGAAACCAGTTTTGAACAAACTTCAGCTGGTATTTTTGTCCATTCTTCTTGAAGACCCGTCTTTAGCTCCTGAATATTTCGAAAATTCTTTTGAGCGACTCGACGTCCCAATTCATCCCAAATATGCTCAGTTGCATTAAGGTCAGGGGACTGTGCAGTGCAGGTGTTTTAAGCACTTTGGGACAATTATACAACAACCACGACTTTGCTGTGTAAGATGTATGCTTCGGGTCGTTGTCCTGGTAGAAGATGAAATTGTCTCTTATTCCAAGCTTACTGACACTTGACACCAAATGTTGCTGTAAAATGTTGATGTAGCCCTTTTGATCCATTTTACCTTCCACAAAGTGTAAGTTTCCAACACCAGAACTCGACATACATCCCCATACCATGACCGACCCACCGCCATGTTTCACAGTTGCCCGTGTATGTTTATGAGAGAATTCTTCATTGGCTTTTCTCCATACAAACATTCGTCCGTCTGATCCTTTCAAGTTAAATTTGCTTTCATCCGTGAACAAAACCTATTTTATGATGTTATAATGTGCATCCGTAACCGTACACAAAGAATACAAATTCAAGAAATGTTGGAAACAAAATTTTTGTTGATATCTTTTGTGTTTCAAATCACTTTAAAATTGAAAACGTATAAATATATTTGTGTTTCAAATCATTTCAAAATTGGTATCATTTTGTGTTTCAAATCATATTAAAATTGTTAAATTGCTCAATTGAATTGTGTAAATCTAATTTTGAGTTACTTTATGCTTTTTTGAATTTGTATACACTTTAATTTCGTATTTGAAAAAAAAAAAAAAAAAAAAAAAAAACTTGTTACTTTTATTTATTTTATTTCATTTTTATTCTTTATAACACTAAATGAAATGTCATATCAGGCAGACGGCAGAATAAGCCATGTCATTATTCTTAAGGAAAGAAAATATTGTTAATCAAAATTTTTTGTTAATAAAGAAGTTATCTATCTATCTATCTATCTATCAAGAAATGTTACCTTATTCCAGAATGACGTATCTATCCTTAGTTAAATGTTCCCTAGCAAATTTAAGTCTTTCTTTTCTATTTTTTTCACTTATGAATGGCTTTTTTCGAGCTACGCGGCCATTCAGATCTTGTTTTCGCAGTACTCTTCGGATCGTTTCGTTGCTCACTTCCTTATTCCTGGTCTCCTTTAAAAACACCCTTAGAGATTCCGAGGATAAGAAAGGATTTTCCTTCACTTGCCGAACAAGTAGCTTTTCTTCGTACTTATCCAACTTCTTCCCTTGTCCTTTCCTGCTAACATTAAGGATCCTACCTTCATTTTTAAAACGTGAAATTATGTCCTGAACTGTTGAATGGCTCCGTTTGACAATTTTGGCTATTTCTCGAACTGATTTTCCATCCTGACTATGGGTTATAATAACCAATTTTCGTATTTCAACAGACGTCTGTTTACCTTTAGGGGCCATTTTAAGGTTTAGCGGAAAACTTTTAAAAAAACAAACTGAATATGACTCGCAATAGAACATTCTCTAAAGCCTATCATAATTTGACGGGAAAAGGACTGTTACTGAGCACTCTACAGTGCATCAGTAGCAAGTGTCCGATTATGTGTGGGAGACGGAATATTAGAGTTGTTTTAGTTTTTAGTCTACATTGTTTTGTTTATTAATTTTTAATAAGATTTTATTAATACAAAATAAACTTAAGGGTTTCTATTTAATAAATCAGAGGTAAATTTCTACACCCTCCATACATTAAATAGATAAATTGCACCGTTAAAAATGTTCTTTTCTGCGTCCGATTAGTCGTGGGGGTCACTGTATATAGAAATAAATCTAGGCTTCAATTTGACCAATTTTTACAACAACTTTCGATGATAATGCGTGTTTTTAAGTTTCTTTCTTTTCGGGCATGTTTGTAACTGTATTCACATAGTCGCTTGGTTTGAGTCCTTCTTCAGGTGTAAAGTTCAATTTGAACTTTCTCCAAGTGATGAATCTATAAAAAAATTAGAGAAACAACATAGAATAGGAATTTCTAATTAGAATTTTCTGTTTTTTACTTTGATTCCTCTCGTTGAACTTGAACTCCTTCGTCGAATTCCTTTGAATCGTCACGTTGATTTAGGACAAACATCTCTTGAATGACGTTGGCGGGACTTTTAACACAAGGTGGTTCCTCGTCAGTTATGTCTGCCTCGATAGACTCGTGTTCAATGATGAAGTCGATGTTGCTGCAGCACGGTCGTCTTTTATTCAAAGTCGATCATTCGCCGTTCCTCTTCAGAGATGAGTATTTACTTCATATGTAGCAGATCTACTTCATTAATTTATTTTTAATATCTGCTACGTAGCAACTTATTTCTACTTCGTTTTAAAATTTTTTCTAACGCACAAAATTTAATTTAAGATGTGTTGTATTGATTCATTTTTTGTTAACTGAAAAAACTTCGTTTTGATTTAACTGACAAAAAGTTAGAATTGTTAGAACTTTTGGATCCAAAAGTAATACAAACTGAAACATATCCGACAATCCTTGCACTTTTGAATGAATTTCCTTATTTTGATAATAATGTAACAAACATAGAAACTCTGAACTCCGAATTAAGAACGCGTATGGTTACTAAAAGTATAAAAATGAACGACGACGAAGATGTTGTTGAGTTTTGGACGCGTTTACACTCTCAGAAAAATATATTGGAAGAAGATATGTTTAGGGTGTTGCCCGACTATATGCTTACACTAGCTAGTTTACCGCATAGCAGTGCAGCAGCCGAAAAACGATTTTATTAATAAGAGAGTTTGTGGCTGGGCTGGAAGATTTTAAACCTCCCAAGAAGTTATTACGATATTTTTCAAAGTTTAAATATGTTCAGGAGGGCTACGTATTAAGAACCGATTAAAATCCTTATTATATGCATATACTTTATAATATTTTATGAATTTGTGTTATGTTTCCTTTAGAGGAAAATCTAATTTAATTTAAAACAGAATGTTCCTATTTATTTCAATGTAATAATTTACCTAAATAGTATGTACTATAATATATGAATTTGTGAAACTTGTTCTAGTCAATGTATGTTTTCGTTATATGGATGTAAAATAAAATGAAAATAAATTTTTTCATTATCTGCTGCATATTTTACAAATCTACTTCGTTTTTTTGGGCAAAATGCTTCACTTTTCGGGCTTAGCATTCTCATCCCTGTTCCTCTTCCTTGGTTGTGGTCATATCGTTCATAGTTGGGTTAGTTAGCTTGAGGATTAATTGAGTGCACGTGCCAGGCTTCAGTGGCTTTTCACAACGCACAAGCAGAACGTCGGGCACATGATAATTGAATGCGATACTTGATCGACCCTGAATGGTACTCCGGCTTGATGGCATTGTGTTCGCATTGTCGACAACGCACAGATCGCTTGACCCACAAACACTTCCGCTGCGGATAGAGGTTGTTCACACTGAATTGTTGTGACTATAAAGAAATTAATTTTCATTATATAAAGAAATCTCAAATGGAAGTTGACTTATACTGTTTTTGATGTTGATTTTCTTTGTGAAAATCCATGGATTCAACTCGCCGACTCAGTAGCTGCCGATGCTGCTGATCTGAATCTGTTTGGCCTTTGGGGGATTCTTGTCTGGCCAGCCCATTTGCCTCCGAATGATTGCCACCGTTAAGCCAGTGCGATCCTTAGAAGCAGAATGAATGGATTAGTTTTAGATTAAATATTTGAAATCACTTAATTTACAGTCAAGGTTGGAAATTTTTTGGAGTCTTCCTGCGATTGTAGTCTTGTTTTTCTTGCTTCTCTTGCAGAACCACCGACTGGTAGTACTCTTTACACCTAGAAGATGAAGATTAAGCGAGTTGACTACGATATGAATGTTTCGATTCGTACTTACACAATTGATCTCCGCGCGCTGCTGCATCGTTTCTTTTTGAGCCGCTTGCATTTTATTTCTTGGCAGCTGATGAATAGGCCGAGTTGGCAGTTGCTGCTATTATGTCGTTCCAACACCAACACTCAGCTGCTGGGAGAAGGGCGTTAGCGGTCGACTATTGCATGGCAAAACTTCCACTTGCATCATTGACTTGGTGGTGTTGTTGCTGCTGGTTTTGTTGCATTGAATGCTTTTGACTATTGGTAGAGATGGTGACACCTCCACCGTCAACGCCTGCGGGAGCTATGCCGTTGAGATGTACATACAAACACAATGGGCATTATCTGTCATTAAAAACATTGATAATATTTTGTTAAGAGAAATATAATATAGAAAAACTTGCCTGCAAATCAGCGCCTTGTTTGCTTTGTCTTCCAGATTTCTTCAGGGAAATTGCTTCCTGCATTATGGTATGTTATTGGCAGCATCTAAAATGAAAACACAGACTATAAAATAAATCGATTATTGTTGTACCTCCTTCACTGCAGTTTGACTTACTTTTTATTCAATGAAGTGAACTTGTATATACTTTCTTCATTATAAGGAATTTTGGTCTGAAAAATATCAAATTATATTAAATATCAAAACAATTAACAAAAACTTACTCTTAAAATCCGAAACCCATTTGTTTTGTTTTGCAAAATTGATTGCCATTTTTGACAGGTCACAAAAATTCCATAAGTTTCTTTTTAGCCCAATCCCCCATTTTGCTTTTTTTCACCACTCACATGTATTCACATTTCACCGATAGCGAATTTGAGAGAGTTTACCTCGGATTTGAGAGAGTTCACCTCAAATAAAATTTTAGGGTGTTTCGGGTACCGGTCGGATCTCTTGGTAAATATATTTCTCTATGGGCATGCTGCCCCCTGTATCCCCCTGCTTGGAATCACTATAGGATTTGAGGAGGGTGTGAGTTTGGGTATATGCAAAGTTTTTTCATTTGAGCACTAAAATCAAAGAAATCCCCAACAAAAAAATAAATCAAGTGCACCACTGAATAAAAAACAAGGAAGAAATGTTAAAATCAGCCATTTTTGCGTGTGTTGTATGTGAAACATTATTATTATTATTATTGTTATATTTTATTAACTAGTAATTAAAATTACAAGGTAATATACATACGAAATAAAGGAGAGAGCCTAGCTGCGAAGACTATTGGCTCTGCTTGTTATTAAAATCTTTATACATTTAAGTTAAGGGTTGTAAGAAATTTATTCACATTTTCGATATTTGAGCTAGTGGGGTTTTTTAATACGTCGTATCGTAGATCGATATATTTTTGAAGATTGATGAAATAGCAGGTTTCGATGATTGACAGTTTTCGAGGAGGTGAGTTAAACTGATGGTTGTATTGCAGGTGGAGCATATCGGTGGATTGTTTTTGTTTAGAAGGTGTTTGTGAGTTGCTGAGGTGTGACCAAGTCTGAAGCGGATGTAGTTAGAGATTTTTTGTTTTGATATGTTTGTGGTATGTAGGTTTTATGTTCGTTAACTTTTTTATAATGGTGGTGGTATAGGCTCCATTCGATTTCGTGTTTTCTTCTCAAGGTGTTCAGTATTTGGGTTTTCAGGTCTTTTTTGGTGTATATGTAAATTGAATTTATACACTGGTGATTTGTTGGTAGAGGTTAATACTTTATCAGCTTCTTTGTTTCCACGTATATTAGAATGACCTGGAGTCCACATCAATTTTTTTTATTTGGCTTCATTATTATCTTGTTCCATGTACTAGGCTTTATCGCGGAAATAAGATCTGAATCGTTGTTTGGATTTTTAACTGCTTTCAGGACTGATATGCTATCAGAGCATATTACGAACTTGTCGTTGGAATTCGTTATTGATTTGGCTGCTTGCAGAATAGCAAAGGCTTCTGCGGTGAAAATAGAAGCATATTCCGGGAGGATGCCAATATTGAGGATTTTTTTATCTTCAAATGTAACTACAAACTATGTATTATCTTCTGATTTGTTTCCATCAGTGAATATAAATTTCCAGCCTTTAGTTTTAAGTTCTGATGAGATACTTGAGAACAGTGATTGGTATACTGCATTGCTTGTATTTGTTTTACTGTAGTGAGCAAGGCTAAATACAAATGAATCGGCTTTTATATTCCATGGAGGATATGATAAAGTTGAGTTTTTTGGAGTTTTTGTTGGTAGGTATATCTATTTCTCGAGCTCTGTCGAGGATTGTTTTTGTTTGTAATTTCGGGTGGTTGTTTATTACTTAGGTTCATATTCATGATTATTGTTATTAGAAGTGTGTGGCAAAAAATATGTGTTTTGTTGTAAAAGAGTTTAGGTAAGGGTTCTAATGGGTGAATGGATAGTAACGTCGACTGTTTTAGAGTCAGAGACGTTCATTTTTTCAGGTTTGTTTATAGGTTTTGGTGGATTTTTTATTGAATTTGGGGTTATGTTTGCTTTGTTATGTTTATCTTGGGTAGTAGGTTCTGTGGTTAAGGTTTTTTTAGGTTCTGAGAAATTTGTTTGTTAGCAGGGAGTTTAGTTTGAATTTTGGAAGGGAATCCAATATTTAAGCGAGGGAAGAAGAAGAGTGTATAATGGTATTAGAAGCAGTGAATGTTTGTGGGATAGAGTGAGAATTTTGAGCGATTGTATGTTTTGGTTTTTCATATGAGATGGCATTATCTTTAGAAGTATTATTACCAGTTATTGCTTTTTCGTTGTAGGGGGTTTTATTCAGGTTTGTTTCAGTTGGATTATTATGGTAGTATAGGCGTCTCACTTCAGCCATGCTATACTTTTTTCTCGTTTTAATTGTTAGAATGTCTTTGTTTTTAATATATTTAGGGCATTTAGTAGAGGAGTAGTTTGCACCATTGTATATATATTTCTTGTTGTGTTTAAAAGTCTCAAAATTATATACGTCCGTACTTTGATCGATTGCAACGTGGAATGAATGATGAATTGTGAATAGGAAAAGACAGGAGATATGATTCATAGAGAGAGACAGATAATAAATATTCTTAATTCAGATTTAGACATGTTCATGTTCAATGATATGATAATTTATATATGACATTTCTTATAGTACTCTTATGAAGAGGAACGATCGAAGCGACATCTGAGAGGCGTGGAGATGAAAGAATTTGATCCCTTTTTTTTATACCCCTCAGCCCAACAAAATAATTGAATACATTTAAAATCTTAAATGCATCATATGCCAAATATGGCAACATTTCATTTTTCACAAAAATTGAACATTGAAAATTTAAAATCAAACGAGAATTATTATTAAATTCAAAATACCTACAACGTTAAAGTATACATAGCTACAAACATATGTATTTGTATATGCCAAATATGGCAACATTTCATTTTTCACAAAAATTGAAAATTTAAAATCAAACGAGAATTTTTAAATTCAAAATACCTACAACGTTAAAGTATACATATGTATGTATATACACATATCTCCTCTGCATTGCCACGTGGAACCAAAAAAATTTAAGCAAATATTATTCCTTCTTGGTTTGACATTTGTATTTTGGCTATCTCCCTCGAACATATTAATGCTTATGAAACTTAAACAAATTTACTTTTCTTATTCTTTCTTTAGTAATTTTCTCCTCATTATTAATTCCCTACCAATTACTTTGATACATGCAGCGCCCTCAATAGTTGTGGAGATGAAATAAAAAATTTCGTCTCATAATAGTGCTATACTAAATAACGGGTGATTTTTTAAGAGCTTGAGAACTTTTTAAAAAAAAAAACGCATAAAATTTGAAAAATCTCATCGATTCTTTATTTGAAACGTTAGATTAGTCCATGACAATTACTTTTTGAAGATAATTTCATTTAAATGTTGACCGCTTCTGCGTCTTAGGTGGTCCATTCGGAAATCAGTGTTCGGTTCGAAATGTGTTTCGCGCTTTATTTTTTTCAGCGATGAGGTTCATTTCTGGTTGAATGGCTACGTAAATAAGCAAAATTGCCGCTTTTGGAGTGAAGAGAGCAACCAGAAGCCGTTCAAGAACTGCCCATGCATCCCGAAAAATGCACTGTTTGGTGTGGTTTGTACGCTGGTGGAATCATTGGACCGTATTTTTTCAAAGATGCTGTTGGACGCAACGTTACGGTGAATGGCGATCGCTATCGTTCAATGCTAACAAACTTTTTGTTGCCAAAAATGGAAGAACTGAACTTGGTTGACATGTGGTTTCAACAAGATGGCGCTACATGCCACACAGCTCGCGATTCTATGGCCATTTTGAGGGAAAACTTCGGAGAACAATTCATCTCAAGGAATGGACCGGTAAGTTGGCCACCAAGATCATGCGATTTGACGCCTTTAGACTATTTTTTGTGGGGCTACGTCAAGTCTAAAGTCTACACAAATAAGCCAGCAACTATTCCAGCTTTGGAAGACAACATTTCCGAAGAAATTCGGGCTATTCCGGCCGAAATGCTCGAAAAAGTTACCCAAAATTGGACTTTCCGAATGGACCACCTAAGACGCAGCCGCGGTCAACATTTAAATGAAATTATCTTCAAAAAGTAAATGTCATGGACCAATCTAACGTTTCAAATAAAGAATCGATGAGATTTTGCAAATTTTATGCGTTTTTTTTTTTAAAAAGTTCTCAAGCTCTTAAAAAATCACCCGATATATACACAATGCTTGAAAATTGATTTCAGCTTTTTGTATTTGTTGGTAAACAAAAAGATACAAAATGTTAGTTGAAGTTGTATTTGAGGATGTTCTTCTTCTGCTCATTCGGAAATGAGATCGAAATTCTTCCAAACTATATCTAGGTATTGTCACTTCATAATAGTCCTCGTTTTTGTTAGGATAGTTTTCTGTTAAACGTAAATCGTTTAAAACCGGAGATTTCGCAAGTAAATTATTAATCGTATAGAATTCCAATTGAGCTAAGAGGAGCTAATAGATTACAGATTAAGGCTAACTCTTATTTATTAAATTGTTACGCACCTATCAATTCATCATCGTCCGACGAATAAGTTGAATTATCCATTAAATGTTTTATCTTACAACAATTTTGACTTCAAAGCTTAAATGTTTCTCTGCTTTTTGTGAACATCTGTTTTTATTTTTTGACAGCTATCTCAATACAGCTATCCAACTCGTTCAACAAGGCATCTAAAAATCCATATAACCAAGATATCCTATCCAACATGAGATTTAACGCAGCCAATCTTTGGTCTTCATTCATTAAACGTCAAATTATTCATTTGGCCAGTTTTGAGTTCATACAAAAACTCAGAGATTTAAGTAATTTCAGAATTATATCTACAAACTCATTTTTCATACAAGTTTCTCATCTTTTCTGTACGAAATCGAAGAACAGAATATGTCTCATTAGATTTCTCAAGAATTCTTTATCACACTATTCATAAAGGATAACCAAAAATGCAAAGATTATTTGATTACTAGAATGAAAAGTGAATTGTGTATTTCATTCTCCTATTCTGTCAATTCGCCTGAAAATATTTTCTCAGATATGAAAATAGAAGTAAAACGTCATTGGCAGCGGTTATTTTTAGGATGAATTTTTAGATACTTTATTCAACTAGGATAGTAATTGAAAAAGCTGGCTAAAATTAAACCATTTTTCAGCTGGTTCACCCAAAATTATAATGCACAATACAATTGTCAATGAATAATTGAATCAGCTGTTCAGTCAGATACTCACATTTACCTTAAGTTCTTAGATGCCTTGGAATATCTTTTTTGATAGTCCAGCTGTAAGGCTGTACATACACGACAAAGCCAATTGGCTGAGAGTCATTTAGACCAGGTCCAATTGGGGTAACTTGTTGATAACAATGTTTCAACATAGTGTATTTAGAAAAGTTTAAAAGCTCTTAAAACTAATTCCTATGCGAGGAAACCAGATTAATTTTGTATGTAAGAATGCAATTACAAAAAATTATAAAAGTATCAATGCCAACAGCATATGGAATCAATCAAATATAAAAATTATAAAGTTGTTTCCACTTTGTCAAAAATCCTAAGTGGCAAAAAATTGCATTTATTTCTTTTTTCAAACTTTTACATTATCATAAATTTCCTCTACGCCTGAAAATTCTCGGACTTTAGTTAAGAAGTTCTGGTACGCATTAAATTCGTCTTCTGTTAGTTCAACTGTTGTCTGAAAGAATGCACACAAAATCAATTGCCAGAATTTGAGTGGTAAGATCGAGCAATACACTTACCTTTGGAACAAATAAATGTTCAGCATTTTCTACTAAGTACCCTCGCTCTTTCAGTACTTGAGATATTGTAGTCAACTGGACAGGATCGCAAAAAAACTAGAAAAATTAGCTACAAAATGATGTTTTCTTACTATAACTTATTTAAAAATGTACATTAACTGTGCCCTTAGTTTCATCAAGCACTTCCACTTCTTCTACTCCACATTCAATGGCATCTTCGGTGCAAATCTGTTCGAATTCGTCCAGGGATTTGGTTTTGGATATACTATCTTCATTGGCAATAGCTTCAATGATACCGACCTCATCAAACATATGTTGTCCCTCAATATAAACTGTTCTAATTAAAAATTGATCCATACAAACTACGATATTCTTAACTGATTTCTCTTCTTTCTTACCCAGATTTTCGCAGAACAGCAGCCAAATCCATTTTCAATTGAGGAAAGTTATCAGTGTAGAGCGCACATATGGCAAAGACTTTATGTCGAAAACGCCAGCAGAGGAAATATTTTTTCAGGAGTGTTTTACTTGCTGTCGTTTTTTTAATACAATTCTGAATAGTTGCCATAGGCATATTTTTCCGCAAAGCATCGTCCATCACATTCCTCAATTGAACATTAAGGGCAGGATCAGATGACCCACCGTCTATAAAAAAAGAAAAACAATTCCATTTTAAATTATATAAGTTCAATTAAGATAAAACAATGCTTGAGTGTACCTTGGATTGCAAGTCGGATTTGTCGTGCATATTTTGTGAACAATGCCGATTTTTGTCCATCTTTCAAAGCTTTTATGTGCCTTATATTAGCCCATTTTGAGTGCCCAGCATTGCATTTGGAAGAAGTGTAAAGATTACTTTTACAATTGGTGCTTACTATTTTACATGACAGTTTATTATTCCATAGGAAACCCAACTTGGAAGCCCACATTATTTTCCAAGTTAAACAAAAATAGAAATAAAAATGAATTTAATATATAACATGGGCTACACATACAACTTTGACATATCTAATCAGCGAATATAAATTTGGGAAGACATCTTGCTCACGATTAGTTTCACTGATGTAACTTTTTCGTTCTGATTTTGATCCTTTTAAAACGGAGCAACGCAACGTAGTGAAAAGCTCTTTGCCTTTGTATAATTTGAATAGTACTATCACAGATAATAATTAAAAATTATTATCTGTGGTACTATCTTGAAGAGGAACGCTCGACCTGACATCTTTTCATCGACTTCCTAAACAGTTCGTTCCACATGTTTTGCTTGTGGAATGTATTGGGGTGGGGGTAAAAATGAGCGAGAATTCCAATATAAAATTATCAATTTCCAGATTATTAAAAAAACAGAAGATAGAGAAGAATGTATAAAAACTCAGTGAAAGTTCGAGGGAGGCAATAAAAAGACATTTTTGTTATAATTTATTATTATTTTATATTCTGTATAATGTGGTTTTTTGATTAGTTGATTGGGAATGAAGAAAATTAAAAAAAATACAACAAGGCAAAAAAAGAATTAGAATATAAACTTTTTGTGGTTGCCAATTAGAAAAATTAAGGTTTTACCTACTTTTTTCGAATCATTTTCAAATATGACTAATAATAGTGCGAACATTTTTTGTTTAGTTTTCTCTTAGGGATATAAATAATATAAAAAGAATGACTTATACAAGGTACATTAACTTCAGAAATTTTTTGAGAAAATTCAAATGTTATTAACTTTCCATAGGAAGTTATTGTAATTGGTCCGATTTGTCGAATTGAAAATGTTGACATTTCAAGGTCCCTAGAGTCGAAATAAAAGATTTTTAGAGAGACGTCTGTGCGTGTGTGTACGTACGTCCGTACGTCCGTACTTCCGTAAGTTCTGGAACTTTTTTTCGTCGTCCATAGCTCAAGAACCAATGGAGATATTGACTTCAAATAAATTTTGTTATACAGATAATAATGCAGAAAGGACTCTCAAACAAATTGAGTGGGTGGTTTTATTTACCATAGCAATTAAAAAAAAGGTGAACCAATGACGCTAGCGACTTGAGTTAAATTTTATATTATATATTGTAACGTGATATCAAACTAATATATTTTTGGGCCTAATTCAATGAATTGAAAACAAGATGTCTCTAGTGATGTAATAAAAAATTCTAACAAACACATTTTTTTCTTTTTATATTTGTTTTTTAAATCGTGACTTATTAAATTGAAATGCTTATAACTTTTGAACCAAAGCTAGCTTTGTGATGTTTTATACTTTTTTGAAAAGCTAAAAAATCAAGGAAGTTTTTAAAAACACAACGAGTATTGTGTAATATGATTTTCTTTAAATAAAACTGTTTTAAAGTTTGATGTAAAAAATTAAGTTTGATAAGAATATGATTTTAACTATCAATATTTTGCAAAATAGTGCCGAAAATTGAAATTTTTTAAATGCAAAAATATTGAATATTTATTCAAAATTGTAAAATATTAACATATAGTAAAAACAAAAATCATTTGTGGACAGGGTGCTTGAAAAACCGACTAAAAGTAGGTGTTTTTGAAAATTTCATTAAAACAACCGTTACTCGAAAACCGTTAGGATGCGGTGTAGACAAGTTACCAAATTCTGGTAGGTCATGACTTGACCATTCAGCATATACAGTTTGGACCATTACTTATGGGACACCCTATATATTTTTGGTTTATATTTTAAGGCAAATATCAAAGACAAGTTTCGAGTTAGTATGCCGAGGGAATTCTTTCTTCTTATTGATTGCCTTTATAAATCGGGAACGAAAACTGAGGGACTTTTCTCACTTAATCGAAATTATGCAAATAGTGAAAAAATCAATCAGATTCGAGATTGGCTGGACAGTTGGTTAAATGAAGACTTTCGTAAGTTTCCATTTTATTACATACTCTAAAATATGTTGTTTTGTTTGCTTCATAAAGCTAAATTAGTGTATTTGAATATATTCTGTCATGAGAAAAAGTTCCAATAGGAAAGACAAGAACTTTTCCTTCATTCACACTCTACTTTTTTCATAACTATTATTCTTTCTATAAACTCTCAAGAGATGCCATAACAGCCCTTGTGAAATGGCATAATCTGATCATTCTTAAAAGCCCTTAGTTCAAAAGCTACAATTTTTTTTTAAATGTTCACTGAAATTTAACATCAGTAATGAAAATTTTGTATGTACAATTTCACAGATGATTCATTTATTTTTTAAAATGTATAAAATATTTTATAGCTGGAAATCCTCATACTGCTGCTGAAGCATTACTTATGCTATTAGAATTTCCAAAGGAACCACTATTAAAGCCCTGCGCTGAACAATTGTTAAAAACAACAACAATAGAAGAAGTTCTGAATCTCATAACACGCTTAAAGCCACCAAGGCGTAATATGTTCTTCCATTTATGTCTCTTTCTAAGAGAAGGAATTGGAAATAAATTTTACAATGTTGACGAAATAGGTGAGGTAATTTTTTGCTTTTTAAATTCAATTAATTTAATAAATTTTATTTTAAATTAGCTACATTATACGGAGATATACTATTGAGAAAGAAATCAGAACAAGTTAAGGGTATCCAAGATGGACGTTGTCGTTTGCTGATGTTAAGATTATTACATTCGAATTTAGGTATTTTCACACGAATAACGAATTCTATATTATCTGATCATCATCATCATGAGAATACATAAACAAAACAATAATAATTATATCATCTTATCATGTATATTTATTCAAATCACCATTAATTTTAAGCTAAAAGAAAGAGTAGATCATTGAATTGTTATAAATAATATACTTTTCATGTCATTAAACATAAAATAAAAGAAATAAAAAGACGTATAATTTAATAATTGGCATGAGAAGATCAAAGTGGGTAACCCCAAAAAGAAGTGTTTTTCTTGGAAAAAGTACATTTCATATTTTTTTATTTACTCAAAAACTAAGAGGTTACATTTTAAAATCCAGTTTTTGTTTTTTAAGTGAAAATACATTAATAGCGTTAAATCTCAAACAAAATTATACTAAATAACATACAATTTTGAAAAAAATTACAACTTTATATAACATAGATTGAAAAATTTTGGCTTATTAAGTCGTTTGCGTTGATATTCTTTTGCGAGGCAAATTCAAAATCCCAATCGGACCATATCACAAATGCGCAATTTCCGATTTTATTATTTTTGACATTTTCGGCATATGAATGTAGCGGGCTTGCAATTCTTTGCGCAGCACGCAGCCACTCTTGCAACATCATTAGGCAATTTGTAGAGAATTTCCTGTGTCGACGTTCGTATGTGTGGTTCCAGATAGTTCTGTACAGAATGCACTTAATTCTGGTGATGCAATAGGCAAAATGAATTCAGGGAATTCTTCTATTTTGCACGTCCTTAAGTTTACCAAAACTGCAGGGAATTCTTAAATAGTACATACAATTAATGAGTTTATCAATGCCAATGTTATTAAAAAATCACAAATAAATATTCCTTTACAACTTTTTCATTCCACTAAAGTTTGAAACGTGAATATTTTGAAAAATATGAAATTTGATTATTTTTTCCAATTAGAAAAACGAGCAAGCAAAACACAGTGCAAAAGTTATAGCGTTTAAATAAAATTCCAACAAATATTTTAATTATGTTGGCTAAGCCGATAAATTTGTACATTACCATTTGTATATTCTTCAAAATTGATTCAGCCGAATTCAACGCCTGAAGCAAAAAGCACCAACATCTTTGAATTCAAAACAAATAAACATCTTAATTAGATGAAAGCTGTTCCTTTATTATTAACACTGCGTATAGGTAAAGTAAAGCATAAATAATTTTGAATACAAATAATCCTAGTCAGCAAAGAAACAGTAGAATATACAATATATAAAAAATTAAACTATAGCTCGAAACAAATAAACAAGTTGTTTGCAAAAAAGATTATTTTCTAGATATAGAAATATATCTAGGCTTTAATTTGACCAACTTTTACAAAAACTTTCGATGATAATACGTGTTTTTGAGGTTCTTTATTTTCGGGCGTCTTTGTGACTGTATTCACATAAGTATATTGCACCAAGAAACCAAGAGTAACATCATCGCCTGGTTTGAGTCCTTCTTAAGGTGTAAAGTTCAATTTGAACTTTCTCCAAGTGATGAATCTATAAAAAAAATTGGAGAAACAACATAGAATAGGAATTTCTAATTAGAATTTTTTGATTTTTACTTTGATTCCTCTCGTTGAACTTGAAATCCTTCGTCAAATTCCTTTGAATCGTCACGTTGATTTAGGACAAAGGAAGAATCCAACATCTCTAGAATGACGTTGGTGGGACTTTTAACACAAGGTGGTTCCTCGGTCAGTTATGTCTGCCTCGATAGACTCGTGTTCAATAATAGTCGATGTTAAGTAGCATTCACATGAGCGCGACCAACGAACGACGAATGAATTACAAAATGTGATTTTATATACGTTTAAAGACATATTTGAACACAAAATCTTAACAAAACGATAGCAATATAGTTTCTATTTGATTTATGATGCATACTTTTACTTTTCAATATCATTATATTAATAAATTTAAGAAAACAAATTTATTCGTCGCGAACAAAATTCTAGTTGATACGAACTGTCAAACTTTATTCGCGTCCCACATACCATCCACACTGCAACGAATAAATTGATCGCGTTCCACATACCATCCACACTGCAACGAATAAATTGTTCGCGCGCTACATAACCTAAAAGTCAAACTTCATTCGCGACGAATTAAAAGCTCTCATGTGAAAGAAATGTCAAAATCGACGAATATTCGTTCATTCGTTGGTCGTTGGTCGTGCTCTTGTGAAAAGTGCTTTACTGCAGCACGGTCGTCTTTTATTCGAAGTCGATCATTCACCGTTCCTCTTCCTTGGTTGGCAGCTCCATAATGGTTGTGGTCATATCGTGCATAGTTGGGTTAGTTAGCTTTTCACAACGCACAAGCAGAACGTCGGGCACATGATAGTTAGCGAAAAATTGAATGCGATACTTGATCGACCCTGAATGGTACTCCGGCTTGATGGCATTGTGTTCGCATTGTCAACAACGCACAGATCGCTTGACCCACAAACACTTCCACTGCGGATAGAGGTTGTTCACACTGAATTGTTGTGACTATAAAGAAATTAATTTTCATTATATAAGGAAATCTCAAATGGAAGTTGACTTACTGTTTTTGATGTTGATTTTCTGTGTGAAAATCCATGGATTCAACTCGCCGACATCGTCAGTAAATGTCGATTGACTGATCTGAATCTGTTTGGCCTTTGGGGGATTCTTGTCTGGCCAGCCCATTTGCCTCCGAATGATTGCCACCGTTAAGCCAGTGCGGTCCTTAGGAGCAAAATGAATGGATTAGTTTTTGATTTAATATTTGAATTCACTTAATTTACAGTCAAGGTTGGACATTTTTCGGAGTCTTCCTGCGATTGTAGTCTTGTTTTTCTTGCTTCTCTTGCAGAACTACCGACTGGATAGTACACCAAGAAGATGAAGATTAAGCTAGTTGACTACGATATGAATGTTTCGATTCGTACTTACACAATTGATCTCCGCGCGCTGCTGCATCGTTTCTTTTTGAGCCGCTTGCATTTTATTTCTTGGCAGCTGATGAATAGGCCGAGTTGGCAGTTGCTGCTATTATGTCGTTCCATCACCAACACTCAGCTGCTGGGAGAAGGGCGTTAGCGGTCGACTATTGCATGGCAAAACTTCCACTTGCATCATTGACTTGGTGGTGTTGTTCCTGCTGGTTTTGTTGCATTGAATGCTTTTTGACCTCCACCGTCAACGCCTGCGGGAGCTATGCCGTTGAGATGTACATACAAACACAATGGGCAGTATCTATCGTTAAAAACATTATATTTTCTTTAGAGAAATATAATATATAAAAACTTGCCTGCAAATCAGCGCCTTGTTTGCTTTGTCTTCCAGATTTCTTCAGGGAAATTGCTTCCTGCATTATGGTATATTATTGGCAGCATCTAAAATGAAAACACAGACTATAAAATAAATCGATTATTGTTGCACCTCCTTCACTGCAATTTGACTTACTTTTTATTCAATGAAGTGAACTTTATATACTTTCTTCATTATAAAGAATTTTGGCCTAAGAAATATTAAATTATATTAAATATCAAAACAATTAACAAAAACTTACTCTTCAAATCCGAAATCCATTGTTTTGTTTTGCAAAATTGATTGTCATTTTTGACAGGTCACAAAAATTGCATACGTTTCTTTTTGGCCCAGTCCCCCATTTTGTTTTTTTTTTGCACCACTCACATGTATTCACCGTTAGCGAATTTGAGAGAGTTTACCTCGAATTTGAGAATTCACCTTAAATAAAATTTGAGGGTGTTTCAGGCAAGACGGGTACCGGTCGGTTCTCTTGGTAAGTATATTTCTCTATGCTCTAACATACGAGTAGTTCCTTTAAAAAAATATTCAGGAATATTTCTGCAACAAACAAAACTAATATTTGGTCTTGCAATTATCGAACTGCTTAAATGGTGAAAATATTAATCTAATTGAGGAATCTGAACTAGCTAAAGTTGGCAATGGAACTTCACAAGTATGTTTCTCGTAGCATTGTCTGTACAAAAAAAATACGGAGACACCCGCCATTGTTTCCACCTGAACTTCTAACTTCGCCAAAAAAAATGCTCTAAGCAAACTACAGCTGAAAAAATTGTCTGTTTTGTTGTTTTACAAAGTATTGAGTTACACTTTTGTCCATTTCCAATTGTACTTAACCAGTTGCAGCGCATATTGCGTTCACAAATAATTTAAGTAAACAAAATACAGCACTTATAAATCATTAAATATGTATTTGGTCAATTTTATTTTATTTAATATACATTTACAGCTTTTATTTGGATTGAAATTAAAAAGCTATACAAATCTTTCCATTTTAAGACCATGTCAGCACTTCAGATACTGTTGGTTAGGATTGTTTAGTTTTTGAACGAGGCCATGAAACATTCAATATGAAGCATTTAGATGGGGCTGAGGACTAAAATCAAACATTTTGATGGGCCGGAACACTAAATGTGAGAATGTGTTTGGTTTTTGCATCATTTCACGCACACTTTCTCACATTTAGTCCGACGTAGCTTGTAGGCAAACCGAAATGTCACTCTTAGATTCCGATCTTGGTAATGGAGAATTTTTGCTTATTTCTTCTTTCTTCTAAGTTTTGCTAAAGCAAACGACGAACACACATAAAGAAAATATAAACAATAAAAAACTCTTCAATTATTCACTAAATAAAAATAAGAATAAAGAATGCGTCGAAATAATGTGAAAGTACTACAGTTTTATTATTTTGATTCCATATAAATTTAAGTGGCGCTTCAATTCACAACAAATAAACTCATTTTTATATAAATACACGCATAATAATTCACTTGACCAAAGATAAAAACATTAAAATAAACTCATCATCCATCTATGCAACACTAATTCTGTGCTTCCATATTCACTCAATCTATACAAATTATTAAACAAAAATCACACTATTATTTTAGAAAGAAAGAATGGCTCTAAACGGATTTCTTGAATTCTTTCAAAAAGGAAAGGTTACTATGCACTATTTACCCTAAAATATACGAAATCAAAATCATTGAATTTTATCTTGTACTAGACATTTAGGCCGAAAAAACGCTTTTCAACCGGTACAATTCGATACTCTTTGCATAAGCAGGCCCAGGCAAGTCTTCAGTCTGGCATTAATTTGCGTCAGGTGGTGCGTTTGCCGGAAGGCGAGAACATGAACGATTGGCTGGCTGTGCATGGTAAATATATTTTAAAATATAAATAATTCAGTGTATATCCTAGGTGATGTTCTTCCTTAATCAACAAGTTTGACTCTTGTCATTCTTTATTGCAAAATAATAGCAAAGAGCAAGAAGTTTCAGTTCTGTTGTCCGCTTGCTAGGATATAATAAAAGATAGCCAGTTGTGACCAAGGCTTAAGATACATTTCCACCAATGCAATAGTACAGTGATGGACAAAACAATAAGACCACTTTGTATGTTTTTTAATTATTTATTCATTAAGCAGACTATACATAATGTTAATAATATAAAATACTACTAGACTTGCCTGTTTCAGGCACTGTGTTATCGGCTCATTGAGCCCGTAGTTTAGTCTATGAAATGGTTCAAAAAATAAATTACGTACTCGCAACTCTTTTGAAGGAACATATAATTCAATCAACGAAAGAAGAAACGAGTAATCAGTTTGATAGGCAAGAATATCACAATTGAAAACTCTCTCAAAGTATCGTCTTCGAGTTTTTAATCGTTGAAGGTCATACATCTTGTACCGTATGAAGGCATTCAAATATTCCAATTTAATGTACATACTGCTATTCTAATAAATCGTTTTTAAATGGTTTCAAGTCGATTAAAATGCAGAGAACAGGTTCCATATTACACAGCAATAGTACTGATCCGACATAACAGTAATTTAACGCCTTGAGTGTAAAAGGGTCATACAATTATTTGGAATTACGAGATATTAAACCAAGTAGGAGTCGACGTGAAGAGAAAAAGTTAATTTCGGATCAAAGATGACTCCAAGATCCTTTTTTTTGAGACAATTTGAAGATTGATACCATTTATTGAATAAGTGAAGCTTGATAACTCAAAGTTACGATAAAAGATTATATAATCGCATTTAGACACATTAAGATGTAACTAGTGTGTAGAAAACGAGCTAACTAAACTATCTAAATCGTTTTGAAGAAGAATTTAATCAGTTGCCAATTAAATACATTTTAGCAGTTAAATTCCGTCAGTAAACATAGGGCAAAGAAAAGATTTAATAATGTGAGGAATATCATTAAAAAAAGAAGAAAAAGTAAAGGTTCAAGGTGGCTTCCTTAAGGAACGCTCGAGGTCAAAGTTATTGAAAGTGATAAAGACGAATTTATGGTGACATTGAGGTCGATCTACCAAAAAACTCGAATTTTTTAAATAAAAAAATCAAATACACTATAATAATTCCTCTAACTATTAAAAAAACTGTAATAAATAAAGTCATCATTTACTTACTTACTTAAGGTTTCCGCTCCAGTCCTGTTTGAACTAGTGTCTCAACAAACTTCTTCATATAGTTCGGTCCCTAGCTATATATCTCCAGTTGCGCACCCTGAATTGGGTCAGGCCAAGTGTAGCTCGTGTGCGCTTCTACTGTGCTGTACTGTGCGGTTGGATTCGAAGACTTTCTATGCGCTTTACTTTACCTAGCCATAACAGACGTTAAAATTTTATTTTCATGGCTAAGTCTACGTCGTTGTACAGCTCGTCCTTCCATCTTTTTTTCCAATCCACCTATACATACGGGACCTTAGATCACGCCAAGAACTTTTCCTCAAAACAAATCAAAAGCTTTCATCCGCTTCTATCAATATCAATGCTTCTGCACCCTTTAGGCGGACGGGGAATTTAAATGTCCTTTATAGCGACGCTTTGTAATGCACTTTAAGGCCCTAAAGCGTACGGCAATAAAAGTGAGAGACAGTGTGATGGCTTATTAAGTTGATCTAGTACCTCTATTTGGTAAATCTTCTGCCTTAATTTATATAAAATAATAATTAGTCACCTAGTCACCAAAATAAAACTCAGTAAGCTAGAATGTAAAGCTTTTGTGAATACCTGTGTAAGTCAATAAATATAAAAATAGTGCAATACAAAGAATTCATTAAGTTTCTGCTATTATATAATAAATTTTCAACATTCTTTAAAGTTGTCCTGATATTTTTTTTGATATCTTATTTTCAAGGAAATTTTATTTTTTAATACGTTGGTAGGTAGTAGTTTAAGAAATTATATGTATATAAACTACAGATAAGAATTTAAATATTTGAGTTTTCTTAGAATAACTTAACACATAAAAAGTGGTCCGATTGTTTGTTTTTCTGTCACTGTACCAATTTCAAAATTTAATAAAATAAAAAGTATCTTAACCTTTTTTTAGTTAAGTCCACAATTTTTTCAGCAGTCGGAAACCGTAAAATTATGTTGCTTGACATTTCTTTTCTTCATATGCATTTTCTCCAAAGATACTAAAGAAGAATGGGCAAAAATATATCAGGTTTGGTCTACCTACTGCCTACTGGAATTTATAAACAATGATAACTAAAAAAAATTACACCTGCAAATTCGAATAAACAAATACTAAATGTGTAATATTTTACATTTTTAAATTAATGTTTCATCAAGAATTACATTGTTCATATTGTATTCTCGGGGAATGCAAATGTTTTGAAAGAAATGGCTTTGAGATTTTGACTTTTTTTTTTGGCAATGTTTTGATTTTAACGTAGGTTTAATAGCTTGACAAATTTCGTTTTTATTTTCACGCCTTCATACACATTTAAAATACATATGTGTATGTCCATATTGCTTTGTTTAATTCCATCGTTTCCTAGTTGTGGACTTCTTTAATCGAATAAATTTAATTTATGGCACTGTATCTGAGTTCTGCAGTGAAACAACATGTCCAGTTATGTCTGGTGGGTCACGGTATGAATATCTTTGGGCAGATGGGGAAAAGTAAGTTCCTTTCGTTAAAAAGTATTTTATGAAGCTAGTTTTAATTTGATTTATAAAAAATAAAAGCTACAAGAAGCCAACACATCTACCAGCACCACGTTACGTTGAACTTCTCATGGACTGGATAGAATCGCAAATAAACAACGAAACTGTTTTTCCCGTATCGACGGATGTGCCTTTTCCCAAAACTTTTGTCACACTCTGTAGGAAAATACTTACCCGTTTATTTCGTGTATTCGTCCATGTGTACATCCATCATTTTGACCGAATTGTAAGCATCGGAGCGGTATGTTCAAATGATTTTATCCTGTTACCTTAATTATTTCATCTCCATTTCTTTTATTTTCAATCAGGAAGCACATGTTAATACCTGCTATAAACATTTTTATTATTTTGTCCAAGAGTTTGATTTAATTTCAAGCAAAGAATTAGAACCGCTAAATGAAATGACTTCAAAAATTTGCAAGGATTCATAATACTAATGAAATCTCTATAAACTACTACTTTGTGTTAATTAAATCTCAACCAAATAAACTCGAATGTATACATTAAAAAATAAAGAGAGTGGGAATTAGTATTAGATGAAAATGTATATTGTTTAATGTTTTGTAGGATATTTTGTATTGTTCCTTTCTCTAGATTGGAACACTAGCAGAAATCAAATCAGAGTTAGAATTATGAAACTAAAGATTAGAACACAAGGCCCAAGGCAAATAATTAATAACTTATAATAAATCATTTACTGTATATTTTACACAGTTATACAAAAAAATAATAACTCAATTGTAAATTAAGACTAATTATAAATGTATTTGAAGGAACGAGTGTTCTAATAGTCTGAATCTATGCTCGTGACTTAAACGTAAAATAAAAAGATATTGTATTTGTAAAATATACGATGTATGAAGTAAAAATTAAATTAAAAAAATACTGTTTTTCATATAAATCCCTGTTATAAAAGAAAATAAAGGAGAACTATTTTTTTCAACTGCTACGGATAGCATTGTGCCTACGATCAAGGATGTCGAAAATGCTTAAAACCTCGCATAAAACTTTCACACTTCCAGGTGGAACTATATTTACCATCTTCACAAAGGCAGTTGTGGAATTCAACTCTTGTTGTTGGAGATGTAGATGATGCATATCGAGTCCTTTCCATCAAATTATCTTAAACGACAAAAATATTCTTGTCAATGCAATATCCGAAGTCAGCATTGGAAGTCGTTGGACCTTGACAACATCTGCAATTTGCATGGTTTCAAATCCTTTCTCCTCTCCGCCCGCTTAGAATTAAAAAAAACTTCATTCATAAAGTCAAACCACTTTTTGTTCTGTTTTTATTTATTTTTTATTTAGACACCCTGTATCTATACATACATGTACATATATGTATGTATATGCATATATGTTCCTTTCTTACAATAATAATGATTTGTTCTTCTCTTGGAGTCTAAGAAAGTATCTTATAGTATACAGCACTTTTGGGCGGAAATAGAAACACAAAATACTTCTCTACATACTGATTGCACAGACTTGTTCGCTTATTCTCATTAAATGTTTTTATTCTTATGTACTGAGGTACTATATGTTATAATAAATATTTGTTTGCTTTGTCATTTTATGTTTGAAATAAGATCAAATTTGCTTTTAAAGAATAATATATAACCTACTTAACTATGGGTACAATGAACATTTAAAGCGATATATATAATTTTGCCATTTTAAAATTCGTCCTATTATTTTTTTTGCCTGCTAATGTAGATTTCTTACTATGTATATACTTTATATATAAATTAATGTATTCATATTCATTAGGTATGCTTCAACGAATGTTCATACAACTTTAACTTGGCCTTTTCAAGTGTGTTCCTATGTTTATGTTAGTTTTGTTTGTTTTTAGTTGCTAATGTTTGTTTTAGTTTACACATGCAATTTGATGTCTTCTGCTAAAATGGTGATTTATTTTGTTTTGATAAATTTATTATTAACTTTATAATACTGCACATTCATTTTATCTGTTGTGTTTTTGTTAGTTTAATTTCATTAATATGAGATTCCTACCCGTTTTGACTAAAGTATTTCTAAGGCGGTCAATATATTTGAAAAAACATCTTCTGTGTAATGTAACAGTTTGTATACTTTAATTTGGTGTTGGTTCTTGTGTTAATAATTTAGGCATTAAATCTTTATTTGTTATATTTTATTTGCAAAATGATGCTAAATAGGTAAAGCATGCATCATTAGATATCAACTTGCGGAAGCATGAAAAATTCTGCACAAAACACACAATTATCTATGTGGCTTCAACAAGAAATTTTCCAAAACAAACCAGCAACGCATGTTAAAGCTTCTAAAGGTAAAACAAAACAATAGTCTAATATGGAAGTAATTGCATGCAACAATCTTATAATTCAAAGTGGCAAATCAAATTTATAATATAAATTACAAAACCTTAATTGTCATCGTGAATTTTTTCTCCCTCATCGACGAATATTTTTTTTACTAAAGAATTTTCAAGTGTGATATACTTTTCTTCAGGTCTCTAAGATTCTAAATAATTTTTCAATGTTACTTAATGAACGCAATATACTCACAGCCAATAAGGTTCATATTTACTGATTAACATAAATATATTTCATCAATAATCATTCTTTTAAGATTTGAATATTTAAAAAAAGACGTTTTAAATAATAAAAAATTTTATTCATTTTTGAAAGTTCAAAATAACAATTTTACTTTATAATTTCATAAAATAAAATTATTTCTATAAAATCACTGAGTCTATCACAATGTGTATTAACTAAATTTTCTAAATTTCAGACCATAATTTTTACTACCAACCTTGTCTTATTCAAATATATTTTATTGTATTCCCCCTCAATAATTTACTTTTAACATCGATCATAATTACTATTATTGTTATTATTTTTATTATTATTATTATTATTATTATTATTATTATTATTATTATTATTATTGTTATAATAATAATAATTATTATTATCAATATTATTACTATTAATTATTATTATTTTAAGTTTTTATTAGCATTGAAAACTTGTATTATTATTTTTATTAGCATTGAAAACTTGTATTATTATTTTTATTAGCATTGCAAATTCTGATTATTTGTAACGTTTTTTTTTTTAAGATATTCAAATGTTAAAGAATGAGTGAATGATTGACGAATTTATCATTAACAAAATATCCCAATGAGCATAAAGAAGATTTCTCATTTGAAAGACACGCTGAATTTTTTCTTCTTCTTAAAATGTGGATAGCTCAGCGGCATTTTGTAATTATCATCTCTCCCAGTGAAGGATTTTTCTCAGTAATGAACGTTCTACAAAAGTTTCCATTGCGGCTTATTCTTTACTCCCACCAAAGGGGTAGTACATATTTGTTCATAAAATTCTTGTTTTTCTGCCATTATTTAGTAGATGACCTAAAGAGAAAAACTTAAGGAACAGTTTTGTAGGAAATTCTTCTTTTTTTTTAAAGAGGTCCTCATCATCAAACCACTAAGATTGATACTTTTCGAGATATTATGCGTTGAAGTTTACTGAATTCATTGTGTGCTTATATACTAACCCCAAAAAATTAAATTGGCGCAGGTAGATTTTGGTGTGTTCGTTAACGCAAACGTTGCGCGCATTGCGCCCATTTTACGGTAGACGTAGTGGCCCTTCGCAGTCGACATCACACACAATATCTACCCGCCCTTATTGAAACACCTTATATAATCAAACGCGAGAGACCGCCAAATATATTTAAGATAAAAATAATTTGTAGTCCAAAAGAGAATTATATCTCTAAGACATTTACAGTTGGACGTTTTTATTGCAGAATTGAAAAAATCCATAGGATTCGAAAGGATCGCAACAGTTCAGACAATAAAGACCATAAAAATATCAAAATCTAAAATAAAAACAGAAGTCAATGATTTGAAATCCCACAATAAAACGAATAATAATTTAAAATAACCTACTAGCTATGTTCTACATTTAATTTTCACTCGAAATGAAATACAAAACCAATCAAAATGAAAATTAGAGTTTTGAAATTCATTTTTTCTCTAAACCGATAGATTTTTTTTTCGAATTTTTTATCGAATTTTCGTGTTCTGCATTTCGATTTTCAAGTTATTTCATTTCGACGAGAGGAATTTTTTAGAAACTGAATTATTTTCAATTAAATTAAACTTAAATAATTTTTGAATTAACTTGGTTCGTAGAAAATTGCAGCTTCTACTTCATGTTGGAGGAAACAAAACAGACTTAGATTCGATCGACTCGATTATTCGAAAAATAATTTCAAGTCATCCACTCTTTGGCTGCCTTAACATCAAATAAATCAACCAACGTAGTTATATCTTGCGACAGACACTAGGTACAGACTTTTTGTTTTTTATCTGTCCCAACTTATAATGACTTTATAGCAGAATAAAAAAAAAAAACAATGAACGCTTTCGTTTTTTATGTTTATTTATTATTTATTTTATTATAATTATACTTAAATTTCCCTCTTAAGCTTTTTGACCAGTTGGACGGTTTTTTCTTTTTTTCTTATAATGTTTGCTTTCGTTTAGTTTCGTTAATTATTTTATTTTTCGAGATATTCGTAATAATATATACATATACATATATATACATATGTATTTATGTATACATACATATATATATATATATTTTATAATAAATTATATACTGGAATTGCGTTTTTTCTGTTTAATAATTTTGTTGATTGTTCTGTTTTTTTTTTGTTTAGCTAGACATCAGATAAAAAGATAATATACTACACCTTGTTTGCAATAAAATGCAGAAAAGAGAAAGTGTGACAAAAAACCATGAAAATGAAATTTGAAGTTCACTTTCTTTAAATAAAACTTAGCGATCAGTGTTTTCGTATTTGTCCCAAGTTGGTATGATTTGTATTTTTTTTGGTAAACTTAATATGAAAAAATGGAAACATATTAGAATAAAAAGGAAATGACAACACACGAGCGGAAATGAAAGTGATGCTAAAGCATTACAAGTATTAATATATGCACAAAATTTTTTAACTAAATAAATTAAACAATATAATAAAATAAAAACCTTTCAAAATTGACATCCGATAGTCAGCGTTTAGATTGACCGATTTTTCCAACGATGAATAAAAACACCATATGGAGTTGGAAGAGATATCATACTTACGGTCAATTTAAATGCAGGTATACGGCGATATTTATTGCTTTTTTCGATATACACGTAGTACCTTAATGTTATAACATTATAAAAGATAACGCTTTTTTTGGTTTAAAAATTTGTTCTTTATATCCCGAACTCCACTAGAAATAGGTTTAATAATTACAAGCACTCGATAATTTCTCAGTTCAAAGTAAGCATTGGATTTTATAGGCTATCGTTGAAGAAGTTTTCTTCGGAATTTTTCTCATTGATGAAATTTCTAAACGCTATTCCTTTTTTGCTGTTCCAATCGATGCAGAATAAATCAAATATTATACATTTGTTAATTTTGTTTTCTTTGACCGAGATGTACTGCACTTGTTTAGGCCTATCTCGTACAGTCAGAATATATTTTCAGGAAATGATCATACCATTTTTCTCTGGGGGAAAAACACCTTTCTTAAATAGATTTCAATTTTGACACTCAATTTTAATTACTGTTATGTAATTTGTGAATTATGCTGTCCTTTTTTATTCGCAATTTGTTTGAGTTTATTAAAACTGGCACCGTTTTCCTATAAAGCCACAATGATCTTGAACAATTCTCGGAGAATGTTTTATCTTACGACTTAAAATCAATAACGGCTATATTTGTCAGTTAACATTCAAATTACAGTTGTATACTGGCGGCTACATCGATTTATTAGTTTTAATTTTGCATTGAAAATGACTTAAAACTGCAATTTTCAAATTTGACACCGACTATTATTTCTGTGCCTAGGGTCTTATCTTTTTCGAAATTGGTTTCGGCTTTTCACCCGTGAAAAATATTTGTATGAGAAGACCATTTGAAAGTGTAGCTTAGTAATGAGAAGCGGTAAAATCAATCGGATGATGGTAGCAAAAGGTATACCCCTTTTATTTTAAATATAATTAAAAGCGAGACTAAAATTATAACCAATTTAAAAAAACGTAGACAAAATTATCGGATTTTTCAAAAAATCATTAAGAACCGTAACGGGTAAGTTAAAAAATGATATTAGGTCAACCCTTTTCTTTATATCATATTCAGTTTTAGTCTAGCCAATAGAAACATTTCACCTCCGAATAATTCACATATCGATTAAAATTGGTAATGACACTGTCTCCAAAAATCCCAAGTGAACATAAAAAGTTGTTAAAGTTTTTTGTAGAACATTTTCGTTTTTAGATAGATCATGAGATGTACAACAAAATAACTCAAGTAACTTGTTTGTACGGCTAAGCGTTTAGAAGTTAAAACGCTCTTAAAAACCGTCAAATGTCAAAATGTTGGATTTTTCGCTTATTGTGCCTGAACTGTACTTTTTATTTAAAAGCGCTTCAGGTAATAACTTAAGTTTTATTGTTTTTTTGTTTTATTGTCAGAAAACATACATTTTTGTTCATAAAATGGGAAAAGTTAAAATTTAACTTTTTTCATATTAACTCTCAAATGGCAACATTGTTGAAAAATATTTTAAAGCTATTTGTTGAACATGTAACTGTCCACAAACAAGGGTAAGATTTTTTCTTAAACAAGCAACACATAACAAAATATTGCTATAAATATTGTCGAGATTTCAAAATGTTTGACAAAAAGCTTTAAAGAGTTTTTGGGGACTTTTTGTCACTTGCTTATAACGATATCCTCAGTTTGTGTATTAATTTTCATCAATATTCGAATTATTCCTAGGTTTGATGTGTTGTATGTATATTTTGACGTTCCGAATACGTGTATAAAATAATAAAGTAAAAAATAATAATATTGTGTATACATATATAATATTTGTCGGACAATTTTTCAAAGGAGTTCAAATTAGATATTATGTTGAAATTGAGACATTTGGTCGAAATTGGAATGTTTATGAAACGCTTACAATTATTATGAATAAGTAGCTAGAGAAAACTCAAATAAAGTTATTATCTAGCAAGCGGAAGGGCTGCTAAATGTGATGGAGTTGAAAACCTTGTGCAAGTAAGTAACACTGTAAAATGAAACATCGTGAAGCCTTGTTCAAAATGCAAACTGTCGATTATATCAATCAGGCCATTTGCAAAGTTTTGATAATTGGAATGACGTAGATTTTTTTGATGTCATAATTGGCTGCGTTCAATCTCGGACAGATAGGGTATCCGGATACCTTTTTGTTAGTGTTTTACGTGTAAAATAACAACTGATCAAAAACAGCTGATATGCCAAAAAAGGAATCCAAAGGTATCCAAGAATTTCTGGGGTATGTAGGTATCTGACAGAACAGCTGATTCAACACATGGTTGAATTTCAAGAAACTTGAAAATTGATTTCAGCTTTTTGTATTTGTTGGTAAACAAAAAGATACAAAATGTTAGCTGAAGTTGTATTTGAGGATGTTCTGTACATAATAGACGATGAAGAAGCTATTTGCCTCCGAATTTTAGAAGGTAATTATTATGTTTCATCTTACAACAATTTGACTTCGAAGCTTAAATGTTTCTCTGCTTTTTGTTAACAGCTGAAAGTTGTTTTTATTTTTTGACAGCTATCTCAATACAGCTATCCAACTCGTTCAACAAGGTATCTAAAAATCCACCTATCCAAGATACCCTACCCAACACGAGATTGAACGCAGCCATTATGTTCATCAGTTTTGTCTCTATAAATTTACTGTGGATTTTATTCAAGTTCAAAAATTTATATTTTTTCGTGTCAGGGACTAAAGACCACCTTTCTATTGGTATCCCAAATACTTTTAGAACTTTTGTATTAAACACAGCTCAATTTAAGAAAGTTTAAATGTTTAAGTATATAAGCCGGAAGTATATTGTTTGATTACCGATCAGAAACTCGCAACATTTCATTAAATTTGTTTATTCACAGTTCCGCTGATTTTCATAATTTCGTTTCAAGTTTCATATCTTTTCTTTATCCTTCACAAGCTATTATTGAACGATCACATATACTTTTTACGTTTGTTCATTTCTCTTCGGGGACAAATTCATATCTATGTTCATAAGTCAATGATCCCTCTTTCAGTTTTCTTTTAAACATATAGTGGAACAATAATAAGAACAAAAAATGTCTGCCCTAAACTGTCCTGTTTATGTTGCGTGCATAACTTCCTAAACCATTAATACAAAAAAAAGAAAAACAAAACATATTAGGGTTTAAAGTGAATAAATCTAACTACAGTGTAATCATAACCCAGTACAATTTAAAAACACCAAAATAAAACAAAAATTTATTAAAATACGCAAAGTTAAAAAAAGTGTTAATAGTAGTGGTATTATCACATAGCAGGTGTATCGAACAATGATTAACATTAAACAAATAGACAAGCAGAAAGCTTTACATGTTGTTATATTCTAAATACGTTCTTTGTTACTTTGCTAAAAAACAAATTAGGGATATAAGGTTTTTTTTGTTTTTATCGTGAAACACATATAAATAGGTCCAGCTATACATTTATTACAATATTTGTTTTTTTTTTTTTTTTGTTTAATTTACTCACTTTTTAATATATATTTTTATTTTATTTCTTTTGTTTTATATTTATCTAACAGTTCTTTTTAAAACGCTTTTTTGTATTTGTGTGTTCATAGTAATGCTTAATAGCTATTTATTTCTTTTTAATATATTTATATGCAGTGCATATTTGTATTTGTTTCTCTTATATTAAAAAATGAGAAAACACTATATCTATGCGGGTACATTTTCTTTAAAACTATATTTTCCTTAACAAAAAAAAGATAAATAAATTTAATTTCAAAGAAATACAAAAAATAAAAAATAAGAAACAAACAAAATTTATAAAAATAAACTTTAAAATAAATAGAAAAATAAACACAAACAAAAGCATTTCTTTTCTTCTTGTACATAATTTTATTATTAATTTTTGTATGTCCTAAGCAAATTTTTTTTTATAAATTTTATAATTATATTTTTCAATGATGAACCATCATCATTGACATTTTATTTATATTTTTTTTCTCATTTCAATTTTTTACTGTATTATAGTTAAATTTTTATACATTTGAATGGTAAATCAAGAAAAGCACGGCATTTATCGCAAGCTGTGTATATAGTGAGAGAAAAAATTGGATTTTCTAAAATATGAATTTGATGTTATATACTACTTGTTTTTTATTTTTAATATTACATCCAATGTTTATATTTATTGTATATACGATATATTCGAGTACTTTTTTCTTGCAACTAAATTTGTTGACCCCTTGCTGGGAATATTCAAAACAAAATAATTCCCTGAATATTTGAGCCCTTTATACATACATATATCAATATTTAGTCCACGGCATTTTAAGGTTTCTTAATTTTCTATAGCTTGGCGGTATTTGATAGTACAATCTCTCCAAGTGAAGGGTTTATCTCAGAATGGAAACCAATCCTTAACTCTTAGTAACTGAGTAGTGCGGACTTCTTCACTTATTTTTTTTTTTATAAATTGCAACTCCTTAAGTAAAAACTCTAAGTCCTCAGCACCAAACTGCAACACTTAAACGACTAATATCTCGAAAAATATCAATCTCAGCAGTTTGGTGTTGGGGACGTTTCCAAAAACTTTATGAAAGAATAAGCTTTAGTGACCCGTACACTACCCCATTGAAAGTAAAGAACGAACTACAATTGACACTTTGGTATACCGTTTAATTTGAGAGAAACCTTTCACTGGGTGAAATGATACTATGAAATGCCGTCGGGCCATGGAAATTAAAAGAAAAATAGAAAAAGTTTACTTGTATTAATGTTAAGGGCTCTTATTTTCAAGGAATCATTTTTTTTTTAATTTTCAGTATGGGAACGAAAACAGAAACGGTCGCGAAAAGCCACCCTCATTATATAAATGATACATATACTTGTTTTTATGGTCTTTATGAGCAAACGAAAGTTAAATTTTTGTAATACAAACAAATATAAAGATATTTTTCGATCGCTCATAAAGATAATGTAAACAACAAACCAATTCCGCTTGACAAGAATGCATTGCCAAATTTCATATTTATAAACCATTTTTTTAAAAACCATATATACGGCAACTTTTTATTGCTGACACAATACAAATAATTTTTTAAACACTATATTAGACTCTTATAATTCCTACAAGATATGGTGAATGGGTACACAATTTTAAGTCTGAAATTGTTTGAATATAATTTTTCTAGGAATTTGTTATCGAGTTACCTTGGAGCATAACATCAAACAATTGATAACAAATTATTGTTATTACATATATGTTCGATTCTAATGTCGTATAAGATTTTCTTGTTACCAATATTTTTTTTTAAACTCTAACACTGAAGTGTAAATCATGTTAGGGATTTTGATATTGGCAGCGAATAACTTGAAAATAAAATGTATTTGAAAATCTGTTAGCCTAATAATAAATGAAGATACGAGATATTTTGGTAGTGCATTCTACTTTAAGATGTTAAATTGCTTTACTTTGTTCTTAAATAATATGGGCACACAATTTTTGCAAAACTTTTGAAGGGGCTATTTTCTAGATCTCTGTGCTAATACCTAAATAAAAAGTTTTTAGTGTCTTTTTTTAATATGCCACTTTTTTAATTTTTGTTAGGTTTTTATTTTTATTATAGCCATTCAGAATATTAAAAAAAAATTTGTACTTCATTATTTTTAAGATAGTTTTGGTTTAACAGCATTTTGAAAAATGGTATAGTGACAAATTTAAGAACACATAAACAAAAATCATAAAAACGTAATAATTATTGCAAATTTTGTTCATATCAATTTTAAAAAATCCTCAATTGTTCGGAATTTATATTCTTACGTTGGTACCTTTTTATTTTTATGTGGTGCTAAATAAAGACGATTAATACTTTCTAACTTTAGAGATTTAATTTAACTGGCGTTGTGTGAGGTTAAACTTCGGCTTGGAGTTATTTTAACCATTCGCAATATTTAAAAAGTGTCATCTTCTTAAATTTACTATTAAAAGTTCAACCCCGTTAGCTGTTTCAAGCCTTTCAAAATTCATCGGCCTTGTCCGTCCCCTTTCACCCTTTCAGTTATCACTTTTAGAACTAAAATGTTCAAATAGAGTATTTTTAAAAGTTTCGTTTAAGACCTTCAGTGTAACATTTCCAAATAAATCACCTAGTACGAAAAATACATAGCCAGTTTAAAGGACGCTTACTTTTGAATTTGTATATTATGTGTTTAAGTTTTTATTTTTCTCATAAAATAAGCATTGTTGTTTAATTTTTTGTATGTTCCTGCATATAAAGTTAGCTTTTTATATTTTACAAAAATAATTTAAAATCAAATATTATTATTTTATAAGTACATAACATTTGAGTAATTCCGTGTTTATGAGTGTGTTAATGATGTGTCACCCTGTGTGTACAATATAATTATACAAGCTAAATAATGTTTATATAATTTTTACTTTCATTTTTAAGCTTATTTGCATTTATTGTTGTTTGCTTTTGTTTTTTTTTTTTTTCTAAAATGTTATATTTTTCGGTCACGTTGTTCTTTCCTATTTTATATTATACTGTTCTTTATATTAAATAAGCATACACACAATTATTGTAGTACGTATGAACATTCAACGTTTAAAATATGTGTCTTAAAAAGTTTGTTTTTGTTGTTGTTTGCTTTACTTTTTGTATTAATTTCTTATACATAATTAAGTTTTTAATTTTTTATTTTAGATTAAGTATATTTACATTGTAGAATTGTCCCACTCCAGTTGACTGACGTTTTGATATTTACCATTTACAACTGAAAACAAAGAATTACAGATGATAATGATATTATTTATTTTATTTGGGTTAAGGACAAACCTTCTTCATCTTCTGATTCGGAATTTTCCGAATCGGAGCTATCCTCAGAAATAACATCATTTTGCATTGGATTGATGGTGATTGTAAGTGCTGAATCATCCCAGACTAAACTTTCGTCTGTGATCTAAAGAAAAATTAAAACAGTTTTCATTTGTAAATTTCATAAGTGAATTTTTCAACAATGTTTTACTGCCAAAAGTGGTTTGGGAGCAATTTATTTAATACTAAAATGGTATTTGCTGAAATTTGATTCCAATGTATCCAAATAAACTCAATCTTTCGTATGCTAAGATTTTTGACATTTAAGTTGCAATTTTTATCAAAATAATACCGAAAAATCTCGTATACACTCAGTTTCAGTTCCGGTTGACTTTGTAGCTGGTGAACCTTTAGTCGTATTATAAAAATGTCTTGATATATCCTAAATACAATTCTATGACATGGCTGAATATCATTTTTTTTCAATTGCTATTCCTTATCCAGTTAAATCGACTTAGTCACATTAACAACTCCAATTATCTATCATATCGACTAAACCGATTGTATCAAGACACGTTTATCTAGTTTTTGCGGAGATTCTAGGAAGTGTTACGTTATTGGAGAGAAGATTGTTAGCTTAAATCTAGAGTGGTTTAGATGCGGCGGTCCAAAGATAAGACTCACTAAGTGCAAAACCAAAATTGTATAACAAAATGAGTCTCAATTATATGCATGCTTTTGTTGTTTAAAATCAAATACAATTTTACATTGCGAGTGGATTTGATAATTGGGTATTAATTATCTCCAAAAGACTTCTCTGGTACATAGAATCTCAAAAGCTTATAAGCTTACTGACGCTTTACTACATATTGAACACTTAATTGCAAGATTAACGATGTTTAAAGTCTACTCTGAAAGTAACAAACGATAAATTAAATTTGTGTACCACATTAGGTGCTAGATTTTCACTAGATAAATATAAGACACTGCAAGTTTTGGAGAAAACTATTGTAATTTTCAATAAAATTTAAACAGCACTAACAATCTCATTTTCCAAAACGTTTCTTGGAAGTTAAGTTTGGAATCTACGGGTTGGAATGCCATTTTTACTGATGGCTAAAAATCCATTAACACTTCTTTTGCGATCTCTTCCGAAGATGGCACCCTAATTAGTAAAGGTCTTCTACCACAATTTGTCTCAATTTTTACTGCACAGTTCTTATCTTATAAACAGCATAAGAGATACTCTTATAAAAATTAAAAATCTCTCAAATTTGTTTGGATTCCCCATCTGTATTCGATATACGTGGAAGTAGATATGCAGATCGAGAAGCCAGGACTTATTAATAGTATAATCAAAACTAAGCGTCTAGAGATATTCCTTTGCAATTTTACTCCATTACTCCAGGATGAACACTAACGGCGCGGACCATTACACCCGGCATCTTCATCAAAAGTACTCAATATAACTGCTCAAAATGTAGCATTGACTTGAACTTAGCTCAGCCTAACCACTTGCAATATTTCCACCAAATTTACTGCATCCTACCCCTAAATGGAACAATTTTCTCATTTCTCACCTCAATTAACCTAAATAACATAACCTTAATCTACAACTTTTTCAACGAAGCTAACGTCACTATATAAACATTACAATTCATAAAAATAACATAAGGCTATTTATTTGTTATTATGAGAAAATAAATAAAAATAATGGGAGCGGGTCGAAATGCTGTATTTTAAAATACTGTAAGGTCAAAATTCTGTATAATACTGTATGATCTTAATACTGTATGGTTAATATTCTGTATTGTCAGAATACTGTAGCTCATAATACCGTCTAATTCTGGATGGTTTTGACAGATCAATTAGTTTGGTTTTGTTGATTATGATTATGATGAGAACAATTCATGTTTAAATGTAAGAGAGAAACAAACAGTTAAGAAGAAGAAAATGAAAAAGAGAAAATAAGGAGATGCCATTTATTTTGTTTTTATTTGTATTAGTTCAAAGACTTATGAATTATCGTAAGTACATATATTATTGTCCAATAGAAGTATATTAGAAAATGATGCTAATGAGAAATTATCATTTTTTTTATTTTGCAGCCTTGTTTACAGCATTTTGAAATACAGAATTTTGAGATACAGCATTTTGATCATGCAGTTTTTTGAACATACATTATTTTGAGATACAGTATTTTAAATACAGTATTATGATCCATACAGTATTTTTACCCCAACCCAAAAATAATATTTACAAAAAAAAAATTAATACTCAACCTCTTAAACATGGATTTTTCTATGTTAGCATAGTCTGAAGAAGATAAGGTTATTTTGTATTTTAAATAATCTAAATATTAAGTTGTTGAGCAAATATGTTTGCTTGTCATGCGAATATCAGTGTGATATTATAACTAAAATAATAATTGCCTGGGCATAAACTTTTGACTTTGAATACAGAACTATAAATTATCTGTCAATTAAATATAAATCTAACACACAACATTTTAACCTACCTTAGGACATGGCTGGTGCCTATCAATATATTTATGATTGCTGTTCCTCATGCGCGCAATTGATACTCCACAAAGAAGGATGACGAAAAACACGCATATAAGGATGATCAACATTGTTGGATGAGAATTAGCTGCTAAAAAGTGATTCAATTAAGATATGAAATATTTCATTAAGAAAACCATAACTTACTGTGGTGCGTTATGGCATGCACCCGAGATTTGGGCTCTTGGACATCGTGCGAATGAATCATTGCATGTGCAAACATGTTGGAATCTTAAAAATACAAACAAAAAATATTGAAGCAAAACTAATATTATGGCGTTATCCATACATTTTATGGCATTTCAAAGTTATTTTCTGTCATTAAACAGAAAAGCGTTGGCATTAGCGTACCTTACTAATCCAAAGTTTTTTTTTTATTAAAACACGATTTTTGGTTGCCAATTCATTTCATTTGTTAAACTTACCATATTGCTGTTGAAGTGGTTGCATGGCAAGATTATTTGGTGCCGGCGTCGTTGTTGTAATACTCTGCTTCGGATGCAATACAGTGAGTGTGAGTGTAAATTCAGCGCTCTTGAATTGTGAATTCAATTGTGAACATGATAATTTGAAAACCCTATTTAAATAATAGGCTGGCTTTTTGTTGCTATAAACTAGGGCTTTCAAAACGTCTAAATAATTTGATGTTGTATCGTAGCCAATCATTTCGACGCCATCTTTATTAATGTTTGTTTTGATGTCTAAAGTTGAAGAGAGTGATTCATCACCATCAACTTCGATCTCTTCGTGGTCTGGATTCAAGCTAGGAAAAACAATTACACTACATGAGTCAAGGCTTTGCATATTATGAAGAATATGACCCCCGGTCATAATGGTTATATTTATATTTCCCAAAATTCGAACGCCTTGCTTTATTTCCGGATACGACACTAGGTGGTTCGAGTTACCAGTAATAACAATCTTAGATTTGTCCTCTTCTGAAAATGGTTTTTGTTGCTCTTCAGTGCTGGATGCAATTCCTGAATTTGAACTACCACTACTACTAGTGCTGCTAATCTTTTGAAGTTCTGGGAAATCTTTGGTCGAGGCAGCAGCAGCAACCATAGAGTTAGGTTCATTTACCATAATGTAGGTCTCAACAGTAGGCAAACGAATTGCACTTTGATTAATGCACATAATTGTTGTTTGCACCTCTATATTCCTTCTACCAATTGTTGGGTTCTGTTTCGAGTTGATGTATTGAATTTTCTGCAACAGACTTTCGATGTTTTCTTTGTTGCTGCCTTCAATATAGATTTCATTTAGTTGAGAATTCGATTGTACTTGCTGATCGGCTTCGAGCAACTTCTCGGGAGGAGGCACAAGATGTTCAGCGCAATTGGTACCACACTTCACATCCTCACTGGAAAGTACATTATTCAATGATAACTTGATTTCGGAAATGTCACCCGTGAACCCGTGTTTAAGACGATTTTCTGAACTCTGATAACAAGCGCCAACAGTTAATGTAGTATTAACACCATGTGCCGCATGCAATGGCCAATCATCAATAACCTCTGGATTGCTATGACGGTCTTCGATCGAGTTTTCAAATTTCGAACCATCAATATAAAGTTCAACCTTGGATTGGTCAACATTGAGCACATAATGATGCCATTCGTTGTCACACACTTGTGGTATCTTCCAGCGCCATTCAGCTGGGCTGAATATGTTTAAATCGCCTTCATTGAAATTCTTGCGCAAAAGCAAAATCAAACGACAATTCCGAACAAACAGGGCCATATGATGCCGATTCATTTCTATGAGAATATCATATGGAATAATAGTTTAGTTGTTTGATTAGCTAAAATTTGTACCCAGGACTTACTGTGATCATCGGCACTGCACACTATATGCTCTTTGGCATGTTTATTAGATGTCGACAGGCTGAAATGTCTGAATATCGTCACAATGCTGAATGGCCGCGATGCAAAGTCATGTCGCTGCACCAAGCTATCTGGCACAACAACACCTGATGAGCCATCAAAATGGAAAACTGGCTCAAAGCCCTCATCATAGCTCAGATCTTTTGTCCATTCTGTACCACGGGGAAGAAGATCCACCAGCGAGTAGCCGGGTGTGCAGTTTGTTATGTCACGATCGCAGCCAAAAGATATGTGCTTCGTCTGCAAATACAAAATGTCATTTGATTCGTTTTATGATCCGTTTCATTATTCGAGTTTCATTTTCTTACCTTTAAAGCAATCGACGTTCGAATGCCCATGCCTTCACCATTGCAATACATATCGCACAACTCAAAACGGGCATTTGGGAATAAGGAAAGCGATTCTATGGAACTGGCCTAGATTCGGTATATAAAAAAAAACAAATGGCATTTCAAATATAATCTGCTCTTCCATTGAAATTTAATAATTACTTACCGTATAATCGATACGCTCGGGTATTCCAACCAAACGTGCTTCACATACCCTCCGCACTTTAATGCTAACCATTATTGGTGCTGATTCCTTCATGGCACAATCATATGCCACCACAGACAGTATATGATTATGCGATACTTTATGTGACAAAGGATCTGTATTTTTGATCGAACCTTCATTATCGATTGTAAAAGGCTGATCGTTGTTAAGAATTTCATATTTGCAAACATCACCGAAAAGAGGTGTACAATCTTTGTCTGTTGCCTCAACTCGTATTATTTCCTTATACAAACGACCTTCGTCTACTTCTGTTACATATGATGGCTGAAGAAAAGTCGGTGCATATTCATTGATATCAATCACAGAAATATGAACGGTTGCACTTGCTGAATGTGTACTATCACAGAATATGGCAACAATTTCAAAATGATAGCTTTTGCGTTTCTCACAGTTAAGTGTTCTACGAGCTTTTAAGATACCAAGGTTATTAACCAATTCAATCTGTAAGCAATATACATATATCATTTTAATATCTTACTAAAAATTATCTTTTCTTTTTATAGTTCAGCTTTAAAAAATACATTGATAAATTTATATAAAAATGTTTATAAAATAATGTTAAAAAGCCATCACTGGGGTTTTCAGTTTTTATTTGAAAGATTTCTATTTAGGTGATAGGCTTTAAAATTCATTGTAAAGAAGAAAAGAGTAAAAGAACTTTGCAGCGTTTTATACCTGATTTGCGAAATTTACAGTAAAATAGAATAATAACTTATAGGTTCAGATTTAATGATCTTTTAAGTGCTTACTGAGTTCAAATTGTATTAATCAATCGCAAATTGAAGTCGAATTGAAAATTTTGACATTTCTCGACGTTCCAAGGTCCCTAGAGTCTAAATGAAACATTTTTAGAGATATGTTTGCTATACGTTCGTTCGGGAAATTTTTTTCGTCGTCCATAGCGATATCGACTTCAAATAAATTTTATTATAAAGATAATAATGCAGAAAGGACTCTCAAAAAATTGAGTGGGTGTTTTTTTTACCATAGCAATTTAAAAAAAAAAAAGTGAAAATCTTTGTTAACACAAAATATCTCACGAAACAATGACGCTAGAGACTTGAATTGAATTTTAAATTATATATTGTAACGTGATACCAAACTAGTATATTTTTGAAATAAAATCCAATTAACGGTTTTTTTTTATAAATCAAAAAAACTGAAAAAAAAAAAAATAATTGTCACCTTGAATATTTTACGAACAAAAAATGATTTTATCTCCAAAACAATTTTTTGCAACGAAGAAAACGTTTTTGACATCTCGTGATTTTTTGAAAAGAATCGAATCGACAGTTTTTTTATAAAAAATAAAAAACCTAAAAAAAACATTACTAAAAGTTGGTTGATTTTCGTCTCAAATATCTTTTTAAAAATTTGGCTTCGATTTAATTTTATTTTATAAAAAGTATTGTTTTCAACATTCAGTAAAATCTTGAGAAAAATCGAATTGACAGTTTTTTTTACAAAAAAATAAAAACCTAAAAAAACATTACTAAAAGATGGTAAAAATTGATTTTCGACTCAAATATCTTTTCAAAAATTTGAGATTATTGCTTAAAACTAATTTTAAACATTTGGTAAAATTTTGAGAAAAATAGAATAACCATTTTTTTTTTTCAAAAATAAAAACCTAAAAAAATGTACTAAAATTTGGTAAACATTGATTTTCGACGTAAATATATTCAATCAGTCAATCGAATTGACAGTTTTTTTTTACAAAAAATAAAAACATAAAAAAAAAACAATACTAAAACTTGGTAAAAATTTCAACTCAAATGTCTTTACAAAAATTAAAAATATTTTGTTCAAACTAATTTTATCTCACAGAAAATATTGTTTTCGACATTCAGTCATTTTTTTATAAAAATCCAATAGTCCGTTTTTTCATAAAAAATAAAATCTACAAAAAATAGTACCTACACAAATTTGGTAAAAATTGATGTTCGGTTCTCGATATCTCGTGAATAATAGGAGACATTGACTTCAAATTAATTTCATTCATCTAATTTGTATTTGTTTATATAAGAAATAAAAAGTTTTAAGAATTGCTACTAAAATTGGTAAAAAACGGTTTTCGAATTCTCGTTAGCAAAAATAGATTTTGAAATCAAACTATTTCATTATATGCAAAATATTGTTGGTAATTTTTAAAAATAATTCAACTTACAACTTTTATAACAAAACACGAAAACCTACAAACTTTTAAGCAAGACAAATCGATAGACGGGATGGGTCGCATCCCAGCCTCTTTTTTAAATTTCAGATTGGAGAGCTCTGATTTAATTTAAAATTAGGAGTCAACATAAGGTTTTTGGAAGTAAATTGGAATTTGACAAGATTGTTTAATTATGTAAACTAACTCTAGTCAACTTCCCATAGGAAGCTAATGTAATGGATCTGATTTTTTTATTGAAATTTTTGCCATTTCGACGTTTCAAGGTTCTTAGAATCAAGATCAAAGGTTTGTAGAGAAATGTGTCTGTGTGTGCGTGTGGCGTAGGAATGGTCTTTATGTCCCCGTATGTTTGGGATACCTTTGTTTCGTCGCCATAGCCATATCTCAAGAACCAAATTTTCTTTTGGAGATAATAACAAAATTTGTATGTAGTATCTCACGAATCAATATCGGGAGCAACTTCAATTAAAATTTATATTATAACGGGTTATCCATTTTGCGGTTTCAAAAGTATAGGACTGGAATTCGACATCTGTCACACTAAGTTGTTAAACCATTTTTTGCTTGCAACAATTCGCTTGGCGGTCATTTAAATAATTTAGTGTTTCACACATAATGCCAACGTTCGAACTTTATAGGAAAAAAGACATATCATGAAAACAAATATTTTATATGTGTTTTATTTACGTTTATTTTTGAAACCGCAAAATGGGTAACCCTGTATATTTTGGACAGACGAGAACAAATTTATTATTTTTGGTGGTCGAGTCGAGTGGCCAAAGAATGGTTTATGGTTCGGCCTGTACAATCACTTGACCTCAATTCCATAGTAAGGAAGGAAGGCTAATCCTTTGGATAACCCCGAACTTTGGACGGTAGCGTCGCTGTAAGGCAGTTATGAATAATAATGGGTATACCACAAAATAAAAACTTAGTTTTAATATCGTTATTAATTTGTTGCTCATTTTTTCTTGAAATTTGTATCTTTAATGTTTAAATCTTATTAATGCTACTATTGTTTTGAACAAAGCATTTCATGTTTTAATCCTGTTAAATTTTGTTCTATTTAATAAAACCAAATATTAAATCTTATTTAATATTAAAAGCTTTATGAATTTTATTATAAAAACAAGTTTACCCAATGTTAACTTAATACAGAATAGTTTTAAACCAAAATCAAAGATCTACCTAAAATACTTCTATATTGATTTAACTTATATTTTTGATTAATCACCAATTGGAAGTTATTTGTGGGTGTCATAGCCTCTTTTTAAATTTTAATATTGCACTAAAAAAATAAAGCTTCACAAAATCCAGAAATGTTTTATTTCTTATTTTTTAACTTACTTGAAATGGTATTTCATGATATGGCTTCTTTAGTATACGAAAATCACAAATTTTTTCTTCGTCAACTTTGATAAGTGGAGTTATTTCAACTATAGTTTCGTTCTCTCTTATTAGACCATGATATGACTTTTCAAGAACGTGCTCTGTAAGAAAATTTAAAATAAAAAAAAAGTTTTAACATTTTTTTTTAATTATCTGGTTTTGAAATACATAACTGATAGATTTTTAGAAATAGGTCGAACATTCTTAAACCCTGAACCTTTTTATTTATTTCAATTTGTTAAATGCTAAAGGAACAATGCTTATGAATAAATGCTGAAAAACTACTTAACATTTTATTTTAATCTAAGTTGTTATGAAGCATTGTTTTGAATTTGAAATTCTTAAAATTGCCATTTGTTGAACTTACAAGAAAATAAAACTCATTGAATATTTCAATTATTCGATTTAAAGGGCTATGAGCACCAAAGTTCGATCTGCTAAAAATTGTATTTAGTGGTCTTTGGAGTCGTATGCTCGAACTCGATCGACTGAAAATAAAGCTGAAACGAATAAGAACCGATGGAGATGATATTTTCCAATTTATCATTGCTGCAGCAAAACAAATGGTTTGTCAACGCAAGAAGATTAATAAGATACCCTGGTTACAAGATGAGTTCGAGGAATCGAAATTGAATTGAGATTTCGATCCAGGTATACGTCGTCAGTGGATCGACGAATCGAATTCAAATGAAATCGAAATGACATTTGGGTTTTATTTGTATGCGTACGGTGTTGTGAGTAACTTCTATCTTTATAGATAAAATATAACAAATTGTGTAGTTTTTAGATTCAAATAAAATAATGCTTACAACACAAAAACGCGCAAAAAAAATGTGTTCCGAAAACAAACAAGGAAGATAAAACATGACACACGCACACATGCAAAACCTCACAAACCAATAACCCAATTCCCCCATTTAGGTTTACAAAACAATTTTCGATTCGATTCACCTCGTTTTGTGGGATTGGATCGAGTAATCCTATTTCGATCCGATCCAGGTATATACGGTGCTAAATCCTGATTCAATTCCGATTCAATTCCCCTTGTAAGCTGGGTAAGAGTGAGCCTTTGTGAATAAGTGGCAGAATATTTCCACTATACAAAGGAAGAGAACGGAGGCAAAAACGCAAAAACCTTCCCTGAATCGCTTCAATTCCCATTTCGTGTATAGAATAATAAGGTACTCTGCTTACAATTTGTGAGGCATATTCCAGAATTTGTCTCACAAATGAAACTAAAAGTAACTTTATAACATAAGGATCAGAGAAATCGCAACCAAACCTCTAAAGCCAAGGACTCTATTTGCTTTTTTAACAACAAAGCTTATATGCTCAGAAAATGTTAGTTTTGAGTCTAAAACTACACCCAAGCCAGTAAAAACAAATACTCTACTTAAGGGCATGTCTCCCGCAGAAGCGAACTCAGAACTCATGTAAATGTATTTGAATGTATTAGTGAAAGAACAATTACTCTCTTCATTATCAAATTCAAAATTCGAATTTCCAATTTCTCTATATTTGCCTCTTGATCTTTTTTGTCTCTCAGAGCGAGGGATATATTTTCGCACAAGCACTGAAGCAGCCAATCAAAGAAATAAGAAATAGATATCCACTCCACATTCACACAACAAGATATATGGATGAACAACGTTGCATGATAAACCGGTTTTTATTTTGTATGTCTAGTTAGTTAGATTTGTTGTTGTCTTTTGCATATGGTTCGAATTTTATAAAGCAAATGGGTAGGTATTTCTGCTGTCCATGGAAATGTTTTTTCTTGAATTTGTTTGTAAATAGGTTCTTGCTTTCTACCTAGATATTTTGTCGTTGTGTTTTGCATATGGATCGAATCTTAGCAAGTGGGTATTTTGTTATCGATGGAGATGTTTTTTTCTTGAATTTCTTTTGTTGGTCGACATTTTTTAATTATTGAAAATACTTATTTTGTTTTAATATTTTTAACTTCCCATAGGAAGTTATTGTAATGGGTCCGATTTGTCAAATTGAAAATTTTGACATTTCTCGACGTTTCAAGGTCCCTAGAGTCGAAATAAAAGATTTTTAGAAAGATGTCTGTGCGTGCGTTCGTACGTCCGTACGTTCGCGACGTTTTTTTCGTCGTCCATAGCTCAAGAACCAGAAGAGATATCGACTTCAAATAAATTTTGTTATATAGATAATAAGGCAGAAAGATGCAGAAAGGGCTCTCAAGAAAATTGCGTTGGTAGTTTTTTTTACCATAGCAGTTTAAAAAACAGGTGAACATTTTGGTTAAACCTAAATATCTCATGAACCAATGACGCTAGAGACTTGAATTAAATTTTATATTATATATTGTAACGTGATACAAAATACGTATATTTTTGGAAAAAATACCATTAACAGTTTTTTTATAAATCAAAAAAACTGAAAAAAAAATTTGTCCTCTCGAAAATTTTACGACTAAAATATGATTTCACCTCCAAAATAATTTTGTGCAACGAAGAATAATGTTTTTGACATCTGATGAAATTTTGAGAAAAATCTAATTGACAGTTTCTTTACAAAAAATAAAAACCTAAAAAAAAATTAATAAAAGTTGTTAAAAATTGATTTTCGACTCAAATATCTAATCAAAACTTGGAGATATTGGCTTAAAACTACTTTTATCTTATAAGAAATATTGTTTTCATTATTCGATAAAATTTTGAGAAAAATCGAATTGACAGTTTTCTTACAAAAAATTAAAACCTAAAAAAACATTAATACAAAAGCTTGGTAAAAATATACTTTCGACTCAAATAGCTTTTCAAAAATTAAAAATAAAAATACGCGTTGGAAAAAAAGGAAGCAGCTGACCATGAACAAAATCACAAACAAATGCAATATCCAGGAGTGATAGTACGCAAAAAAATCAAGAAAACAAAATATATGACAGCGAATTCACGATACCTACAATACCTATTTACCCTTTTTTATACCTACACTACAATGTGCAACAACAAAACTTGCCGAAAGTTGAACCAAAAATCAAATTCTGCTTATACGATTGACTACGTAACACCCAAATCAAGATTCCATGACCTTACATCATAGCACATACTAGAAATAAAAAAATATGTCTAAGAAAAGTTTTTTTTGATATTTTCTGTTATTGTGTACCGCAAGCCTACAAAACAAAGAATACAAAACTAAATGAGCCATGAGACCAACAACAACAAAAAAAATCTGAGAGAGAATGGGCGGGCGAAATTCTTTTGCAAAGAATTCTCTTCCTAAGCGCTGTGTATTGCAGCGGCATTCTTGGGAACTGGAAACTTCATTGTGTGCGTTTACAAAGAAATTTGTTGTTAAAAAATGCAAAATAGACCTCTTTTATAAAAATTAAATTAAATAAATAGTGGGCGCAAGAACTTTTTACTTTTTTAAATAGAATAAACAAAATGCCAAAAAAAATAAAAAAAATATTTTGGAATTATATAAGCTCCCAATCCTTCACAATTGCACCACAAATGTTGTTATTTTGAAATGCATTTTTAATTATGTTGCGACAAAATTTTTTTTTTTTCAAAATCCACACTATGTGTAATATATATGGACCTTTTTTTTAAAAAAAAAGTTAAAACTAAAAAAAAAAAAATCAGTTCGCCCCATGAATTACCAAAAAAAATTGGAAAAAAAAGAAAGCATTTTGGATTTTTTGTCTAAAAAAGTTACTATAACTATTTAAAAAAAAAAAAATTAAAAAGCAAATATCTGCACATATCTTTAGAATTTGAAAAAAAGTTGAATTGACTTAGCTGGCTGTTATACTTTGGAAGTTCTATCAATTATTGCACCTATGCCACAATGCAAATTTGCCCTATTTTTCATAGTTTTCTAGAATTTTTCTTGGAATAAATAAATAAATTAAAAAAAAAAAAAGATCGATGCTATGTATAAAAATGTATTGTTTTTTGGAAAAAAATATAAAAAAAATAAAAAATTGTATTTAACACACTGCCCCATTGATTTTCCCAAGTAACTACCTGAATTTAATGATTTTTTAGTGATTCTAGTGCTGTTAAGGAACACAAAATTTTTTTTAATTTTGGATTCCTTTATAAATATTTAGCCCAATATATTTTCAATCAAAACCCGTTTATTTCGTTTAAATATTTAAAAAAATGTGAACGCTACAAAGCTAAGCGCAAAGCACCAATCAATTTTTTTACATGCCACATGCCCTTAAGGAACAAGGATCAAACATGTAATTAAAAACAATTGAAACTTTATTGAGTGTAAAACACATGGTTTTATGTACATTTGTCAACATTTAAAACGAGACGATTTTTATTGCACCATTCCCTAAATAACATTAAGTCTTTTTGTAAAAGTAGGCAGTCAGATGTAGTACATAAAAGGACGGACGAATTTGTTGTGATCGAAACCAAGACATTTATAAATAAAATAAATAAGATTGGACTTTGATGGCTGCCCTGGGGCACACCAGAGTTCAAAATAAACGGACTAGAACATTCACTACGAAGTATTACACTATATTGTCTATTTTCTAAGTAACGGGTGATTTTTTAAGAGCTTGAGAACTTTTTTTTTTTTAAAAACGCATAAAATTTGCAAAATCTCATCGATTCTTTATTTGAAACGTTAGATTGGTCCATGACATTTACTTTTTGAAGATAATTTCATTTAAATGTTGACTGCGGCTGCGTCTTAGGTGGTCCATTCGAAAAGTCCAATTTTGGGTAACTTTTTCGAGCATTTCGGCCGGAATAGCCCGAATTTCTTCGGAAATGTTGTCTTCCAAAGCTGGAATAGTTGCTGGCTTATTTGTGTAGACTTTAGACTTGACGTAGCCCCACAAAAAATAGTCTAAAGGCGTCAAATCGCATGATCTTGGTGGCCAACTTACCGGCCCATTCCTTGAGATGAATTGTTCTCCGAAGTTTTCCCTCAAAATGGCCATAGAATCGCGAGCTGTGTGGCATGTAGCGCCATCTTGTTGAAACCACATGTCAACCAAGTTCAGTTCTTCCATTTTTGGCAACAAAAAGTTTGTTAGCATTGAACGATAGCGATCGCCATTCACCGTAACGTTGCGTCCAACAGCATCTTTGAAAAAATACGGTCCAATGATTCCACCAGCGTACAAACCACACCAAACAGTGCATTTTTCGGGATGCATGGGCAGTTCTTGAACGGCTTCTGGTTGCTCTTCACTCCAAATGCGGCAATTTTGCTTATTTACGTAGCCATTCAACCAGAAATGAGCCTCATCGCTGAACAAAATTTGTCGATAAAAAAGCGGATTTTCACATTTCGAACCGAACACTGATTTTGGTAATAAAATTCAATGATTTGCAAGCGTTGCTCGTTAGTAAGTCTATTCATGATGAAATGTCAAAGCATACTGAGCATCTTTCTCTGAATCTGAATGTCTGAAATCCCGCGTGATCTGTCAAATACTAATGCATGAAAATCCTAACCTCAAAAAAATCACCCATTATAATGAAATCCAATTTAAGAAATTGAAGTTAAAACATTTAAACAAAAGGACGTAAAATTAAATAAATTAGTAACAGTAGAACGCTTTTTAACAAAACCATTCTGGTTATCACAAATAATTGAACTACAATGTAAGGAAAGGACACTACATACGATTGGCTCGAACAAGTTAGGAATCACAGATAGCTTATCAATAGGTCGGTAGTTTATTATTTCAGACCTTTCTTGCGCACTGGGGTTATAAATGAGGTTTTCCAGATAATTGGAACGTAAACTTTTTTCGTGCTAAAGAGAACACATTAAGGAATACGACAAATAAGAAACGCATTCTAATTTCAATATGTTTTGTGCAACAGTATGTTCACTTATTTCCAAATTAATATTATTTAGATTTTGAAAGTTTAAAACTGAAGAAGAAGAACAAGAATTAACTGTGTTAGATTCATCAAAAGCTTCTTTGAAATCGTTTGCAAGCATGTTTACAATAACTTTTGGATCATGACTAGATGATGTTGACATAGTGGTATGGTAGCTACAAGCTTTTTTCTTACAGTTGATAAGCTTCCAGAAATTATTGGATTATACCGAGTCATTCTACTGAAATTAGTGGGTTAAAACTTTGATTCACGGATCAGATCGTTCGAATAACCGACCCTTACTTCGGAACGAATTATTAAAAAAAAGTGAATTTTTGATGCGAGAATGTTGTACAGAATTAAATTTCGTCTTTGGATGTCTTTTACAGTAAAATTCTTTTTGGTAAAGTATTTTCAATAAATTGTTATTTGTTTGCTAGTACCTGCCCACAGGAGTTTGAATTTATTAATTCAAAAATCATTAAATCATAAGTCTGTAGATGACATGAATTTAATGTATATCTTATTTAGTGAATATTATTATTATAAGCTTTTATTGCTTAAGTTTGATGATTCCATTTATTTATTAAATAAATGTTTCAAAGCGTTACAAGAAATTTAAAATTATGCAATTATAAATTTAAAATTTGTGTATTGAATTTAAAATAAAACAGTTAGGGAAAAATTTGAAAAGTTAATAATGTTGGGCATTGGCATAAGCATGTGTCTCTATTTTTAGCTTCGTTGTGCCAATTTGTAGTTTTTTGTGATAGATCGTCACTCCATCGTTTATTGGGTCGTCTCGGTTAGGTTAGGTTTGAACGGGCTGACGGTTGATGTTGTTACCATCACACTTAGATCAATGTAGATCCGTTGTGGTACCCCGAAGTGTTGTAACTTCCTTGGGTCGTCTCGCTGGTCTATTGATCTCTGGTCTCCATTTTGTCGTAATATTTGTCCAACGTTGGTCCTGAAGTCTAGATATATGTCCTGAACAGCTCCATTTCAGCTTTCTTGTGCCATTTTTGACGGCAATAGTTCTGGTTCTATTTGGAATATCTTCATTTCGTACCCATTCACTTGGTCGTGTGTTCAGAATTTTTGTTTTTATTAAGGTGAGATATATCCTTAGCTGGTCAAGTGTTTTTGCCGTCAAGCTCATTGTTTGTAGTCCGTAAGTAAGGATCGGTAGAATCGCAGAGTCGAAGATATATTTCATTGTATCTGCACTTTGGTCCAATTGTAAATTATGTTTAAGGCTCCAGAATTGTTTCCAGCTATTGGTGATACGTCTGTTAGTTTCTTTATTTTCTTGGTACTTAAATAATTTTAGCGGTCCGAAATATATTATGTAATCTTCTACGTACTCATTTTTTTCTTTGACCAACGTTATATCGTCTTTTGTGTGATTTGTCATGAATTTAGTTTTCGGTTTGTTTATTTGAAGTCCACAATTTTTACACAAGGTAGTTAGTTCCGTCAACATTACTTGAATGTGTGTAGCTTTTATAGAAATAAGAACTATATCGTCTGCAAATCTTAAATTGTTAAGAACTTGTCCACATAACCTTATTCCATATTTTGTTTTGTTAGTTTTTTGGAAAATGTCTTCCAAACTGAACTAAATAGAGGTGGTGAAAGCGGATCTCCTTGTCTAACTCCTCTTGTTATATTTAACTTGTTTTAGTGAACAATGAGTTATGAATTGATAAAAATTAATTCAAGATTTAAAAACAAATCAATTTAAAAGCTACTAAATGACTAATGAATAAAAAAAGAATTCAGAGCTTCCATATGAATTAAATAAATTATAATTGAGGAGTAGATGAAGTGACTCATGAATTAAACAAATTGAATTCGTAAGCTAAAGTGTCATTTGTAATTAAAAACTTATGCACTAGAAAATTTATAAGCTGCTCATGTCTTAAATTTAAATTTTTTAACTCATGAGTCGTTTCGAAAGTAGCGAATTATTTTTTTTTAATTCATAAGTAGTGAACTTGTTCATGGATTTATTTGTTTTATTTCATAAGATACTAAGTAGGTTGTGAGAATTAATTTGTTTTAAATTCATAAGTCACTCAGTAGCTTATAACTTTTTTTTTTAATTAACAAGCTAACTTATTGCGACATATCCATTGACTTCAAATTTAGAAATTAAGGTTTTGAAGCGATTCGCGTTAGGCATTTTTTGGGGAGAGTACGATAACTTTGGCGGCAAAGTTTAATGACGGATTTGTATAGAACAGTTAAAAACAAGCATTTTTTACTATGGGAGGGGGGGTCTATCTCCCCCCGTTTAGGCGGTAGGTGCAATTTAAAAAAATATTTACATTAAATGGAAAAAAATAATTAAAAAATAACGGTAATACTTACAATTAAGTATTATACCTTTTTTTAAAGCCAACATTTTTGTCTATTAGCTTGTTTTTAAATCAAGTCAAAACTATGCATAGTTTTTGAAAAAAATTGTTTTAAACTAAAAATTTATGCAAACAAAATTAAAAAAAAGGTTTAAAGTGTAGTTTTTCAAAACTTTCAAATTATCTACTGTTTTTTTCTAGAATTTATTGCTCTTATTTGTTTTTGATCAAAAACTGAAAACTAGATGACTTATGTCTTCTAGTTCTTGAGAAAATTGAAAATTGAAAATTACCAAAAAAAATATTTTAATTAAATTACTTTTTCCTTGCTTAAGTATTACCGTAGTCTTGTTTTGATAGTAATAATCGAATATCGATTAAGATACACCTAGGGTAAATTAATTTTACTTAAATCCAGCTTATTTAAATGCAAAAGACACTTTTCATGCACCCCATCTTGCAACCACCGCACCTTGCACCCTCCCCACCTTGCACCCACTCCAACTTGCACCCACCCCAAATCCTATAGTGGTTCCAAGCAGGGGGGTTGCAGATCCCACTGTTGAATACACCCAAACTCGCACACACCTTACTGTTTCATACACCCAAACTCGCACCTCCGTTACTATCAAAGAATTAAATTAAAATAGTAGTTGTGGTTATTTTCAATTTTCTCAAAAACTAAAAGACATAAAATCATCTAGTTTTCAGTTTTTGATCAAAAACAAATAAGAGCAATAAATTCTGAAATAAAAACAATGGTAGATAATCTTGAAGTATATTGAAAAATTACACTTTAAACCTTTTTTTTACTCAAATTTTGAGTTTAAAATTAAATTTTTAAAAACTGCACATAGTTTTGACTTGAATTAAAAACTGGCTAATAAAACAGAATTTTGGCTTTAAAAAAATGTATAAAACTTAATTGTAAGTATCGCCGTTATTTTTTAATTATTTTTTTCCATTTTAAATAATAATTTTTTTAAATTGCCCCTACCGCGTAATCGGGGGGAGATAAACCCCCCCCCCCTCCCATAGTAAAAAATGCTTGTAATAAGCCCCTCTACCAAAAACCGTTATTATATCTTGGCGCCAAAGTTATCGTACTCGTGCCCATTTTGTTTCATTTATTTTTTTAAAATTAGAATTTTCTCAAAAACAAACAAACAAATTCAAAATTTGTTTTCTAAAATTTTTTTTCTTAATTTGGCTTCTTTCAAAATAAAAACAAAATATTTTTGTATTGCTCCGGAAGGGTACCGTTATTTTGACTTTAAGTTTTCTCAAGAACTAATCAACGGACTTCAATAATTTCCTGCACAAGCTTTTGTACTGTCTCAATAATATTTGATGATCAAAAATGTCACTGTTTTTATTTTTGATTTTAAAAAAAATATTATACATTTTTTAGAAATTCGATATCTTGAAAACGGGTCATCATTTTTTTACGAAATTGAAATTTAAAATTCAAATTCCAAAATTTAATTTAATAATATATACAAAATAATATATACATACAAAAAAAAACTGCCCAAACGATTTCCAAATAAAAACTTTAAAAATTAAGTTTTTTTCTGAGAAATCAGCTTGAAAGTGGCTTGAACTTTTACAACTCAGCCTGACAATAAGGTCCCAATACAAAATAAAGAAAACAAATTATGTAAGCAGTTTCAAAAATGACCAATACTATTCGGTTGTGTCTAATGTCGTTCTCCTGTATAAATAATAAGAATAAGATCTCATTTGTTTTGCTTCATGACACTGTGCTTTACATATTTTAAATCTTCCCTTCATAATGTAGGTTGAAATAAAAATAATACTCTTACAAAAATGGACAAGCACCCGCGTCACAAAAACGTGAAGGAAGCATCTCTTGTTTGTTGCAAAGCTCTAACGCCCTTTAGGTTCTTATATTGTATATTCTTATTTAGGACAGATATGGCAGGTTTTTGTTAGAACTACCAAGACTGAGGCCGAAACAATGAAAGGGAGTATTTTAGATGCCTATGTGAAGATATTCATATAGATTACACATAGCGTACTTTTCTCGTTTTCTCGCTACCGTGTTACCTATTTGGCGTGGAGTAAAAATATCTTCATTATGTCACTGAAACATTATTTAAACAAAAAAGTAAGATAAACAAAAAATGTCGAGATTCGTCCTCTATAATAACTTCTGTCATCAACATCATCAAGAACACAAAAACAATTAGAGTGCTGATGGAGAGCAAAGCATCATCGGAGATGGAGACGACCGACGACGGTAGGCGCAGGGGTTCAAACCGAAGCAGAGCAACTTGAATGCATATGAATCAATTTTTGTTGCTGCAATCCCCGCAGTGGTTTTTTTCCTAGAACTTAATATGGGTCAGGATTGCTTTAGTTTGCGAGAAGGGTTGGGGGTGTTGTAGGTGATACATGCATAAGTGTATACAATACACATTTGTGCTGAGAAGGGTTGGAATAGATGGGGTAAAATGAATAATATAGAACTACATCAAAGCTACGCAAGTCCGCATGTAGCACTGCTACGAAAGTGCTGTTTTCTGTTGAAGGAATAAAAGGAACATTTTTGAATGCAGCTGGAAAACACTGAATATAAACTGGAAGAAATTTAATTTGAATTTTGACCCTCATCACGTTGACATATATGTACATATATTGTATATGCTTTTTTATGTCAACAGTTTCGAAAAGCAACAAACACACACATTTTAATCAGACGTATGAAATTCAATTTAATGCAAACATGTTTCCCTAACTGATTTTTTACTATTTTTAAAGTAAAGTAAATTTTCAACAATTTGGGAATGACTAAAGTTTTGTAACGAATGTTTTTTTTTAGATGAATAGATCTTTAAGTTAGTAACACCATTTTTATCTGGCAACCATTCTGTCAGCTGTCAAGTGATTTATTTTAAGTTTGATTTGGCATTTCTACATGAAAAGATTGACGCCTGAACAATGCTAGAAAATTATTTTTATTTTTTTTATCAATAACATATTAAAATAGTAAATTTAAAAGCACTAGCAGCTAGACTATGGTTCTGTTCGAAATATACACTGCCGGTCATAAGGTTAGAAGCAGGCATTTTCGAGAAGTAAAATTGATATTTCTCCCGTTACATGATGGATTAGAAAAAAATAACTATGGTAAATGAGGGACTATTTTGTTAACAACAAAATATAAAATTTGGGTAAAGGAGAGATTTAGCTCACGGAACTTTCATGACAAAATTGTTAATTGAGTCAAGAATATGCGAAAATAAATCGGGTCATTAGATTAGAAGCAGTGAATAAATCAACGTTGTTTTGTGAAGTGCATACATTTTTCTTTCGGAAAATTGGTACAATTTATAAATTAATTGTTCTTGATTGAGTGTTAACAGAAATGGGCAACAAAAAATGTTTGACAGTGGAGGAAAGGACAAGAAAAGATGTTTATTGCCTTAAAGGTCTTTAATGCTTTGTTATAGCCTGAAAAAAAAAATCGAAGTAATCATTGTGTCAGCAATTTTTTAAAAAACCATTGCCTTACTCGAAAAATTATAAAAAAAAAACACTTCCTCTGCCTTAAGACTTCACGAAACGCGAAATGTCCTTAGAATATCGTCAAATTCAGCTTTATCGGCAGTTAAAACTAGGGAGAAAGCTAATGGTTAGGCCAGCTTATCCACTGTTAAATGCACAATACGCCATGCTAAACACTTAAAGCGCCTAAAGCTTAGAAAAAAACCACCACTTTATGACGCAAGGAAGAAGGAACGCTTGTGTTTCGAGAAAGATCACATGAGCTTAGATGTGCAAAATGGAATGACCGCAAATGATTGGCGGAAGGTTATTTTTTTCCAACGAAAAATTTTAACCTAGATGAGCCAGATGGTTATAATTATTATTTCCATCACCTGAGGAGAGAGTAGTGATTTTTAAACCGTCACCAAAGCAAAGAAAGAGGCGTTATCATCTGAAGCTCAATTTTATTGTATGGCGCTGTAGACTTGGTAGCCCAAAATACCAAATGACTAGGAAAACATACAAGGCATTGCTAGAATCAGTGTTCCCCAATATTAGCGAGCTCTTTGGACCAATTTCATGGACTTTTCAGCAAGAAAACGCTCCCATACACAAAGCCCAAGAGTTAAAATCCCTTATTGCGAACCAAAACTTCCACTTGCTGCCTTTGCCACCATATTCCTCGGACCTTAACATAATTGAAAATGTGTGGGGCTAGCTTACAATTAAGGTACATGAAGGAGGAAAGCAATACGATGACAAGGAAGCGCTAATTCATGGTATCAAATTGGCCTGCAGTGAGATTTCTTTGGTCTACTTGGAATATCTTTATAAATCCTTAAAAGATAGAATTTTTGAAGTTATTTTGAAGGCTGGTGGTAGCACACATTATTAAAAACCTAATGCAATCTAAAAAAAAAATAACAAAATACAAATACTTGCATTTTATTTCCATTTATTTCATGTGCTTCTAATCTAATGACCCGATTTATTTTCGCATATTCTTGACTCAATTTACAATTTGCCATGAAAGTTCCGTAACCTAAATCTCTCCTTTACCCAAATTTTATATTTAGTTGTTAACAAAATAGTCCCTCATTTACCATTGTTTTTTTTTTTTCTAATTCATCATATAACGAGAGAAATATCGATTTTACTTCTCGAAAATGCCTGCTTCTAATCTTATGACCGGCAGTGTACTTATCACGCCAATTTTTGTCAATCGATGCTGCTCTCTTTAAGTTGAATAAATGCGTCAATAAACAAAACTGCAAAATCTTCAAGTGAATGTTGGGACCAAGGGCAGATCTAGATTTATAATCAGGGGGGGTCACACACTAAACATAAAGATGAGTATTGAGCACCGTTAAAAATGTTCTTTAATTTTCTCTAAAGGAGACTGTAAAAGTTTGAACAGCATTGGCAAGAGTACGATAACTTAGGCGACAAGATATTATAACGGAATTTTTAGAACAGTTAAAAATAAGCATTTTGTACTATAGGAGGGGGGTCTATCTCCCCCCGTTTGGGTGGGAGGGGCAATTTAAAAAAATTATTATTTAAAATGGAAAAAAATAGTTAAAAAATAACGGTAATACTTTCAATAAAGTTTTATACGTTGTTTTAAAGCCACTTTTTAAATAAAGTCAAAACTATGCATAGTTTTTGAAAAACGTAATTTTAAACTCAAAATTTAAGTAAAAAAAGTTAAACAAAAATTTCAACTTCAATATTTCAAAACGATTTATTTATAAATATGTTTTTTTTAATAATTTGTTGCTCTTATTAATTATTAATCAAAAACTGAAAACTAGATGATTTTATGTCTTTTAGTTTTTGAGAAAATTGAAAATAACCACAACTATTATTTTAATTAAATTATTATTTTTTTTGCTTGAGTGGTCTTATTTTGATAGTAATAATGGTAGGTGCCCCCCGCAACCCCCCTGCTTGGGAACACTATAGGATTTGGGGTGGTGCAAGTTGGAGTGGGTGCAAGGTGGGGAGGGTGCAAGGTGCGGTGGTTGCAAGATGGGGTGCATGAAAAGTGTCTTTTGCATTTAAATAAGCTGGATTTAAGAAAAATTAATTTACCTTAGGTATATCTTAATCGATATTCGATTATTACTATCAAAATAAGACTACGTTAATACTCAAGGAAGAAAAAAGTAATTTAATTAAAATATTTTTTTTGGTAATTTTCAATTTTATGAAGAACTAGAATACATAAAATCATCTAATTTTCAGTTTTTGATCAAAAACAAATTAGAGCAATGAATTTAAAAAAAAAATAGTAAATAATCTTAAGGTTTTGAAAAATTACACTTTAAACCATATTTTTAACTTTTTTGTTGACCAAATTTTGAGTTTAAAACAATTTTTTTCAAAAACTATGCATAGTTTGACTTGATTTAAAAACAAGCTAATAGACAAAAGTGTTGGCTTTAAAAAAAGGTATGATACTAATTGTAAGTATTACCGTTATTTTGTAATTATTTTGTTTTCCATTTAATGTACATATTTTTTTAAATTGCCCCTACCGCCTAACCGGGGGGAGATAGACCCCCCTCCCACAGTAAGAAATGCTTGTTTTTAACTGTTCTTTACAAATCCGTCATTAAACTTTGTCGCCTAAGTTATCGTACTCTCTCCACAACATTAAATAACATAATACGTATTTTAACCTTACATTTACAGGGTTATCCATTTTGCGGTTTCAAAAGTAAACGTAAATAAAACACATATAAAATATTTTTTTCATGATTAAAGCTTTTTATTATAAAGCTTGAACGTTGACATTATGTGTGAAACACTACATCATTTAAATGGCCACCATGGGAATTGTTGCAAGCATCGATTCTTTTGAGGTAATTTTCGACCAGTTTTTGAAACATATTGGGCAGTATCTCAGCCATACCTTGACGAATGTTGGTTTCTAAATGTTGAAGAGTTAAAGGTTTATCTGCATAAACACGGTTTTTCGCGTAGCCCTACAAAAAAAAAGTCCAGCGGAGTCAAATTGAAAAAACCTGAGCTGTACTTTTTTGTACGTATGTTTGAATTGTGCCGAGATGGGATGAGGCCATACTAATTGTGATTTCCATAGGTTAGGTTAGGTTAGGGTTCATACATTTTAAGAAGAAGATAGGTAGATGCAACACATTTTTATATAAGACGTTTTTTGTTTTTCCTTCCTTGGCCAGAACGTAAAGATTTTGTGGGTTTGAGACTTGTGAGCACTTTACATATAATTGTCCATGGGAAAAACAGTTTTTTTTTTCCAAATTTACACCTGCAACGTTCAGCGTTTGCCCCCGATCTTTATTTATTGTTATTGCAAATGCTGCTTTCAGAGGAAACTGCACTCTTTTAAACTGAAACTGCAAATCGGTTGGAATTATCGAATTGCGGGGAATTAAAAACATTTTTTCCTTTTGCTATCCAGTCATGATTATAGCTTTCATAATATTTCGTCCTAGGTGAGTAATCTGTAGCCGTGTACCATTACATAACTTTGATGCGTCAAGATTTCTCATTAACAGGACTGGAACACCTACCTTCAATCTCAACTTATGAGAAGGGTTGGGAATGCGTTGTTTTCCCGTAATACCAATTTTATCCCAATATTATTCAAATATTTGGTAATTTAGGAGCGAAAGCGATCAGATTCCCCGGAAAGTAATTTTTCCCATGGGAATGCGTTGTTTTCCCGAGGTCAAAAGTAACTCATGTCCTTTCTTAAGTGTCAAACTATCTCCTTACCAAATTTAATTTAAATCTGTTTAGTAGTTTAGGCGTAAAAGTGATCGGCCCACCTGAATTTTCCCATGGGAATGCGTCATTTTCCCGGTGTAAAAAGTAGCCTATGTCCTTTCTCGGGTATCAAAATATCTCTATACCAAATTTCATGCAAATTGATTCAGTAGTTTAGGCGTGATTGAGTAACAGACAGACAGACAGAGTTACTTTCGCATTTATAATATTAGCACAGATAATAATTTTATACAGATGTCTCACCCTTATGGCGAGAAATGATATATGAAACTGAAATCAACCAAAAAAAAGAGCTTTTTCAAAAAGCTTTAACTCGTCTTCTTTCCTATGAATGAAAACTAAGGCAAAGAAAAAACTGAAATCATTTTTGTATGTTCTTTTCCTCTCATAATCCTAATGCACAGGCACACATAATACACCATGATCATTCTTCACAAATGAAAACAAAACTCGTTTTATTTTGGTTTTTTGTGGTGTGGTGTGGTTGGTGGTGATGCGTTGAAAACAAATGCAGGAGAGTTGATCGCTTGTCGACGACGAGAAAAAAAAATATTTACAGTTGTCTTTGGAAATAGAAACAAAGCAAGGACAAGGTTGTCTTTATAGCTCGAGTTCGTATAATCGGATATGTAAATGCTAGCTGCGTGCATTCCATTGGATTTTTTTTTTTAATTCATCTTTTTCTTCAATTTTCTAAAATCTCCACGAATACATTTTTCAGTTTTATATCTTTTTAAACGTAATGAAGTGTTGTTGACTGGTGTCAATTGGATGATGAGGTACCCATGTACAATGCACATGTATATACCTCATTGTACATAATGAGTCAACAATTAAAATAATATTTTTTTTTCTAGTTTGCAAAGAACTGATCTTATTTTTTTATTATTTAAAAGATAACTTCTGTAAAAAAATTTCTATTTCCGGTCCCATCGTTAATATTTTCTTTATTCATAGTTTTCGGTCACAACCAATGTGGTTGTTGTTGCTTTTCTAAAAAATATCATTGACCTGTATCGGAACAAACGTATGTTTGTTCTTGCACATTTGTTGTGCTCGGTACTTGTTCGCGGTAACGTACGTTATTTGTTGTTGCATTTTATCACCCCCATCGAAATACATAAAACCCTTTGATGCGCTCGTTGATTTCTTCAGGGGCCTGTTATGTATTTGTTGTTGTGATTTGTTAGTAATGTGTTTTAAGGTTTTTATTTTTTATAAAAAAACTGTCGATTGGATTTTTTTTTCAATCGTACTGAATGTTGACAACAATATTTTTTGAAAGATAAAATTAGTTTAAATCCAATATCTCAACGTTTTGAAAATATATTTAAGTCGAAAATGAATTTTTATCAACTTTTACTAATTTTTTTTAGGTTTTTTTTTAATATTTTGTAAAAAAATTGTCAATTCCATTTTTCTCAAAATTTTTCTGAATATTGAAAACAATATATTTTATAACATAAAATTAGTTTAAAGCCATAATCTCAAATTTTTGAAAAGATATTTACTTCGAAAAACAATTTTTACCAACTATTGTTTAATATTTTTAGGTTTTTAATTTTTTGTACAAAAACTGTCAATTCGATTTTTTTCAAAATTTTACTGAATGTTGACAACAATATGTTTTAAAAGATAAAAGTAGTTTAAGGCCAATATCTCAAAGTTTTGAAAAGATATTTGAGTCGAAAATCAATTTTGAAAGATAATGTATTGACCAATGAATATTTACTTACATATGTGTATTGGAAAAAGCCGAAGGAAAACCTAATTTTTCCAATACACATAAGAAAATCAATTTTTACCAATTTGAGTAGCATTTCTTAAAAGTTTTTATTTCTTATATAAACAAATACAAATTGGATGAATTAAATTAATTTGAAGTCAATATATTCTATCGTTCACGAGATATCGAGAACAGACCATCATTTTTTACCCATGTTGAGTACTTGTAGATTTTTTTGTATGAAAAAACGGACTGTTGGATTCTTATAAAAAAATTATTGAATATCGAAAACAATATTTTCTGTGAGATAAAATTAGTTTGAAGCCAATATTTTTAATTTTTGTAAACATAATTGAGTCGAAAGTAAATTTTTACTAAGTTTTAGTAGATAATGTTTTTATATTTTGTAAGGAAACTGTTAACTTGATGTTTCTTAAAATTCTTGAGCTATGGACGACGTACATACGTACACAGGCACGCACAGACATCTTTCTGAAAAATCTTTTATTTCGACTCTAGGGACCTTGAAACGTCGAGAAATGTCAAAATTTTCAATTCGACAAATCGGACCCATTACAATAACTTCCTATGGGAAGTTAAAAATAGAAAACACAGAAACCAAGTCATGTGCACATTCACTTGTCCCTACTTGCCCACACAATTTTCATATATCAATACACAAGCAACTTCTTCTATTCTCCTTACCGGCCACCTAACAATCTAACATTTACAAAAAAATAAACAAAAATTATCGCCCTTTCTTCTTTTACGCACCAAAACGCGCATAAAAAAAACAAGATACAGACATAACCTACATCAACTCCCATATACTTCCTTGTAAAAAATAGGATTGTTTACATTTGTTTCCAATGGACCGAACTTTGTTTTTGTATTCATTGGCAAACAAAATGACAAAAGAGAAGAGAAATGTTTCTAAAAAGAAAAAGAAAATATGGAAGGCAAAAAGAGCTTTCTCAGCTTTATTTTTAAAAGCTCTTGTCTGTTAAGGCTTGTCTGTTAAGGGAAAAAAATGTTTCATTTTTTCCTGCAGGGATGAGACATCTGTATAAAATTATTATCTGTGATATTAGTATAAAAGTATATATATTAGTATAGAGAATCGAAATTGTCGCGTAAAAAAAGTTTTTCATTTTTACTTTTTAGCTTTACTTTAACACCAATTCTTGTGTATTTGTGAATTTTTTCAAGCCCAAGGTTAAGGCAATTGTTTTCGTATTGATTTAAGTCTGTAATATTATGTAGGCGACATAACGGACTTGAAAGTAAAACAGTTTCTAGAAGTAAGGCAGTTCCCAAGTAAGGCAACTTTATTGGAAAGTTAACTGAAAAGTTAGTCAAGAAAAATCTCCCCTACTATCCAGTCAAGTCTACTTAATGTCAAAATGGCAGTTGATCATGTTTTTTCATTCAACTGTAATCTGAACTTTATTGCTCTAATATTTATTTATTTTCTGTACAATTCCATTTAATGTTTTGTGTAAAAGGGTTCTTCGTCCAATTAGAAAATAAATAACAATAAGTAATATTTCTTTACAATACAAAATACAAGTCGTGATGGACTTGTAGCTTGCCTGAAAGGTGTTTTGTAGACAATAATGTTTTAAGTAGTTTTTGTATGATAGACTGAAGGTGGAGGTAAGTGATATAAAGTTCTGAGTTTGAAATGTATAAATAAATAAAAACTTGTTGCTCGTTCAAATAATTCATTTGACTGCAAATGAAGTTTCTTTTGTTGCCTGAACCTGTCCATTTTAATTCCATGGAGAATAAAATAAGTGTTTTTTGTTTATAAGTGCGGGGGATGACATCCAAAGGTATCTAGGTATTTAAGATATTCTATACAACATGCTTCTCGCATATTGGGAACCATATGAAATAGGTTATTTAAATCAAACGACATTCCTATATCCCTTCTTTTTGAATGCCCTTGCTTTAAAAAAAACTATATTCAGAATGTAATTTCCGAATGCAAACTGCCAATCGAAATCATTTTTTTAAATCTGCAACCATGTTAAGATCTCAAAAATTTAACATCCTGTGTATACCTACGAGTACGTTTGTATATTACTAGAAGGCACATACAAAATTGTACCCGAATTGCTGTCTGGCCAATTATGTGCAGTCAATTTCCACTCCCATTTCCCAACTGTCTACTCAATCAAGTTATACATACAAACACAGTAAGATATTAAACTCGTGTTATCTGTAGGGAACTCCAAAAGCACCATTGCTGTTACAAACACAAAATCAAGGCAAAAATGATCCCAACAAACTATCAATAACTTTACGGCTTTTCATTGCTTTATACCGTAAGACTCCTCCATTTGAGTGTAAGAATATTTTCGCTCAGCGCGGCGTTAGCGTCAGTGGGATTTCGACTGCGATTGGTTTTGGTGGTGGGTTGAATTCGTATCGTACGTGAACTAGGTACGTGAGTTCGAACCAAACCGCATTTCTTATTGTTTGTGGTCATACATAACTTAGACAAAATAAAATACTCCTGGAGTCCTCTTGCAGTGCTATTGGAATTTTTCAAAAAACCAATATGGCTCCCATATGAATCATTATATTAAACCCTAAATTTGCGTTTTCTACACAAATTTACATTTTATATAACATTATATTGGCACGAATGTTAGGGCAGCAAAAAGGGATACATTTATTAAACCAAAATGCACACGTGATCAAAAGTCTAGCAGCAAGATTCAGTATAAAAAGAGAAGCCTGCAGTACACCCTCACTTTCCTCTTTGAACCAAACTCTGACAAACTCTCAGCTGAATAGTTTCTGGTTTATCCTTTTATTTTGTCAAGACTGTATTCATTCCTTTCACAAACATAAATACATGCAAACAATGAGGACAATCTATTTGACTTTTAGTGCCATTTGGGTTAAGCGAAAGCGACTTTAGGTTTCTTTTTTATTTACAGGGATAGATAGGGTAGTTTGTGTGAGTCTTGTTGAGTTGAGTTGAGAGTGTTGAGTTGAGTAGAGCTTGAGAAATAATAGCAAAAGTTTCTAAAAATTATACACAGTCAACTCTAAAGAATTTAAAAAGTACTCATGTAAAGTTTCAAGTTCCATTTCAAGGAAAGAAGCAAAGGAAATATACAATGGTGGTCAAAATAATGAGAGTGAGTCAATCACTTTTCTCCACTTTACAAATTCAATCGTAATAACTTTCTATACTTTTATCTTCCCTTAGGAAGTTATTATCGAATTGAAAATATTGACATTTCTTGACGTTTCAAGATCCCTAGAATAAAAATAAAAGATTTTTAGAGAGATGTATGTGTTTGCGTGTGTACGTAAGTCCGTACGTTCGGGAAGCTTTTTTCGACGTCCATATCTCAAGAACCATTGAAGATATAAACTTCAAATAAATTTTGTTAAGCAGATAATAATGCGGAAAGATACAGGGAAAAATTGAGTGGTTGTTTTTTTTACCATAGCACTTTAAAAAAGTGAAAATTTTGGTTAACCCAAAATATCTCACGAACCAATAGCGCTAGCGAGCGGCTTGAATTAAATTTTATATTGTAAGGGGTTATCCATTTTGCGGTTTCAAAAGTATAGGGCTGGTGTTCGACATCTGTCAACCTAAGTTATTAAACCAATTTTTTTTTTAGTTGAAAGTGAAAATGGATCGCTTAGCTATCGAACATCCTATAAAAATTGTTAAAACCTACTACAAAAATGGTGATTCTGCCACAGCCACATATCGTGCTTTAAGAGGAGATTATGATTTACACAATCGTCCAACTACGCAAGCAATTGGCAAAATTGTGAAGAAATTAGAAGAGACTGCATTGGTTACAGATATTGTAAGGCTTGGCAAAAATCCTCATTCAAACCCTCCAAGTGGGTGCCAGGCGGGCAATGATCACCACAGTAGTCCTGTGCGTTTTTGGCAGGATGGTGATTAGCTAAGGTTGAGTTGGGTCGCCGAATTGTTGTAACTCCTCAATAGTGCAACCGTACCGAAAAATGAAAGGCTGGGGGATAAACCAGCCACTAACGAGCTCTTTCGGACGCTGTGGCAAGGTCCGTCATATTTCTGCCTAACAAAAAAGTCGTGCTATGGCTGCCAATGCGGTCACATCTCCTGAAAAGGCTGTCGAGACAACTCAGGGGTGTGAACGGGTTGTCAACCCTGTGGTTGCCACTAGTAGCGGGAGTCTTTCTCCCTCTACTAGCCGAAATCTCTACTTGAATTAATTACCCGTCAGTGGAACAGCTGTGACTCTCGGCTGTCCCAAGGGCGACAATTCCACACCCCACCCCTTCCCTGCTCCTGCTAGGACGTTGCAAGCGACCCAAAGAAGGGGCACCCCATTCGGAGAGACAAAATCTGCGACATGTGGAATTGACTCGAAGGTTGAGGGCACACCCCGATTGGGATCGGTAGCGAATAATTCTGGTGGTGGACCCACATCTGTGTCACACGGACATAGCTCTGGGCCGGCCAACAAGAAGTCCAAGAAGTCACAGGCCAATCGAGGCCAACGCAATGCTGAGAGGATTCTAGCCGCAGTCGGTGTCATACCGGCGGCGGAAAGAACCCCGGAGCAAACGCGAAAACTCGAGTGGGCTAGTGGTTTTCTTAGCAGAAACACCAAAACCGACCTGCAGGTACTCAACGTCAAAGCGAAATAGGTCTTTCGAGGGCGATAAGCCTGAATCAAAAAGGCAGAAGGTGCATTCCAACAGCACAACAGCCTTCAATAAAGATCTTTCCTTCAGCGACGCGCTCAAAGGCAAGATCATAGCCGCGGTCGATCACAGGAGTCATGTGGATGGTAACATCTCACATGATCAATGGGCAGACGTCAATAGGCTCACCTCGGTTTCAGATTTTTATCTCTCATCGAGGAGAATCCGGGGCCTCTCCCAGACACAGCCGATGCAGGATGGTACCAAAATCGTATCAAACTCATCGCCTGTGGTGATCGGAGATCTTTCTATCTGTACAGGGCTGCTGTCAATGGCTTGCCAGAAGTCTGGCCGGGTGCCAAGCTCGAAGTTGTCGCAAGGGAGAATATCCCTTGCCGGCCAAGAGCACGCATAATGGTCCCGGCTCTACACAACTGCCCAGATATGATCGTGAAATTGATCAAAGCAAGTAATCCAAACCTGCCTACGCACGACTGGAAAGTCCCAAAAGTTGAGAAGTGGGTCAATATAGATCAGCTCTCGTGTTGATCAATAGGGAATCACTGGCTCCACTGGCCGCGACCAAAGGCGTGATTAGGTATGGTTTCGATGAAATCGTGATCCGTATCTATAAAAAAGACGAAGATTCGATTAACACGCCCCCCACAGAAGCCCCTTCAGCGGAAGGAAACGCTTCACTACCACCAATAATGGAAGTCGATGCAACACTACAAGTGGAACCATCGACCTACACAGCCCCAAACAAGCCATCCGACGTGGAGGCTAAACCTATAGTCGACAGCAACTCCGACATGGATACTGAAGACGCCACCTTAGGCATCACTCTGAGTGAGGAAGACCTACTTCATTCCTCCTCAGACGAAGAAAACGCCGACAAAACAGTGGCGGAGGTTGATCTGACTAAAAGTAGCAATGCTGCGATTAGTACAGATTAATCTCCATCACGCCATCATGACCGCAAACAACCTGGTACTCCGATTGCATAGGAACAAGGAAGACATGGTCTTGATACAGGAGCCGTGGGTCTCAAACTCCATCATCAGAGGCCTCAGTACTCCTGGCTATAAACTATTGTTTGCATCGGAGAAAGGTGAACCAAGGTCATGCATGTTAGTAAAAAATGACTTAAATGTATTTTTACTCCCCAATTACAGCGACAAGGACACCACCACCGCTGTCTTAACAACGGATAAAGCCACCTACTGGCTCATATCCTCTTATCTTGGCCACGACAGCCCAATTCCAGGAGACACCTTGAGGAAGGCAATTGCGGACGCGCAACCGAAAAAAGTTGGTCTCCTAATTGGTTCGGACGCTAACGCCCATCACACGGTATGGGGAAGCTCTGATATAAATGAGAGGTGAGTCTTTATTTGATTACTTACTAAGCACTAACCTACTCATAAGTAATATTGTTAATGAACCCAGTTTTGTAACCAAGAATAGGAAAGAGGTACTTGATATTACACTTACCTCTGACTCGATCCACAATCTGATTTCAAACTGGCATGTCTCAAAAGAGAATTCCTTCTCTGACCACAGATACATTCAGTTTGAGCTCAAAGATGTGGCAAATATATCTACGGGTTTTCGCAATCACCTTAATACAAACTGGGAACGATATAGGGAAGTACTAGCACAACTGCTTGATCACAACCTTCTTAAAAGCTCCTCCAGTAAAGATGAACTAGACCTTCTGTGAATCATCTCACCGAAGCCTTCAATGAATCAATGAGAATTTCATGCCCTGTAACCATTTTAAAGGGTAAAAAGAAACCTCATTGGTGGCGTAAAGAACTAGAACCATTCAGAAAGAGCTGTCGCAAACTCTTCAATAGATCTAAGTACACTAGATCTCCTTCTGACTGGGACTTATACAAACAAGCTCTAAAGCAATATAAAAAATAATTAAGGAAGAGTAAGAGGTCTTCTTGGAGAAACTTTTGTGGTAAAATAGAAAATACTTCAGAAGCCTCAAGACTCAGGAAAATTCTCTCAAAAAGTCCAACAATACCCAGTGCTTTAAAGGCAGAAGCAGGCACGTGGACTATCACAGATAAAGAATCTCTTAATCTGTTATTAGACACCCACTTTTCAGGTAGCTCTAACATACTTAACGACTTAACATCAGAGTCTCAAGCTTCTACAAGCGATTTAGTTGACCTAATAACGCGGGAAAAACTGCAATGGGCCATAGATAGCTTTGATCCATATAAATCTCCAGGACCAGACGGAATCATTCCGGCCGAACTACAAAAATGCTCAGACATGATCATTCCACCATTGGAAATAATTCTGACAAGCTGTTTAAGGTTGAGATATATTCCCAAAGCCTGGAGAATGGCAAAAGTAGTCATCATTCCTAAAGCAGGGAAACCCTCCCACGTTAACCCTTAAGATCTACGACCAATCAGCCTATCATCCTTCCTTCTTAAAACCTTGGAAAGATTGATTGAAATTTACATCAGACATAACTTAAAACGATGTCTCATTTCCACAGCTCAACAGCTTACTCTAAGGGGAAATCAGTAGAAACAGCACTTCATTCGCTGGTACGTAGTATTGAATATTCCCTCGAATACAAAGAATATAACCTAGTAGCTTTCCTAGATATTGAAGGAGCTTTCAACAACGTCAGTTACCAGGCGATCACAACAGCAATGGATAAGCTGAAATTAGAGAAATCACTCATATATCTTATAAGTCTCATGCTCAAAAGCAGGACAATAACTTCTAGCATGAGAAGTTTTACTACCACCAGATCGGTGAATCGAGGTACCCCCCAAGGTGGAGTCCTTTCGCCTATTTTATGGAACATGGTAGTAAACGACCTACTAACATCATTGGAAGCAGAGGGTTTCAGGGTGATTGCCTATGCTGACGACGTTGCAATATCTGTATCTAGGAAACACCCCCAAGTTCTCTCGGAACTCCTACAAAATGCCTTTAATAGGCTAACAAAATGGGCTAAGCAATGTGGCTTGGACGTCAATCCACATAAAACTGAACTAGTACTCTTTTCGAGAAGGTACAAAATTCCTCAGATTAGCCCACCCAAGATTAAAGAAATACAATTAAGCTTTTCCGACCAAGCTAAATATTTGGGCCTCATTTTAGACAAAAAACTAAATTGGAAGGCAAATATTGATGAAAGAGTAAAAAAGGCTACTGTAGCGCTTTTTACTTGTAAAAAGGCCATAGGATCAAAATGGGGCTTCTCCCCAAAAATAACCCACTGGCTTTACACTTCGGTAATCAGACCGATACTCATCTATATAGTTGTCGTATGGTGGACCGCACTGGACAAGATGGTAAATCTAAATAAGCTCATCAAAGTCCAGCGGTCAGCAGGTATGTGCATCACAGGAGCACTTCGTTCAACACCAACCGCAGCACTGGAAGTGCTTTTAAACCTAACACCTCTTGACATCTTCTCCAAAATGGCAGCCAACTCATGTGTGAGGCTTAGAGCCACCTCTCAATGGAACAGTAACAATACTGGACATACTACTGTTCTAGACAATTTCAGATCTATCCGAGATCGCTTAGACAATACCACCCCAAAAATGGTATTCAGTAAAAGCTTCCATGTGTCCATCCCTTCAAGATCCTCCTGGGAAGAAGGGAGACCCCTGGAAGACAATGCGGTACACTTCTATACAGACGGTTCAAATACCGATTACGGAGTTGGAAGTGGTATCTATTCGGAACAACTGAATCTCAGTCTATCATACAGACTTCCCAATCAATGTAGTGTATTCCAGGCAGAAGTAATGGCGATTAAAGAGGCACTATCATTTCTCAAAGAAAAGGTTATATCTTGCAAGGATATACGAATCTTCTCGGACAGCCAAGCCGCTCTTAGATCTCTCGCGTCTGTCTCCACAAACTCTTCAATAGTCCACGACTGTCAATCATCTCTGAATGAGATGACGGAACAGTTTAATATTTACCTCATTTGGGTGCCGGGCCACAGAGACATTCCGGGAAATTGCAAAGCCGATGAGCTCGCCAAAAACGGAACACTTCTGCCTAATGTTAGACAAAAACATAACATAGGAACACCACTTGCTACATGCAAATATCTTCTAAAACAATATGCTCTAGAATCAACAAATGCTAGATGGTCACGGAATACCACCTGCCTAGCAACCAAGCAAATATGGCCAAGCATAGACTTAAAACGGTCAAAAGGCTAGATATCCCTGAGCAGACAAAATATAAGCTCTACAATTGGAGTAATAACAGGACACGGCCTCATAGGAAGACATGCTCGGAGGCTAGGGGTCTACACAAATGACTTCTGTAGAAGCTGCATGGACGAGGAGGAAGAGGAAACAGTCCAACACCTTCTATGTACATGTCCAGCACTCTCCATTAGAAGGAATAACTTCCTCGGTAATCCCTTCTTCGATAATACCAGTGAACTGGCAACGATTGACACAAAATGTCTCTAACTTTATTAAAAGTACAAAATAGTTTGTTTAAGTTCATTACTCTCCCATGAGTAACCTCATTAGTGGTATCACAACGGACCCTTGAGGTCTAGGTGAGTCAATGACATCTGGACAGCCACTCCAACCTAACTTTACTTAACCTAAGGCCTGTGCATCATCGTTTCACTCGTACCACTGAAAATATCGCTGATGTAAGTGAAAGTGTTGCCGAAGACTCAGGAATTAGGACTGTCTTACGGCACATTTTGGCGTATTTTACATTTGGATCTACACCTACAACCATATAAAGTCCAGCTCACACAACAACTGAAGCCAGTTGACCATTCACAACATCGCTCGTAGATACGTCAAATAAGTGCTTGAACAACAGGTGGTGGACGGCGATTTTTCGCACACAATTGTCTTCAGCGACGAAGCACATTTCTCACTCGGCAGTCGGTGGGTATGTAATAAACAAAATTGTCGTATTTGGACTGTTACGACACCTTATTTATTTATTTTTAATAAATACATATTTTAGTGTTCTGAAAGCTTAACATCTATAATTTTGAACTCTCATAAAATTTTTCGTTAATGCGAGATATTTTAATTTTTTTTTGTGCTGCAACAAATTTTGGAATTTTCTTTGAATTTATCGAATGCGGAAATTTTTACTTACATTCACATCATACAGGAAATGGTATATTCTTTTGTTAACTATTTCCCATAAATACAACAACAAATCTTGTAGTTCTTTAAAGCTTAGAAAACATACATAGCTATAAACAACACTCCTTTAACAGGAACTATGATAATAATTATGATATTGGGTAGGGTATTTATTTTTTTAATGTTTGTCTGTTTGTTCAAAAGTAAATATTGATTTTTTCTCTTTTCTTTTGTGGTTTTTGTGAAATATAAAAAAAACTGCCAAACTAAAATGAGAGCCTTTTTTACTGGTTGCAGTTAGATCTAAGATGTTTGACAAACAAGTTGCTATAAATAGTCATTTTATTAAAGTTTTTGAAACTGTATAGACAAATGATTTACTTTAATTTAAGATATATCTCTAAGTTAAGATATAGCTTAGTACTAAGTTGATTGATTTGTTTTTAAATAATTTAAAAATACCATATACATATGTACATTACTTCAAAATTTTCTTTAAAAAAAATTCCAATACATGACAATTTTAAATGCGCTATGATCTTCCGGTTCCGGTTCATAAATGAAGTAGATTCCTTAGCAAGGCTTTTTTTTTATTTAAAAAACAAATTTCGGATCAACGTACACAAAAGCTTAAGACAGCATAAGTTTAGGTGATTTTCATTTGACATTTCTAAATTTTAGAAAATATACACAAACGAGCAGTGATTTAAACTTATTATTATGAAAATAGGCGTTCAAATCAAAATGCATTTCGTGCACTTCGTAATTTTTGTCGGTCAATATAATCGTCCAAATGTGGGTACAATCGGAAAAATCGTGCAAACTTAAAAAAAAGAGCAAACCAGGCCTGTAGGCGATGTAAAACATCGGTGCATGTGCCTGCTCGTACATCTCGTACTGCAAAAAATATTGCTACTGTTCACGATAGTTTAGCTGAAGCCTCGTCGTCGTGCCCAACAATTCCACCTCTCAAGCTCGTCGTTGATGAGCATTATTCATACAGACTTGCCTTTACACGCTTTTAAGGAGCAATTGTATCAAGAACTAAAGCCTCTTGACCATTTCAAGCGTCGTCAATGGTCAGAATGTTGGCAATAAATGGCAACAGTGGATGATCAATTTTCGAAGAAAATCATCTTCAGTGATGAGGCACAGGTATGATACTTAACTGTAAGTATTACCGTTATTTTTTAATTAATTTTTTTCATTTTAAATAACAATTTTTTTAAATTGCCCCTACCGCCTAAACGGGGGGAGATAGACCCCCCCTCCCATAGTAAAAAATGCTTGTATTAAGCCCCTCTACCGAAAACCGTTATTATATCTTGTCGCCTAAGTTATCGTACTCTTGCCGGTAATTGGTATAAGGTGCACCAAAAGGCTAGAGCGAGTAGTTTGGGTTGAAGATTTTTTTTTTTGTTATTATATAAGCTTTTTATTGCCTTAAGTTTGATATATACATTAATTGATACCTATTACATTTAATTTACATTTAGATTTTACTTAACATAAAATTACATCTAACATTACATACATATATACTTTTAAGTTAAAATTGAATTGCAATTAAAATATAATAAATTAAAGTTTAATAAATTAATTGAAATCAAAAAGTTTATTATGTCGGTCGAATATTGGCGTAAGCCTCCCCCAGGGCTGCCCATGTATCTCTATTTTTGGCCTCGTTGTACCAATTTGTTGTTAAATGGAATAAATCGTCACTCCATCTTTTATTGGGTCGTCCTGCTGGTCTCTTGTTATCTGGTTTCCATTTTGTCGTCAGTTTTGTCCATCTTTGATCCGGAAGTCTAGATAAATGTCCTGCCCAACTCCCATATCTTCATTTCTAATCCTATCTCGCGGTCGTATGTTTAGAATTTTCCTTTCCATTTTGGTTTGGCATATTCTAAGCTGGTCAAGTGTTTTTGTAGTCAAGCTCATTGTTTGTAGTCCATAGGTTAGAATCGGCAGAATAGCAGAGTCGAAGATATTTTTCCTTGTGTCTGCACTTTGGTCCAATTGTAAGATTTCTTTCAGGCTCCAGAATTGTCTCCAGCTGTTCGTGATGCGTCTGTTTATTTCTTTATTTTCTTGGTCTTTGAATGATTTTATTTGTCCCAAATATATATAATCTTCTACGTACTCGATTTTTTCTCTGTCCAAATTTATATCATCTTTAGTGTGATTTGTCATGACTTTAGTTTTTGATTTGTTTATTTGTAGTCCATAATTTCTGCACAAGCTAGTTAGTTCCGTCAATATTTCTTGAATATGTTAAGATTTTGTAGAGATAAGAACTATATGGTCTGCAAATCCTAAATTGTTAAGGACCTGTCCACATATCGTTATTCCATAGTTCTTCCAGTTAATTTTTTGAAAAATGTCTTCCAGGACAGCATTAAATAGAGGTGGTGAAAGTGGATCTCCTTGTCTGCCTCCTCTTGTTATGTTAAATTTTCGTCCAATTTTCTCTGTTTTTATTCGTGCTGTGTTATTTTTGTATATGTTTTAACTGTTTCTATTAAATCTGGGTTTATATTTTGATTTCTTAGGGCGGACCATATCATTTCATGTTCAACGGAGTCAAAAGCTTTACTTAAGTCAATAAAAAGAAAATAAACAGGTTGTTTAAATTCGTTGCACTTTTCTATTAGCTGATTTATTGTCTGTAGGTGGTCTGTTGTGGAGAATCCTTCTCTAAATCCAGCCTGTTCTCTTGGTTGTTTGTTATTGAAATCGTCCTTTATGGTCCTGTAAAGTGCTTTGGAGAACAGCTTGTAAATTGTTGAAATGTTACTTATTGGTCTATAGTTGTTGATATCGTCCTTATTACCTTTTTTATGTATTAGTGTTATTGTTGTTTCTTTCCATTGTTCAGGGATTTGTTTTGTTAGAACGATTTCGTTGAATATGTTTGTAAGAATGTTGGATAGTGACTTTTTTGCGTATATTAACATTTCCGCTGATATTCCGTCATTTCCAGTGCATTTATCTCTCTCCAGATCGTCTATGGTCCTTTCGATAGTTTACATAATACAATCCATGGTTCATATACAAGGATCGTACACAAGGAGAAGCAGACTTATGAATGTACATAAATAAAAATAAAAATCGGTACAAGATCCTGAACAGCTGATGTAAGCATACAAAAATTTCATTCATCCCCTTATTAGACACAATATTGAGACATTGCCGTTTTCCATATAAAAGTGCATTGATATAAAGAAAAAACAAAAACAAATTCATCGACCTTCATATGGAAGCTTTTGTATATGAAAACATATACAAGGATAGACTCAAATAGAATGAAGGAAAATGTGTTGACTTTTTGGCTGCAAAATTAACTGTTTCCCTTATTCTGCTGGCTGCTTATGGGAATGGAAATAATATTTTTCTCTCGCTCCCCCGAAATGTCTTACTTTTCGATACTACCGCCAATGAGACGGCCGGGGCGCGCGTCCGGTCGCCTTAAAAATGTCTGCTCATTAGTCCGGTATGGAACCGTCATGCCTATTTCACCTGAAAGGGAGAAGATAGGTATACCGATAGCTACATGTAAACTCATGCTAAAAGAAACAGCTTTTTCGATAGCAAACTCTAGGTGGCACAATTTACCAACATGCGCAGCCACAAAACTCAAATGGCCTTCACTGGACCTAAAGCTCTCTAAAGACTTGCTATCTCAAAGCAGACTTCATATTAGCTCCCTAATAGGTGTCCTTACGGGACACTGTCTCATAGGCAGACACGCAATACGACTTGGTGTAGCCTCAAATGACTTCTGCAGGAGCTGTATGGACGAAGAAGAAGAGGAAACTATCTCTCACCTTCTCTGCACTTGCCCTGCTCTTTCACTAAGACGCAAACTTCATCTGGGAGACTACTCTTTTGATAATCCCAGTGAACTAGCTAAAAAGGATATCAAATATCTTCTTCGCTTTATAAAAAGCTCAAAATGGTTCGAATAGTAAGAAGTAATTCTCTAGATTCAGGTGGTATCACAATGGGCCTTTTCTTTTGGCCTAAGTGTGTGGATTCTAAATCCGCAGCCACTTTAACCTAACCTAACCTAACCTAGTCCGGTATTACACAGCGCGTGTTTAGCCTCGCGTGAATGAAGTGCAAAAGAGAAAGATAGAACGAAAAGATGAAACAGAAATAAATCTATCTGAACACGCACGGGTAGAAATTTCCTTGCGTGTTTTTGACGTTTCTCTTTGAATGTTGATGAATGAACACAAACAAAAATGGCTGAGGAATTCAAATGGAGCAAGGAATTAACGTCCGAGCTCATTTTGAATTACGAAATGCACCCCATTCTCTATAATCCTTGCCATCTAGTAATTGTCTAGTAAATTTGTTAGATCTTCGGCTTCCATTTTTGCTATTAAAATTAATTTAATGTTAATCTAACAAAGGGCGAAGAAAATAAAATGAAAAAAACTGTCAAATAAACGCGCAGTACTGAAATGAGAAAAATGCTTTGTGTAATAACACTCGCGTCACGGAATGAATGTTCAAAAGAAAATAACCAAGAGTTGCGCGTTAAACTCACGCGCCGTGTAATACATGACTTAGAGTACTATGGTTTTTATATACAAAGCTATAGTTTTCATATACAAAGACCGTACACTCTACTACGCATAAAATATATATAAGCATACCTTAGTATACCTACCCGTGCGTCGCCACGGCAAACGTCGCCAAGCCAACAATTCGGTTTACAAGTGATCCTATAGATGTTTCACATCAAAAAGAAATTTCTATTGCATTTTTGGACGTGAAGGTGACAAGAAGAATAGATGGTAAACTGGGACACAGTCTATCGCACACTATTGGATACGTACATGCTACCTCCTACCACCACCCTGTAAAATTCGGAAATTCGCGAGCATATCTTGAACAATCCACTGGACAACACTGTGTTTATTTCGACCAAGCCAAGAAACCCCACAGCATCCTACGTTTGGTCTGCGATTGAAATTAGGCGCAACCAAACGGGACGATAGCTTTAAGCTTGCACCTTTATGGGATCCCTTTATAACACTCCACGTACATCCCAAATTAAACAATAAACATATTGTGAGGTAGTGAGTTTCCCCGGAGACCACGTTGAATGAAATTTGATGCAAAACGTTTAGGGTGACTACAAAACCGCAATTTAATCTAACGCGGATCTTTCCGAAAAATTTATTAATAATGAACAAAGTATAAACCTTAAAAAGGGTTATACGCCAAGTTATGTACGTGGAGCACGTAAGTGGGTTTCTTCCAAAATACCTTAGCTATTTGGTACATATTTGATCTGAGTCCGAATATTTTTGGACAGGTTTTCGACCAAAATACTGCATATTAACAGTTCAAGGTGTTGAAATTCGAGCAGATTCGAAAACGAAACAATTTACAAAAGACGAAACAATTCCAAAACCAAATTATCGAAAAGAAACCAAACAAATGAAAAAATAAAAAAAAAACGAAAATATAAAAGAAAACAAATTTTGTATTTCTAATTCGTCCTGTAGCTAAATCTTTCGGAGATTTGAGGTCAAAGTACCGTGTCTACTATGGTAGCTCTTCTAGCTTTTCATATTCATTTTCAGACTCACATTCCTCCTCTTCGGATGTGAAACTGCACCAATGAAATATGACAAGCTCATTAGTTTCCGGTATAAATAGCATTTGACAATGTTGGAATTTAATGTCTCTAAAATTAAATGTTGTCTTGTATCTTTAAATCCAATATCTATGAGAGGAACTTATATATCATGGAAATCTAACATCTTGAAGTTCTCGGTGTGTGTATCACCAACCACCTCTTGTGAAATGATCACATACGTGATGTCGCCGAAAACATCGAAAAATTTTTGGAGGCCATGCAAGAAATGTATATTTCCTTCTGATGACAATTTAACGCTTGATACGTTCAAAACTTGAGTAAAATTCCCATATCTTTGCTGGTGTTTGTCGTAGGGCTCATGCAGTTACATTTTTAAATTCTAAAATATAGGAAATATTTTTAAACCGACTTTTTGGACTTTCTTTCAAAATTGTTGAATACGAAAGATCTTAAAAAATTAAATAAATCTACTTTTGAAGTGAATTTGCTTTGGATGCTCTAGAATTGAGATTTAAACATGAATTTCAATAATATAAATGTCCCAAGAACTGCAAAAGTGACACTTTTGTTAAACTAATGGCTAAATTCAAGAACCAAACATTTTTCTCTCTACAATTTTTTTGTTCTGTTGACTAAGATCAAAATACGAGTAAACAGACTGATAGCAATAGTAATAATAGACTCCCGAAAATTGAGTTCGAAAAAACTACGTCAAAAAAGCCCGACAATTCTTCATATCAGATCCTCTTTTATTTTCTGGATTTTTTAAGTTTTGTAGCGTTCTTCGCATTAATAGAAATGGAAACAAGAAAAGTATATTTTATTTAAAAAAAAAAGATACTTTTCAAAACAGTTTCTTAAATTTCTGCGTGAAATGCACCAAAAACTATTGTTATTTAGCTCTTAAATATGACATATTTAGAAAACTGTTGGAATCTTGGAATGTTCTATAATAATTTGATAACTAAAGTTGTCACTTTAGCCCTTGAAATGTGTAAACGTAAGGTTAAGATGCACATTATATTATTTAAATTTTGTTAGCCTCCTTTACAAAACATTAAAGAACATTTTAAGCGTTGAGTTAAAACTCATCTAAGTGTGTGACCCCCCCCCCCTGACTAAAAGTCTGGATCCGCCCTTGGGTGGCACGGATCCGAGTGGTCAAATTTTCAATGACTCTTCTGCATACATCCGGTTGAATTTGAGCGATCGCCTGTCTTATGTTCACCTTTAGGGCATGGGACGATTTTGGTTTATATGCATAGACCTGCGACTTCAAGAAACCCCACAGGAAAAAGTCTAGCGGGGTCAAATCGCATGACCTTGGTGGCCTATTCACATCACCCCTGCGAGAGATAACTTAATCCTCAAATCGTTAATGCAAAATGTCAAACGTGGCGTTTGTTGTGTTGCACGTAGCGCCGCCGCCGTCCTGATGGAACCACATATCGTCTAGGTCCATATGGTTCAATTTGGGCCATAAGAAATTAGTTATCATCGTTATGTAGCGCTCACTGTTTACGGTGACCGCCTCACTAACGTCGTTTTCAAAAAATTACGGACCAATTACGCGCGCCTGTCCAAAATCCACACCAAACGGTAACTTTTTGAGTATGCATTATCAGCTGGTGAACCTTGCGTGGGTTGGTGTCGTCCCATATACGGCAATTTTGCTTGTTAACACAGCCATTTATCCAAAAATAAGCCTCGTCACTAAAGATGATTTTTCGGCCAAAATTTTGGTCCTCTCCCATGGTCATGAACTTTGAGCTCCTGGTTCAGTTGGATCTTGTACGACGCAAAATTCGCCAAGTTGGAGTCTGCAAAAATCCTTTCCAAAAAAATTACCTTTTTCCAAAATTAACCATCTCAATTTTTCATATTGAACAATGATGTTCAATAAACAGAGTTTAAATTAAAATACTTTTCAAAATGCAGTTTTAGTATTTGGATCACAAATAAAATTTAAGAAAACTTATAAACAAATCCATTTGAGTTCAAAAGTTTCATAACTGTTTTGAAGACCATTTTCATAATTTATGTTTCATACTTACAAAATTTCTATTGATGTCCAAAGCTAACTGAACAACACGACCGATTTAATCTGCAAACATTGAGTTTAAACCGAAAAAGGTGCTTGTTGTCCGAAATTACTTTTGCAAGTGACGCACATCACAAGAAATGCAATTAAAATCGGAAAACTATTTTGAAAAATGTTGTTTTTTTTTTACAATCATATTTGACATTCTCTAATTTTCCATGATAATGTTGCGATTTGAGCTGTTTCCGATTCTAAAAAAAAGTTTACATGTAATTAAAAATAAACAAATTTGGTATTGTTTTTTATTATACTATTCGTACTAGAATGTCAGCTTGTTAAACTTGACCATTCCTTATTCCGTCAATTTCATTGAATGTTTGAACAACAACAACAACTTAAAGGTGCTACCACTCATTGTTTTGGCTGGAGATATAGCTATTTCGTGCTTTGCCACTTTTGCACTCATCAGTCTCCTTTTTTTTGTGGTGCTGAGCTTTAATCTAATTTTATTTGAAAAATTTTGTATGCACACCATAGGTTTCGAACCTACGCATATCTGATTTGCTCAGTCTTAGAAGTCGTGTGCACTACGCACCCCACTACTTTAGACCACTGACGTCACAGGTCGAGATGTGATAATTGTTTATCAAATGCATTTGAAGCATCAACATTTTTATAAGCTCCTTTAAGTATGCTGTTTTGTTCCGCCTCCATTTTTCTCCATACCTTATTTCGATAGACTTACAATTCGTAGTACGTATCAAAGGGGGAGAGGTTGGAAGATCGGTATCGAACCAGACTATTAAGTTATTATTGTTTTTTATTGTACTATTCGTACTAGAATGTCAGCTTGTTAAACTTGACCATTCCTTATTCCGTCAATTTCATTGAATGGACGTGTGCATAAAAAGTTTTTCAAATAAAATTAGATTAAAGTTCAGCATCACAAAAAAAAGGATACTGATGAGTGCAAAAGTGGCAAAGCACGAAATAGCTATATCTCCAGCCAAAACAATGAGTGGTAGCACCTTTAAGTTGTTGTTGTTGTTCAAACATTCAATGAAATTGACGGAATAAGGAATGGTCAAGTTTAACAAGCTGACATTCTAGTACGAATAGTACAATAAAAAACAATAATAACTTAATAGTCTGGTTCGATACCGATCTTCCAACCTCTCCCCCTTTGATACGTACTACGAATTGTAAGTCTATCGAAATAAGGTATGGAGAAAAATGGAGGCGGAACAAAACAGCATACTTAAAGGAGCTTATAAAAATGTTGATGCTTCAAATGCATTTGATAAACAATTATCACATCTCGACCTGTAACTTCAGTGGTCTAAAGTAGTGGAGTGCGTAGTGCACACGACTTCTAAGACTGAGCAAATCTGATATGCGTAGGTTCGAAACCTATGGTGTGCATAAAAAGTTTTTCAAATAAAATTGGATTAAAGCTCAGCACCACAAAAAAAAGGAGACTGATGAGTGCAAAAGTGGCAAAGCACGAAATAGCTATATCTCCAGCCAAAAAAACGAGTGGTAGCACCTTTAAGTTGTTGTTGTTGTTGTTGTTCAAATAAACAAATTTGTTTCGCATCAGCCGGAAACGCTTCCTTTTTAAACAGTGTTGTAGTCTATAGTTTATGTTTACAACATGTATGTATTAACCAAAAAAACACCAAATTTGAGTTATAAACATTAATTCTTTTTTAATAATTCACAACCAAATTAAATTATTATACAAAACAGGTGTCTATACATAAGGTATTTGTTTATGCGAAGACTAAAACTCAAAGCTCAATTTGGAAAATTGGAACATCCCAACTTCGGATGAAAAAAAAAACAATTCCAAAGCAAACAAGGAAACTTAATTGGTTTTACCCTTGATGATAACGAGGAGAGAGAACTGGCGGTGGGTTCAGCACCACATTACTTGAGTCTTCTTCCGTTAGGGTTGCTCTTATTAGGTTTTGGCAAAGGGATGGATGTTTCATGGTCGATGAATCAACAACAAAAATATTTGCCTCCTGTATAAAATATTTTATCATACATTGTTCTCATACTCATCAAGATGTGAGGCGGTGGTGTTAAATATATATATTACTAGCGTACCCGACCGACTTCGTCCTGTCATAAAGATTTGTAATGTGTCAGTTTTTTGTTAAAAATTCTAATGAACAGAACCGTCACCCTGGTGATAGGGCGTTGTGAATAAAAAATTATTAAATGAAACATATATGAGGATTTAAAAGTAAGTAATCGCTTTATTGTTAATCATGTGAATCTTAATTATTAACAGAAATCAGTTTTATTATCATTGTAGTGCTTTCTGATATACGATGTTTTTTGTTTGATTACTTGGGCAATAGACAAACAAATTTGATGGTTTTCCAACACGGGAACAGGTAACATACAATTGGCCATGTGAGAAACATGGGTTTTCTAGATTAATAGCACAAACACTTAATGATTGCCCCTGGGACTTGTTTATGGTCATAGCAAAAGCAAGCCGCACTGGAAACTGTAGTCGTTTAAACTCAAATAGCACATCAGTCGGAATCATTGGGATGCGCCGTATGAGAACATCTTCTCCTTTATACTTTCCTTTGAGTATAGTTGCTTCTATCACGTTGTTTAGTAATTTTTTTTTATCGCTAACCGTGTTGGTTGATATTTCGCAACGTTATAACTATTGATCCAACCTTTAATTGAAGATTGTGAGGTGACAATCCTGGCAAATTCAGCGAGTTTAAAAATTCCGGTGGATAGTTGATTACATCATCTTGGTTAGTAGCCGAATCAACTGATTTATATATCCTTGATTCACCTGTAATTTGTTCTTGAATTTTGACATTTAATTCATTTACATCTATGTTTTTGCAGCCAACATAGCTCGTTCGCTCAACCAATCATGGTTTCTGTAATTTTGAGAAACATCTAGAACCACCTCCTGAATAAGTTCATCTTTTGATTGCGTTAACTGACAAAAACTTTGAAGAAAGTTAATGCAGCCAGTCAACATGTCTATAGGAAATTTACCATTACCAATGTCAATGAGTTGTTTAGAGAATATGTTTCCAGTTTGGTTATTTTGCAACTCGACACGCATATTCTTGCTTAAATGAAGTACTTTGACATGTTTCCACAAATTGGAGGATTTTAGACATGCATTGATTTCATCAGCTGGCGTTGATTGTGGAACCACTGGCAATGTTTCACGAAAATCTCCTGCTAATAAAATCATTGCACCACCAAATCTGTTATTATTGCTTCGTAGATCCTTTAAGGTTCTGTCTTAAGCCTCCAAAGATTTTTTATGTGCCACCGTACATTCATCCCAAACAATCAATTTACATTGCTGCAAAACCTTTGCCATTGCAGAGTTCTTCGAAATGTTGAAGGTTGGAGTTTCATTGCTTTGCATATTTAATGGCAATTTTAGTGCTGAATGGGCTATTCGACCACCTTTGCTGTGATTCCCGACGAAGCGAGTGCAAGTGCAATTTTATTTTGTGAGCGAATTGTTGCTTATATCAATGAAATCAAAAAAGTTTTTCCTGTACCACCAGGTGCATCTAAGAAGTAAATCCCTCCAGTTTCACCATTTGTTACTTTCATAAGAGTATCAAATACAAACTTCTGCTGTTCATTCAACAGTGGAAGATTTGTTTGAATTAATTCTAATCTAATCTATTACTAAATATAGCCTATGTTACTCAGTGATAATGTAGATTTCTAATGAAAAAAGAATTATTAAAATCGGTCCAGTACTTTTTGAGTTTATTCGTTACATACAAAAATACAAATCTTTCCTCTTTATAATATTAGTGTAGATAAGAAGATATATACCAATACTAAAATCTATATTGAAAAACCAGTAACACATTTCTTCAGGAACATTAATCTAGTTAGTGGACACTCACACTCTACATATTGCTCTTTTTTAGAATTAAACTTTAAATTTAAGCCAAATTTCAATATCATTCCCCAAACGCCTTAGGAATGTTCTTACTTTATACTAGACATATGTGTTAGGCTTGCATTCAAATGCACAAAATACATATACATATTTCATTCAAATTTATAGTTGAACTAACATTTAAATTGGACCAAAGCTTAATGTTACATTTAGCCCTGTAGCAATGACTCAGATTTTACGCATACCATGAACTTGGATGTTTTCCAAAACCGCAATGAACTAATCAAATGGCAATATATTTAAAAATAAAATGAAGGAATTTTATGAACTCAAAAACAACAGCAATAATAAAGCGTCAATTTTATTGAAAGTAGGTAAGTAGTTAGGTTTAACAAAAGTAGCACAACGTTTTACAAACCATAATAACATAAATAATTGCCACTGACCAAAAACCCGTGATTTTTTTTTTTTTTTTTTAATTCTCTTTAATAATAGAGAATTAAAAAAAAAAAACAAATTGCAAGCGTGTTGATCCTTGTTGATTAAATGATTACATATACATAGGTACCCTATATTTGTGTCCAAAATACAAAAGTTAACACATTCTTTCCGAATTCAGGTAATTAAGACTACATGGCAAGATATCAACAAAAAAAAAAACGTTTAAACTTACCTTTCTGTGATAAATAATCGTCGTCATTCTCGTTAGTAAATTTTCCAGACGTTAATCCATAGTTTAAGAACAAATTCAAAATTGTAAAGAACTGATATATCTGTAAAAACTTCCACATTTTGTCTGTTTCTTGTTTTTGTTTTTTAGGTTCTGTTTTTTACAAAGATGGTTTTATTTACTTATTTATTTTAATGTTGAGTTGTTTTCGGTTTTATATTGCTTGAGTTTCTTTTATGTTTGATCGTTTATTCACTTTTTTGTTTTCTTGTTATTTATATAAATTTATGTTGTATAAAATTATTAGTAACAACTGAAAGATGTAAACAAATAAAAAATTTAATTTGTGTTTTGGCTTTTAGATGAACATTTTGAACGTATTGTTGTGTACCCCAAGGCGGCATACATAATATGGCTTTACAATAATTTCTTTAAATTTCTAATTTAAAAATATCAAAAAGTAATAAGCTAGGTAGGTATGTATCTTTTTTTAGCTTTTAGGAAATTACCGATTGGCAAACATATCTATCAACAGCCAACCAGGACAAGTAGGTACTCCTTAAAGGACAATTTGTTTTGTGGTGTCTGAAAGGCGGATAAAGACACATTTTCTTCCTTTTTTTGTATGTTACTCTTATGTTCACATACACAAATATATGCCAAAGAAAATATAAATTACATATAAAGCAATAATTTCTCTACCTCTGTGGGTAGGGTATAGTGTAGTTTAGTAAGAACTGATTTCAAGGAGTCGCAGTATTGTCATGGGTACATACATACCTACATACAATCCTATAAATATTTTACTTTTTATTTAACACTTCTTAGGTACCAAAAGTAATTTAATTATCAACAATAAATAATAACAAACAAAACTAAGATATCTATAAGATACATTTCTGATACCAACAGAAAAAAAGAATCCTTTATTTTTCAAAAAATAAAAATTCTAAAATAGTGGATAGTGTAGGGGTATTTATGACGAAAGCCCGTTTGTTACTATTACTTTTACATGGACTCGACTCAGTGAGTGGATGGTTTCGGGAACGACGTCGGATGAGGTATTTATTTGTTTTTACCTTTTCTTTGTGATATATATTTTTTCCTCTTTTTTTGCCTTAAGTTGTCAAATAGTAATTGGAAATAAAGAGACCGTTCAAGAAAAGAAAAATCGACGAAACACGTTTATATAAATTCTGTACACTTGAAGTATATGTTTTTATGTAGGTAGGTAGGTTGGTAGGCAGGTAGGTACTGAATTGTGCCTGCCTGTTTTTTGCAAAAGCAAACATTAATATTTCTACCTTATATCGATTAACAATTTATATTCTCATCTTTTTTCTTGGCTATGCATTCAAAGATCATGACAGAAGAACATCATAGTAGATACAAAGAAAAAATAATAAACATTCCAGGAGCAGAGGAAAACAATAGGTGTACTACGCTACAGTATCTATATAAGACCACAAGAAAGAAAACAAAACTCCCTTTTTTTCAAAAGTTAAAGACTTAAAGACTTGAGTACATCACTAATTTGAAAATTCAATATAAATACAAAAAAAAAAAAACAATAAATACAAATTTCGTTAGAAGTATCTGAAAATATTCGATGAAGGTATCACATTCCATTCACTACACTTCTTTTTAAAAAAAATTTTCAATCATGCGACAGGAGTGGAAAATTTGTTCCTCACAACACTAGCAACAACACGAAAACAGACGATATCAGGTTTTCGTAAACCTCTTTTTTCAAAAAACAAAATTTAATTTGTATTCAAATCTTTTCCCGACATTTAGCAAAACTGAAGTTTTCTTATTTATTGAATATTTTTCTTTTTTAATAGGAAAAAATGCTTAACATCGTAGTCGTTTATACCGCAACTTATCCGAATTCATTGCGCAAACTGTTGAGAATGTGAGACGAAGACAATACAATTCCACCCGAAAGGCCGATAGCTCTAGACCTAGAGAACTATAAGCTATAATATGTATTGGTATCGTATTCGTAAGCGTAATACAGAAATGAAGATGAGAAAAAAGAAAATTTCTTTCATCCACTTTTGAGTAGAGAAAAACGAAAAGCAGAATGAAATGTATCTGAATTTTATATGATTTTGTTTTTGGTGTTGTTGAGAGCAGAAGCAGAATCAGATACATTCAGCAGATATAGTCAGCATGCACACGCGCAGTTTGTTAAAGATGGTGTTTGAGGGAGAAGGCATTAGATAAATAAGGAGATAAAGACAAGCAAGGTGGTTAATATTAATGCACCGAGACCGAGCAGTGTTGTTATTATAACGTACCTACCTAAATTTTAACTTGCGACATATAGTTTTGCATTCGTAAAAAATTTCGAACTCGAGATTTTAACTAAACATGACATTTCGATGGTAGAGAAGTCGAACAAATTGGATCCCCGATTCGGTCAATCTGTCTGAAGTCGAACGACTTCAAATTTTGAAATTAAGGTTTTGGGCCGATTCGCTTTAGGCGTTTTTTCATGTTTTTAAGAGATTGAAAACAACTGACCAAAATTTGTTGTTTCTTAAATTGGCTTCTTTCAATATAAAACAAATATTTTTGTATTGCTCTAGGAGAGTACGTTATTTTGTTTTTAAGTTTTCCCAAAAACTAATCAAACCATTTTAATAATTTTTTTTCTGCACAAGCTCATATAACGGGTTATCCATTTTGCGGTTTTAAAAGTATAGGGCTGAAATTCAAAATCTGTCAAACTAAGTTGTTAAACAAATTTTTTTTTTTCAGTTGAAAGTCTGACATTTACGAAAATGGATCGCTTAACTATCGCTTTAACCTATACAAATTTTTAAAACCTACTACAAAAATGGGATTCTGCCACAGCCACATATTGTGCTTAGGACTGTCTTACGGCACATAATGGCGTATTTTACATTTGGATCTACACCTACATCCATATAAAGTAAAGCTCACACAACAACTGAAGCCAGCTGACCATTCACAACGCCGTAGATACGTCGAATGGGTGCTTGAACAACAGGCAGTGGACGGCGATTTTTCGATTAAAATTTTCTTCAGCTACGAAGCACATTTCTCACTCGGCAGTCGGTGGGTATGTTAATAAACAAAATTTTCGTATTTGGGGTTCTGAGAATCCTCAAGTAATTGAAGAGAGGCCATTACATCCACAAAAAGTCATTGTTTGGTGCGCCCTTTGGTCCGAAGATGTAAATGGACCTTACTTCTTCTACGACTTGGAGAATAATTGGTTTCAACAAGACGGTGCCACATGTCACACAACTCTAGCGAATATGGCTTTATTGCAAGACATTTCCTGGCCGCATGATTTCTCGTCGTGGCGATATCAACTGGCCACCAAGATCATGCGATTTGACTGCACTGGAATTTTTTTGTGGGTCAAGACCGTATTTATGCAGATAAACCTTTAACTCTTGAGCAATGATGTGTCAAAAAAAGGTAGAAAATTACCTCAAAAGAATCGAGTCTTGCAACAATTCGCGTGGTGGTCATTTAAATGATTTAGTGCTTCACACATAATGTCAACGTTCAAACTTTATAATAAAAAAGAAAAATCACGAACAAATATATTTTATATGTGTTTTATTTGGTTGGGTGTCAAATCGCCCAAAACCGAATCGCCCAAAACTTAAAAATGTCACATCGCCCAAAAATGTTGGGGATTTGACATTATGTTGAATCGCCCAAAAAACAAAAATGTCAAATCACCCAAAAAGAGTGGGAGTTTTGTCATAATGCAAAAATAGTCATGTGTCAGATCGCCCAAAACCAAAACTCCCAAATCGCAAAAATGGAGAAAAATGCCAAATCGATTTAACATTTTTCATTTTTGGGCGATTTAGCATTATTTTTGGGCGATTTGACACTTTCGTTAAATTGGGATAAAAATTATGTTCAAGAAGAATTGTAACAGTAACATTAACGGGCACATCGGAATGTTGGTTCTTCTCCACATGAATGAGTTATGATTAGAGAAATATTTGCCATTACCTGATAAGACAGTGTAAAAACACTACTCGAAGTGGTAACAAGTTGGTGAATTATCCTAGTAAAATAATATTTTTTTTTTGTATTTCCTCGAAATGGAATTTGAAATTGTTGACGGGAAAAAATTAAAAGCAAATTCTTATACAGGGTTTCCCGTAAGTAATGGATAACCCTGAAATGCCGCATAGTAGACTTTATGACCGTCCTGAAAACTGATAAAAAAAAGTTCTATCCCAACCACAACAAAAGTTATATGCATTTTTTTGTTCAGTGCATTATTTTTTTTCTTACTTTACATTTTTGAATACCACGGCTACAAGTGAATGAGTTCCATCATTTTTTTTTGCAGGAATATTTAACATTACTTGTGCCAACACATAAGTAGAAGAAAATTATTATAACTGTTGGACTTCTTAGAGAAAAAAATTATTTAACATTGAATTTCAATGCAAAATGTGAAAACAAATAATTTTTGAAAAAGTTAAATCATAGCTGGTATAAAAAAATTCATGAATACCTGAGTGGCCAACTATTTTAAAAATATGCGCGTTAAATGCAGATTTCAAAATGGTATTACTTATTATTATATCTAGAGTTAATAGCAAGTTATTGGTAAAAATCTGCAATACTAGAGTAGATTTAGCAAAAACAAAAGTTTTCAAAATTAGCACAGTAAACGTGAAAATAATACCAAGCGTTGAACATAGCAGATTTTTGATTTATTGGCTGTTTCTACGGAGCGATGAGTCGACATTTAAAAGAGATGGCTACACTAATCTCCATAATCTCCACTTCTGGGCACTACAAAACCCAAACATCATGATGGAAGACAGGTCCCAGTACCAATTCAAAATAAACTATTGGACTGGGATTCACAATGGGAAAATAATTGGACCCTTTGAGTTGCCGGGGATTTTAAATGGCCAAGGTTATTTGGAGTTCCTCCAAAATGATCTCCCAACCTTGCTGGAAAAAGTGCCTCAAGAACTAAGGGAATCCCATTGGCTTCAAAATGATGGTTGTCCAGCACACTATGCTGTGCCTGTGCGGGCATATTTAAATGCCAGATATCCAGGCATATGGATAGGACGTCTGGGACCAATTTTATGGCCACCCCGTTCACCAGACCTAAATCCACTTGATTTTTTTTATTGGGGATGCATTAAGGAAAACGTATACAGCAAGCCGATCAGGTCTTTAGAGGAGCTAAGAAATCGTGTGGAGGCAGCTGCATTACAAATTTCTGAGCAAAACCTTGCACGTTCACTAAGACGTTAATTTATTCGGAGGTGCAGAACCTGTATAAGAGTGGGTGGAAAACAGTTTGAGCATTTGCATTAAATCAAAACAAATTTAAAAATTGTAACAAAATATTTGATGGGTTTGTTAAAGCCCAATAGAACAGGTAAAATTCAAAACAAGCTCGAAAATGTAACCGTTTTTTGCACTTTTTTGACATTTTTATCAATAATGCATTCGGCCCTAGAAGTTGAAAGCTTGGATTTATCATTAGGACAACATCGTAGAAAGAGCCAATAAATCAAAAATCTGCTATGTTCAACGGTTGGTATTATTTTCACGTTTACTGTGCTAATTTTGAAAACTTTTGTTTTTGCTAAATCTACTCTAGTATTGCAGATTTTTACCAATAACTTGCTATTACCTCTAGATATAGTAATAAGTAATACCATTTTGAAATCTGCATTTAACGCGCATAAAATAGTTGGCCACTCAGGTATTCATGAATTTTTTTATACCAGCTATGATTTAACTTTTTCAAAAATTATTTGTTTTCACATTTTGCATTGAAATTCAATGTTAAATAATTTTTTTCTCTAAGAAGTCCAACAGTTATAATAATTTTCTTCTACTTATGTGTTGGCACAAGTAATGTTAAATATTCCTGCAAAAAAAAATGATGGAACTCATTCACTTGTAGTCGTGGTATTCAAAAATGTTAAGTAAGAAAAAAAATAATGCACTGAACAAAAAAATGCATATAACTTTTGTTGTGGTTGGGATAGAACTTTTTTTTATCAGTTTTCAGGACGGTCATAAAGTCTACTATGCGGCATTTCAGGGTTATCCATTACTTACGGGACACCCTGTATATGTGATGTGCAATTAGTGAGGTCCAACCAAAAAGCTTCAATATTGTTTCACAAATTCCTGGCTTGGCCTTGCTACCGCAACACCTAATCGAGTTAGCATTTGGTATGCTTTGAAAACTATCCAACGAAGAATTTTCCAATAATTTTGACAGCTTTTTGGCTTATTATGAGAAGTTTTGGATACGAAAGGTATGTAAATGAATATAAATTTACTTAAATAATCATGTTTGTGAAAGGTAATACTATGAAACCACCGCGGGGAGGGGGCGGCGCGACGCGCTTTGCGGTCGGGTGGCGGCGCGTCGCCCGTCCGCGTCACGACGCGCGCCGCGCACGCCCCCCGTTTTGCCCTCGCGCATAAGCATACAACAAAAACTAAGTCCAAACGATAACGAAACACATTTAATTACTTCATTTCCGTTCAAAGTGAATTTTTTCCCATAACTTACTTTTGATCGGGCCACTACAGTTCCCAGTTTTTAAAAAGCTAACAAGGACAACATCCAATATTGAAGGCTACAATAGTATACTTGGACGAATGTTGACCAAAAAGGGCAATTTTTTTAAATTTGTTATAGTCCTTCAAGTAGAGGAATTTATGAAAAGCCGTAATTTCTCTATGTTTATAGAAAGTGGTGGCACTTCTGGTACCAAATCAAGGAAAAAAATCGATATAGAGAGAAACAAAAATATAATGGAGGCTTCTGCGCTTCTTGAAAACGGTGCCATTAATATAATAGATTTTTAGATCGAATGGTTTATGTTAAAAATAAAATTTGTACTGGTATGGAACTGACACAAATACATACTGAAAAAATTTGTTTTTTTTTATATTTTGGTCTAATTGCAATAAATATTTTGGGCGATTTGTTAAAAGAACCCTAAATGTTAGCATTTTTGGATTGCGACAAAACGCCCATTTCTACTTTGGGCGATTTGACATTTTTCTTTTTTGGGCGATTTGTCATAGTGTCAAATCACCAAACAATTTTGGGCGATGCGACATTTTTCAGATTTGTGCGATTTGACACAGGGCCAACTAAAATTGCCGAAACACCAAATCGCCCAACATTTTTTTTTGGGCATTTTGACATTATGTCAAATCGCCCAAAAAATTGAAATGTCAATTCGACCAAAAAAGTTTTTGGGTGATTTGACATTTTTTCGCTTTTTTGCATTTTGGGCGATTTGACATCCAACCGTTTTATTTACGTTTACTTTTGAAACCGCAAAATGGATCACCCTGTACTGTCTCAATAGTATTTGGTAACCAAAAATGTCATTGTTTTTGATTTTTAAAAAAATATTAAAGATTTTTTTTCGAAATTCGATATCTTGAAACCGTTTTCATCATTATTTAAAAAAAATGAAATATAAAGCGTTTTTTAATAAGCTCTAAATAACTGCATACTATACTAGTACCCGACCACTTGTTGCTGTGCCTGTGGCTATGGCTAACGTTTTTTGTCATATTACATTGTTGTAAACTATTTTAGGGGGACGGGAGGAGAACATCAGACATGGCCGCCACCATGTTGTTTTTTAATATATGCGATTTGTAAAAAAAACATGGTTAAATTCATGTCTGATTTTCTACTACCGCTACCGTTACAATGAAATTATTGTTATCAAAATTTTCGTGTAGTTTATGTAAAGCAAAAATAAATACAAAATTAAATTTAAAATGTATTATTATTTTTTTCAAGTTTGTAACAAATGAGTAGGTACATTACAAAGTTTTAAGTTATTAACGCGTGACAGTTAAACTTATAAATGAGGTAGGTAGGGCGGATAGCTTAAAATCTTCTAACAATAATATGTATTATTTTGAATTATAAATACTTTTAATTTTAATTTGCACTAATCGGTGCGCAGTGTTTTTGGTTAACCTGTCTTTCGTTAACACAAATAAGTTTGACGGTTTTCCTACACGTGAACATGCAACATATAGCTGCTCATAAGAATAACATGGATTTTCCACATTTAAAGCACAAATGGACATTTTTGGGCCTTGAGACTTATTTATAGACGTGACCAAAGCTAAAAGAATTGTAAAGTGTAACCTTATTGGAATACTTGGCAATAGGACCACCAGTTTTTCCTTAAATTTTAAAGTTTCTTCGAGAATATTTCCGGTGATCTTTTTGATGACCAAACGTGTACCGTTGCATAATTAAATTGGATTCAAATTACGCAGGAGAATAAGAGGTGAACCAATCTTTAAACGAAGATTATGTGGCATTCCAAGTACATCTTGGGAATTTAAAAATTCAATTGAACGCTATCATTTTCATTAAAAACAGTATTGATTGATTTAAAAGACATTAGATCGCCTGATAACATATTTGGCTGCCATGACTAAGCCAGTAATGATTTATGTAATTAATCTGTATATCCGGAAAAATACTCTGAACCATATTTGCGTATTTGGTTGTATTATATTCACTACTAGCGGACCCGACAGACTTCGTTCTGTCATAAAGATTGAAAGATTAATGTGGCAGTTTTTTGTTCCTAAGTATTTTCATCATTTTTTTTCTCCTGAACAGAACCGTCACCCCGGTGATAGGGCGTTGTGAATAAAAAATTATTAAATGAAACATATATACACTTAGTCCAAAAAGTCTCCGTAAAGTAGCCTAATTTTAGTGTTTTTTTTTTTTTAAGTACTAATTTAAATGTAAAAACCAAAGTGGTAACATTGAAAAAAAGTTAGTTTCCACTTTCACCTTTTTACCAAATTTTAAAAAATTTGATTGCGATTTTCAAAAACCCGTTTTTAATATATTGTTATAGTAAATATTTTATCTCCGATCATCAAAAAGAAAGACGGAGACTATTTGGACTATGTGTATGTAAGTATTTAAAAGTAAATTTCTGCTGTTCAATACAACAAGGAGTGGACAAAAAAATGAAATGTGCTGCGCTTTTTGTTGACATTACAAAAGCCTTTGATATGGTCAGTCATTCTATCCTTTTGAAAAAATTGCATGATGTTGGTTTCCGAGGATTCATCTACAATTGGTTTGAATCCTACCTGAGTAAAAGGTCTCAGATAGTCAAAGTAAGTAATGTTCTAAGTGATTCCATGGATATTAACTTGGGTGTCCCACAAGGGTCAGTTCTCGGGCCCATTCTTTTCTTGGTTTATATAAATTCCATCTTCAATCTACCATTCTTAGGGAAAGTTAATGCATTTGCTGATGATATAGCAATTGGATACAATTCACTTAGTCCATTAAATTTGGTTTCAGATATAAACCATGATGTACACTTATTAAGACTATGGTTTGCGGACCATAAACTTTTAGTCAGTAACAAAACCAAACTTATGATGTTCAGCAATGAACTTCATGGACTAAATGACATTAAATTCTTGTTCCATGCACCGTCTTGTTCTAGTTTTAAACTCTTCAATAGCAAATGTCTAGTATCTCATTTAATAAATAGCTTCAATTCTGAAGTAAACTGCTGCAGTACATGCTTCAATATAGAAATAGTGAAAGATTTTAAGTATTTAGGTGTCAAAATTGACCAACATTTAAAATGGTCTGAGCACATTACGGATTTAAAGCAATATCTTCTTTCAACCGTAAGATGCTTTTATCGGTTAAAAAAGTATTGTTCATTCTCCACATTAAAAAAGGTTTACTATGGTATTTTCCACTCGAAGTTACAATATGGTATCAGTTGTTGGGGAGGTGCATACTTAAACAAAATCGAACAATTAACAGTTCTTCAAAAATGTGTCCTAAGAAAAATATGCAATGCTGCCCGTCTCGCTCACTCTGCAGATTTATTTAGACAAACAGGTATTCTACCAGTAAGACACTTGTTTTATGTTAAGGTTTTGAAGATATTTTTTATGAGGAGTGGTTATTTGGAAAGCCCTATAAGTAATACATATAACATGAGAAATTCTAACTCGGTACGATTAAACATTTTTCGAACTACACTTTTTAGGAATTCTTACACTATCGTCTCTCGCAAATTATACAACAGTCTTCCAGCTGAATTACGTAGCATTAGAAACCGTCCACAGTTCTTAAAATCCGTTAAATTATGGCTTCTTAATTTCGATACTTATAACATTGAATCTTTGTTAAACTACGTCATTTGATAATATTTGTTCTCTTTATTTATTTGCGTATATAATAATTAAAATATTGTTTATGCAGTTCAAATCAATCATAGTTCATACAATTCATAAAAACTTTTTTTTTCTTTTTTTGTTCCTTTATATTACGTTATTTATAATATGTCCACCCCACAATATAAAAATTTGTAAATGTGGCATTAATTCAATTTTAACTTAAAATTCAAATGCTACAAACTATTCTCTCTAATTAATTGTACAAAATACATATATTATTAAATTAGAAATAAGATATCTAAAAATTGTTAGGAGAATATGATATTAATAAATAAATAAAATAAATAATCGCTTTATTGTTAATCATGCGAATAATAATTATTAACAGAAATCAGTTCTATTATCATTGTAGTGCTTTGTGATATACGATGTTTTTTTTTTGATTACTTGGCGCATAGACAAACAACTCTGATGGTTTTCCAACAAGGGAACAGGCAACATACAATTGACCTCGTGAGAAACATGGGTTTTCTAGATTAATACCACAAACACTTAATGATTGCCTTTGGGACTTTTTTATGGTCATAGCAAAAGCAAGCCGCACTGGAAACTGTAGTCGTTTAAACTCAAATGGCACATCAGTCGGAATCATTGGGTTGCGCGGTATGAGAACATCTTCTCCTTTATACTTTCCTTTAAGTATAGTTGCTTCTTTCACGTTGTTTAGTAATTTTTTTTATCGCTAACCATGTATCGTTGTAAAGACGCGGTTGGTTGATATTTCGCAAAATTATAACTATTGATCCAACCTTTAATTGAAGATTGTGAGGTGGCAATAATGGCAAATCCAGCGGATAGTTGACTACATCATCTAGGTTAGTAGCCGAATCAACTGATTTTTATATCCTCGATTTGCCTGTAATTTGTTCTTGAATTTTGAATTTAATTCATTTACGTCTATGTTTTTGCAGCCAATATAGCCACGGTTGCCACTTGAAAAAAAATTGCATGACCAAAGCTGAAAATAAAAATGACCAATCGTACCAAAAAAGGACCAAAATAATTTGTGTCCACAATAGCTTTTAACTTCCCATAGAAAGTTATTGTAATCGGTCCGATTTTTTGAATTGAACATTTTGACATTTCTCGACGTTTCAAGGTTCCTAGAGTCTAAATAAAAGATTTTTAGAGAGATGTCTGTGCGAGCGTGTGTACGTAAGTTCGGGCAGAATAACGTTTTTGACATCTGGTAAAATTTTGAGAAAATCGAATTGACAGTTTTTTACAAAAAATAAAAACCTTAAAAAAACAATAGTAAAACTTGGTAAAAATTTACTTTCAATTCAAGTATCTCTTCAAAAATGAAAAAAAAATATTGGATTTAAGCTAATTTTATCTGACAGAAAATATTGTTTCCGACATTCCGTAAATCATGCATAAAAATCCAACAGTCAGTTTTTTTCATAAAAAATTAAAATCTACAAAAAATAGTACGGAAATTTGGTAAAAATTGGTTTTCGACTAAAAATCTCGTTAACAAGAACAGACATTGAAATCAAACTATTTCATCATACTCAAAATATTGTTGGTAATTTTTTTTTTTGTAGAATATTTCAACTAACAACTAGCAAATCAGGAAAGCCTACAAACCTTTTAAGCAAGACAAATCAGCAGACGGGATGGGAAGTTATCAGTGTGGGACGCACCCCAGCATCTTTTTTTTAAGATCACAATATGTAAACATTATGTCAGGAGATCGAAAAAGTCAGGAGATCGAATACTATCGCTAAATAAAATTCATATAAAATTAATTCAAAAAAATGTTTTTGCAAACCAAACGCTATGGTTATTTTTGTCATCTTGACGCTCTTTGGCCAGCATTATATTAATAATGGCACCCAAATTAAGTCTGCCTTTCGTTTTTATCAAAGTTAATTCAAAAAAATTCCTCTCAGCAGCAGCTGAGCTGTGAGGTAGTAACATCAAGTTTTAAACGAACTAACTTAAATTTTGAAAACAATATAAAACAATATTCATTTAAAGCGTTTTTATGATAATTGACCTTTTCCCGAAATTCTTTAGGTAGGTATTAGGTATTATAGAGTCGAGTTATTTTTTCCAATTTCTAAAAAAGGGACCAAATGGAATAAAAAATGACCATGCGACCAAGTGAGAAAATAATGACCAAATTTGGTCGTAAAAGACCAAACTGGCAACCGTGAATATAGCTCGTTCGCTCAACCATTCATGGTTTCTGTAATTTTGAGAAACATCTGGAAACACCTTCTGAATAAGTTGATCTTTTGATTGCGTTAACTGACAAAAACTTTGAGGAAAGTTAATGCAGCCAGTCAACACGTCTATAGGAAATTTACCATTACCAATGTCAATGAGTTGTTTAGGGAATATGTTTCCAGATTGGTCATTTTGCAACTCGACACGCATCTTCTTCCTTAAATGAAGTACTTTGACATGTTTTCACAAATTGGAGGACTTTAGAAATGCATTAATTTCATCAACTGGCGTTGATCGCGGAATCACTGCTAATAAAATCATTGCACCACCAAATCTGTTATTATTGCTTCGTAGATCTTTTAAGGTTCTGTCTAAAGTCTCCAAAGATTTTTTATGTGCCATCGTACATTTATCCTAAACAATCAATTTACATTGCTGCAAAACCTTTGCCATTGCAGAGTTCTTCGAAATGTTGCAGGTTGGAGTTTCATTGCTTTGCATATTTAATGGCAATTTTAGTGCTTAATGTGCTGTTCGACCACCTTCAAGCAAAGTTGCTACGATTCCCGACGAAGCGAGCGCAAGTGCAATTTTATTTTGTCAGCGAATTGTTGCTAATATATAACTTTTGCTCGATTCAAACTTGAGCGATTATTAGTTGAATGTTGCGCTCGCGCTTCACGCGTTTGTGATATCTGAATTCTTTCACGTTCAATTCGGTCATCACGTTCTTGTGCAGTACGATTAGATCGGTAATTAGCTTGGTTTGTAGCATTTCGGGTTCTTCTACCTAAATTGCTTCGTCTTATAGGAGGCATAGCAAATATAAATTATTTTGTCACTAAACACTAACTTACTAATCACTCTGCACGAAACACGATATAAGAAGTTGTTTCAGTCGTTTATCAGTTGACAAAAGCAAATTCAGTAGATTAGAAAATCCAAGAAAAACAACACTTGTACACCGGCAAATCGACATAAACACTTTTTTTGTTTTTTTTTTTTAATTTGACATGACTTGAAGTCAAATCAAGACGACTACGTTTAAGTTAGAAAAAATCTGTATGGGAAAAAGAAAAGGGCTGTTCTAATGGTTTTTCCGGCAATTATTCGAATTTTTCTTGCCGTAAAAACCACCCTTGAACTGCAACGAAAATTTAAAAAAAAAGAATTGGCCAAATTGGTCCAGGCGTTGTTGAGTTATGCGCTTACCAACACATTTTGCGATTCATTTTTATATATAAGATAATATGAATTTAATTTAAACTTCAGTCTAAGTAACACTAAAAATTGAAAAAGTTAAATTCACTGTTCTTCGTTTACTATTAAGTAGATTCAACCTATACTTTAGCCTCAGCAACATGTGCTGGTTATGCTATTAAATTGTAACTTATATGAAATGTTTGTAAGTTTGACATATCTATTGAATACTTACTCAATCCAGTCAACAGATGCCGCCATCTGCTAGAATCGTTTGGAGCTAACAGATAGTTGTGACTGTCAAATAATTTGCGATAAAATTATGTTGCGATTTCAAATTGATATGTAAGTTATCCTATCTTTTAAGTTGGATCAAACTGCAAATGGTGCACAAATCTGATTAAAATCGGTTAAGTAATTTAGGAGTCCATCGCGAACAAACATTGTGACACGTAATTTATATATATTAAGATAAGTTTACAAAAAAAATGTTCTTATGTTTTTCAAATAAAAATTTTGAAAAATTAAGTTTTTTTTTGAGAAATCAAATGGAATTTAAACTTTTGAAAACAAACTTTTTTTGCTCGTGCATTTTTAAATTTTAATGCAGGTTCGTGCGATCTAGTCGTGCATTTTTTTTAATTACCTGCTTATAATATTTTATATTTTACCTTACTATGTGTTGTCAAACTTTCAGACAACTAAATAAAAAACTTAAAGCTTCTTACAACGTTACAAACACTTTTATTAATTTAAGTTTATAAAAAGAGATAATTTGGCAGTTGGTTTAAATTTTAGTTTTGTTCCCGCTCAAATTGAAATTCCGTGTTGCCTTCGACGCCCGCCGTTATTGAAATGCAGAATTATAAAGTTAAGTCCGTTATCCGCAAATTACATATGTAAGTAAATAAATAGACACATATGTATTTGCGAATGTATTGGCAAGGAATCGAAAATGGCAGAGACGAACGAAAGTAAAATAAAAATGGTAAACGAATACTCCTGTCAAATACTGGCCGTAGCCAGGCAAAATATTCTGAGTGGTTATATTCAGTGCTCTCGAGGTTTTTCTGACACTATGAGTAGTAGTGTATGCCTTAGTGATAGCGCTTGTCGACAAAATTACGTTGCAAAACTATACTTTTTTAAAGGATTAAGATGTTCTAAATTAGAGATCTCGCCTTCAAATGTTTCTTTCACATCAAATTTTTAAGAAATTTGCCCCTTAAAAAATGCTAAAATCAACCGCAAACGAGGTTTATAAGTCTAAATTAAAACTCAAAATATCTCTTAAAAATAAATTGTATGATGATTTTGAACAGTACAAATCTTTCTCTTTTAGGTACCTACTATTAAATTATTCTAGTATCTTACTTACTTTCTGGAAATTCCCATTATTTACGAGTCATTATTTGAATGTATATGAAGTTTCGACAAAAAATTTGAATTCGATATTTTGAATTAAAACTCTAATTTTAACTATTTACTCAATTTCAAAAATACCCGTTTCCAAAAATATTTTCATTTTTTTTTTAAATATTTTTCAAAAACTTGATATGATAGAATTGTTTAGAGAACCGTTTCAAACTCTTTTGCGTTTTTCTGTTGAAAACCATTTTAGCAAAAAAGATTAAGTGTTTGTAAGGCAGTTGAAATCTAACAACTTTTGAAGTTTTTTCGAATATTATATGAAAAACTGAATATTGAAGAAAACGAAACGAGATGTTGAAAACCATCTACTACTTTATAAATTTAGATAGCCTCAAAAAGCCTTATATACGTGTTTTTTTTGTCAAATTTTAAATATGATATCTCAAAAACCTGAAGTGGATTTAAAAGTCGGATTTAAATTAAGGCCACCAAAAATCCATTGGAAAAGTTAAATTTGAATGCCAGTAAGAAAACCTTGTCAACAAGTGTAGTTTTTTAATTGTGTGTTAAAGTTTTAACAAAACTTTCAAGGTTCTCATTCGTTGGCGTAATTTTTGTTTGTTTTTATATTATGCGCTCACTCAAGGGGCTATGAATACCCTTATTATGATTTAACACAGTGAGAGTAATTAGGAAAGGAAAGGATTAGAAAGGAGATACCGATTTACATCAGTCTGCACATTGTGATGAGTGGGAAATATTGAGCCTGGTAAAGCATTCCACATTCGTGTAACGCGGCTAAAAAAAGAATCCTTATACTTAACAGTACGTCCTAAATTGGGTTCAAGGGTAAACTAATGGGCATTCCAAGAGAAAACGGGTATTACGGTTGAATTGTTTGAAGGGAGGAATGCAACTGGCTATTTCATAGAGTATTGTTTATAAAAAGAACGATAAAACAATGATGATGCCTTGCGGCGGTGTTCAAGTTCAAGAGAAGCAAATGTCTCGATAAGAGAACTATCTCCTATTATTTTAGAGCTCTCTTTTCAATTCTATTCAAAAGACTCAAGTACGTTATTGGGGCAGCAGACCAAATATGAGAATTATACTCGAATTTTGGACTTTGCTTTGCAAATTATAACCAGATCAGAAGAGATAAAAAACTTCTTGCATCGTCTGAGAAAACCTAAACACTTAGCAGCATTTTTTGCAACATCGAATATGTGACCACTCCACAACAAGTGGTTTGTGATGCAGATACCTAGAATTGAAAGCTGTTCAGTGTTTTGAGACAGTAGACAGCATTGAATTTTCGAAGCATTAAATTCTACAAGATTGTGTATTCCCCATTAGACAATGCTCTCAAGATCAGAGTTTAATGAGCTTATCATATGCTGCCGTTGGTAGTCCACATCCGAAGAACAAGGATGAGAATCTACAAACGAATATGAAAAGCTGAGGGTACTGTCATCAGCGAAACAATTTAGTGGGTTAGAAGTTTCAGACAAAAGATCATTTATAAAAATAAGAAAGAGCGTCGAAGACAAAACGGAGCCCTGGGGTACACCAGCGTTTATTTTGTGGATATCAGATTTAAAACAATCCAATACTACTTGAATTGAACGGTCCGAAAGGTAATTACTAGCCCAACAAAGAAGAGATTCATCAATACCAAATGAACGCATTTTCGATAAGACAGCTTGATGCCAAATTCTATAAAATGCCTTTGAATTATCAAGTGCAATAAACTTACTTTTTCCAAAACGATGTAAAGATTTGTTCCATTGTTCGGCGAAATAAACCATGAGATCACCAGTGGACCTATTGCTACATATTGGCGTTCATTAAGAACCTTTCGTTCTTCAAAAAATTTCTTAAGCTCACAATTGACCAGCGTTTCCATGACCTTGGAAATGAGGGACGTAAGAGCAATTGAAATTGCTCGATTGGCTTAATCAACAATTTACTAACGTCTCAAAATAGAGTTTCCTTAAAAAAATATATGGTGTACAATGGAATTTAAGGATATACGAGGTGAAGTAATCATTTACTGAATATGACCCACTCTGGACAATTATCATAAAGTTCTAAAGAAATACGGTAAGAAAACTCGACGTTGGATGGCGCAAGAGATTGTCGTGTCCTTTTCCGATCAAGTCTCTAACGTCCATAAACAAAGCTCCCGTATGTGTATGTTGAGACAAAGTTACATCCATAAACGTCACAGTCAATGGTAACCGCCATAGACCCATGATTACTGACTTTTTCGTTGATGAACTGAACAGCTATGGTGTGCAGAAGCTATGATTTCAACAAGACGGTGCAACATGTCACACAGCTCGCGCGACAACGAATTTATTGAATAAAATGTTTGGTAAGCGCTTAGTTTCCTACAGGACTCTTGAATTGGCCTCCAAGATCGTGCGTTGTAACGCCACTTGACTATTTTCAATGTAGATATGTGAAGTCGCTATTATACAGACAACATTCGCCGAGTTATTTCCTATATTAGGCCAAAATAAAGTCATCGAAAATTGGATATCCAGATTAGACTACGTCCTAGCCAGTCATGGTGGTCATATGTCAGAAGTCATATTTAAATTATAATTCCAGGGGATTAGCCTTCGAATACAGTAAATTCGACGTCAACTCAAAAAAATCATTTTTTTAAATTCTATTTCAAATTGCTATACCTCTCCAAACCACCCTTTATAAAATCCAAAAGTATCAAATATAAAGTTAAGTGTTAATGTAATGAAATCGGTTTTGGTCGTCGTATTCTGTCACCACCCTCTTTCGACCATGCTCCATAAATGGTATACAAACCTTCTTAATTAGTTGTATTTGTAAAAAACATAAATATATCCAATTATTTTAAATATAATTAGCTCGTGTCCAGAAAAACTGATGAAAATGGAACACCCTGTAAGAGGCATGATGGTTAGTGCGTTGGACTGTCATGCGAGAGGTCTTGGGTTCGATCCCTGCCTGTGCCACCTAAAAGTTTACGGGTACTGCCTCTTGCGAGGAATTGACAAATTCTCCAAGAGTAATTCTTGTCATGAAAAAGTGCTTTCTCAAATTAGCCGTTCGGATTCGGCATGTACATAAACTGTAGGTCCCCTCCATCCCTGACAACAGTACTCGCACACAGGAATGGTTGAGAGTTGTAAGTCACTAGGCCCTAGTTCTCAACGGACTGTTGCGCCACCCAATTTAATTTAATAAAAAGCCATTTAGTAGAGCGCCTGGGGGTTTTCACCTCGGATTAGAGTTACAGTGAATGAATTAATATGATCGATGTGGGATATTGTTTTTTAAACTATAAATTGCAATGTTTACCCAACATTTTTTTGTGCACTCCATTTTTTCATTGTTTAAACAAATTCTTATACAAAATTTATGTTTGACCATATATTTTCACTTTAAACAGTAATTTTTTTTATTTATATGTTAAATCTTACCTGAATAGACATATAGGAACATTTTTCAAAGATACCTGTGTATAAAAATAGCAGTAGGGATCTCGAACAGGTGGAAAAACGTGGAGGGGAGAGCGGAGCAACAGCTACTATGTACAATGGAATTTCTCGGCTAGTTTAGTTGCAAGTAACACGTGTTCTGTGAATATTGTGCTTATATATTGACTTTAAACTACTTTTATCTTTTAAAAAATATTGTTGTCAACATTCAGTAAAATTTTGAAAAAAATCGAATTGACAGTTTTCTTATAAAAAATAAAAACCTAAACAAAAAAATTAATAAAAGTTGGTAAAAATAGATTTTCGGCTCAAATATCTTTTCAAAACTTTGAGATATTGGCTTTAAATTACTTTTATCTTTTAAAAAATATCGTTGTCAACATTCAGTAAAATTTTGACAAAAATATAATTGACAGTTTTGACAGTAATTTGAGAGATATCAAGAACAGAACATCAATTTCTTCCAAATTTGGGTACTATTTTTTGTAGATTTTATTTTTTTATGAAAAAACGGACTGTTGGATTTTTATAAAAAAAAACTACTGAATATCAAAAGCAATATTTTCTGTGAAATAAAAAGAGTTTAAAGGCAATATTTTTAATGTTTGAAAAGCTATTTGAGTCGTAAGTAAATGTTTACCAAGTTTTAGTATTGTTTTTTTGTTAGGTTTTTATTTTTTGTAAAAAACCTGTTAATTAGGTTTTTCTCAAAATTTTACTGAATGTTGACAACGATATTTTTTAAAAGATAAAAGCAGTTTGAAGCCAATATCTCAAAGTTTTGAAAAGATATTTGAGCCGAAAATCAATTTTTACCAACTTTTATTAATTTTTTTGTTTAGGTTTTTATTTTTTATAAGAAAACTGTCAATTCGTTTTTTTTTTAATTTTTTCCGAATGTTGAAAACAATATTTTTTATACGTTACAATTAATTGGAAGCCATTATCTCAAATTTTTGAAAAGATATTTGAGTCGAAAATCAATTTTTACTAACTTTTGTTAAATTTTCTTTTAAGTTTTTATTTTTTTTTTTAACTGTCAATTCGATTTTTCTCAAAATTTTACTGAGTGTTGACAACAATATTTTTTAAAAGATAAAAGTAGTTTAAAGTCAATATATAAGCACAATATTCACAGAACACGTGTTACTTGCAACTAAACTAGCCGAGAAATTCCATTGTACATAGTAGCTGTCGCTCCGCTCTCCCCTCCACGTTTTTCCACCTGTTCGAGATCCCTACTGCTATTTTTATATACAAGTATCTTTGAAAAATGTTCCTATATGTCTATTCAGGTAAGATTTAACATATAAATAAAAAAAAATTACTGTTTAAAGTAAAAATATATGGTCAAACATTAATTTGTTATAAGAATATGTTTAAACAATGAAAAAATGGAGTGCACAAACAAATGTTGGGTAAACATTGCAATTTATAGTTTAAAAAACAATATCCCACATCGATCATATTAATTCATTCACTGTAACTCTAATCCGAGGTTTTACGGTTTTGAATGCTCCAGGCACTGCACTAATTAGAAAAAATCGAAAGAGGAGGGATTTGAAATGGTTTACTTATAGGCGTTTGATAGTTTATCATTTGGCTGTCAGCTGTAAAAATATAATTTCATCATTAAAATGTTTGAAATGGACTTACGAAATAAGTTTAACTAAAAATGCATTGTTTCTTTTTGAAAAAAATACTTGAAATAAGAATTTATCTTATATTATCAATCTTTTGTTTAAAATAGAGCTCTAATATGATTAACAAGTTTTAAAAATGGGGTAACATAATTATTTACAACTAGGCAACATTGTTTCAAAAATAATTATTTTTGTTTTTAGCTGGTACTGTTCTCATATTTTGTTTGGCAATTTCTTATCATAGAACAAAATACTTTTCCCGTTCTAGGAAATTTATCTAATTTATGAGTAATTATAAAACAATTGAATGAAAAATGAAACGAAAATTTAATATTTAATATATTATTGTATTATACTTAATAAAAATAAACAATCACAACAAATTTACGTTGAATGCAAGAAAGTACACTGTATCCATATATATATACAGGGTGTCCCGTAAAGAATGGTTGAAACTGAAAATGGTCGTAGGACAAGTCATGACCTGTAGGTGTTTCTAAAACGTCATTAAAACAGCCGTTGGGATTCGGGATAAAAAAATAACAAATACTGAAAGGTCATGACCTAGCCCCACCCAATTCAGTTTGGATCATTCTTTACGTGACACTCTGTACTATATAATAATAACTAATTAAAATAAAAAAATCAGTAAACATATTAATATTTATTTTGTTTGTATATAATTTAAGTTAATTTGTACAATCAATCAACAGGATCCGATGATGAATTTTTATTTTTGTAACTACTAACAGTGTAGTCTTGAGACACGAGTTTTTCTCTCCCTTTCCTCCAATATCACTTAATATCAGTGATGGTGTTCGAAGGTTATAACAACCGGTAAGAGTGCACCAAAAATCATTATAATTAATTCACTATTCTTAAGACCTTTTTGTCGATTAACAACACAACTACTAGAATTTGCTGTTTCCAACGATGTATATTGTATGCTATCGTAATTTCCCCCACCATGACTGTGACTGCCTTGCGTCAATTCGGGCAACACATGAACCGTGGCCACAAATAAAAATGTTCCGGCTGAAAATAACATCGCAATTCCAGTGGCGTTAACGGAGTTTAGAGTTTCTTTTTGTTCTTGACCGATTCCAAAATAAGTAAGAATCGTTAGTAATGGTGCCGACAGAGAAAATATAGCCAAATGCTTCCGTATCTGTTGACGCTCTATTTTTTCGTGTAACAAAAAACTAACTAGGCCAAAAGCAGCTGGAGCTTTGTGTAACATAATGGCGAAGAAAACAATTATTTCAACATCCTGATGACTGGTGGTAGCAGCAGCACCTAGCGCAACACCATCAGCTTGAATGAAAAAAGAAGATATATATTTGACAATACTTAAAATTTTTTAAAATTAAAAAATGTTTTTTTTTTTAATTTTGAAACCAATTATTTTTGTATATGAGTTGTGTGTTCTCTTGTACCTAAAATTTGTCTTATTTCGCAAGTAATAGTCATCAACCAGTAAAAACTAGATAAATAGCTAAAACACACTTCTACGACATTACACTCAGATGAAATACATAGTTTTGTTCATTCATATTATTCATTAATTCGCAGTTACAGACACATCATAACATTTTTTTTCTTGTATTCGCATTTTTTATACTACAATCTTACAACTTAGTTTTATTTATTTAAAGTATCACTTCTAAACTTTTTTATTTTTTCGAAATGTAGTACAATTTCATTTAAGCTGATCAAGACCCCAAACATTTTTTGTCTATATCGGTCGATTCACTTTCTTAATATAATTTATAGGTTTTATATATATTCTATACATACGAGTAAATAGAATTAGAATCACAAAATTTGTTTTTAATAGAACATTTTTTTGGTGATTCAGACTGGGATTGTACTTGGGCTTAGGCAGTAACAATAATGATAAGAGTCTGCATTTAAATAATTAAGAAAATAACAATCATTTAACGACATCGGCTTAATTTACGATGTTTCTAGCAAAAATTAGTAAAACCAAAAAAGTCCACAAACAAATAAATTTAATGCTCCGGGAGCAGTATTGTTTCAATAGTTTTAAAGTTAATTCGTAACACAACAACACCAGTGCCAACGATTCATGTTATAATAAAATAAATTAGGTGGCGCAACAGTCCGTAGAGAACCAGGGCCTAGCGACTTACAACTCTCAACCATTCCTGTGTGCGAGTAATTGCAGTGATGGGGGGACCTACAGTTTATATGAAGAATCCGAACGGCTAATTTGGGAAAGGACTTTTCATGACAAGAATTACTCTTGGAGAATTTGTCAATTCCTCGCAAGAGGCAGTACCCGTGAAATAAACTTTAGGTGGTACAGGCAGGGATCGAACCCAAGACCTCTCGCATGACAGTCCAACGCACTAACCATCATGCCTCGGGTACTACTACAACGATTCATGTTACCAAATTTTAATACCGGGACGAAACGTCTTTTTCGTAGTATAAGTATCGATTACAAGGTATTTATTCCGAAAAGATAAAATATAATTAACTATTAAAGAAACAATTAAATTTACACGACCAATAAAATATTTGCAGGATTTCTCTATAATTTGCATGCGTCCGACAACGGCGTGTGCCCTCACGTGTGTGCCCGTTCGGGTAGACCCACTCAGTGATGTCCTCCCCCCGCGCCGCACTACCACCGCCACCACCTGCCTCGTCTACCGCGTGCTACCCCCGCCCCGCGCCACCACCGAAACAGAATCATCAGAAGTAGAAGACAAACCCAGTGAACTATTTGTTGTACATACATGGCTCGTGTTTGGCGATGAAAGATTGAGCATAGCAAAGTTTACTTACTTACTTAAGGTGGCGCTACAGTCCAAAGTTTAGGTTTAAAATTATTATTTGTGGAATTTGGTGGGAGCCACAGTTTGCGTCTACCGATGAGGGCTTGAGGCACGTGGCGCGCGAAGCCTGCGTTAATATACGTGTATGATAAGTTTAACATGTTCGACAACTTATTTCATAAGGGTTGGGAATGCGTTGTTTTCCCGTAAAACCAATTTTATCCAAACATTATTCAAATTTTTGGTAATTTAGGAGTGATAGGGATCAGCTTCCCCGGAAAGTAATTTTTTCCATGGGAATGCGTTGTTTTCCCGAAGTCAAAATTAACTCATGTCCTTTCTTAAGTCTCAAACTATCTCCTTACCAAATTTCATTTAAATTTGTTCAGTAGTTTAGGCGTAAAAGTGATCGGCCCACCTGAATTTTCCCATGGGAATGCGTCATTTTCCCGAGGTAAAAAGTAGCCTATGTCCTTTCTCGGGTATCAAAATATGTCCATACCAAATTTCATGCAAATTGGTTCAGTAGTTTAGGCGTGATTGAGTAACAGACAGAGTTACTTTCACATTTATAATATTAATAATAATAAAATAATAAATAATATATAATAATAATAGTAAATAGTAAAAGTATAGATTCAGAAAGAACTGATGACGGAAGAGTGAATACTTCAACCTTTTTTCCTATAATAAGACTCATTAAAAGAAATCAAATGAAGCAGCGAAATGCTGTTTTCTAATTTAGAAGTTATATATCGGAACGAACAAAAATATATTCCAGAGATGGAACATGCGTTTGGATTGCAATTCAAAGGCAAAGGGAAGACAAAATGCGAAGTACTTATTGCATATCCCGTAATTTAATATAAGCACTTATAGCACAGATAATAAATTTATAAATTTATTATCTGTGCTTATAGTTTCTTGAACTTTATTCCTTAAAACATACTTTTTTCTTACCGGCTGCGTGTACTACTAATCCCAAAGTAGCTGTTATGTTATGATCACTCGCGGCACTCTTTCTTTGTGAAATTTGATCAATTAACATCATAAAAACAAAACCTGGAAATAAAAGCCACAAAGAAAAAGTTATATAGTTAAACAAGTTCCAAACATATTAAAACACAAAAAAAAAACAAACCCAAAACCAATGACAAGCCAATTGTACTTGAATGATCTACTTCTATATGACTGCGATGTACTGCTTCAGGTGCAACAACAGATGGATCTTCCGAGCTCGCAATAATTTGTTTATTTTGAAGAATCTGTTGGACAGGAACTATAGTATCGGATGAATACAAAGATCGTATACCTTCTGGTATGATAACGGTAAGTGCTGTGCCAACCAAAAGGCCTGCACCCAAAACAGTCACTATCTTCAATTTCTCCTTTAATATTAATACAGAGCGAGGGTTAGTATATATCAAGTCTATTATAAATTGAATCAAATTTCCCCAAAATACATTACCTCAGATAGTTTCATTACAAGTGGAATACTTCCAGCCAAATATGAACCAACCAACATGACCATCACAAGAAGAATCAACATAAATGTCTCGTCCATTGTCAATAATAATTGCAATCTAGTGTTGTAAATTGTCTGCGTGGAATGTTTTTTTATTTTGCTTGTATCTTCAAATGATTGTGTGTTCCGCCGAAAACAACAACTAAGAGTTATGATTTGTTTCTCATCACAAAAAAGTTATATATTATGTTATTAATTATAATAAAATGTATTTAATTTAGTTCGAAACAGATAAGTGCAATTAATAAAAAAATTAAAACTGTTTTGGGAAATTAATTTTACACCAAATTTGGTGCGATGTTTTCTGTTGGTTCGTCTACCAATCTCCAACTCTAACAGCTATAGCACAGCAATCACAACACACAGGACAGTAAATAAATGAACACCAAAACCAAGACGTGTCAAACTGTTGTTTTTTCGTCTTTGTTGTTTTCCTTTCGCGATTATGCTAAAGAAGTGGTTTTTTTCAATGAGATAAAACAGAATAAAAATAATAATAATAAAAACATTGGAAATGAAACACAGAAAGAAAAATAAATGTAGGTAGGTACCTTGTGGTGAATACAGAGGTGGGAGCTGTCAAAAGTTAAGATAAGATTTAAACAGGGATGGATTAAACTTGGTTACAAGGGCGATATGAGAACATTGTAAATTTTATTTAAAGGTAAATGGATAAGGAATTCATATCAGGGTATTTTCATGTCTGAATAAATCACACAATATTTCTTGTGAATGGCGTTGCCTTTAGACAAATAGTTTCCAGGTTTAATAGAACATTCATATTAATATTAAAACTTATCTGATAAATCCTATTTTAACAGCATTTGTTCATATTTATTGGCGGAAAGGAAGTTAGTAGGAATGATTAAAAAATGATAAAAGGTTATTTAATTAATGCTTTCTTACGACCATGTTCCGAATTTCGATCGAAAGTGAATTGAAATAACTTTTCAATTTCACGTGAAATGAAATTGCATGTTCTTCAATTTGATCGATTTCGAAAACTTCGAAATTGCTTCGAACTGTCAGAACTGAAGGATCATCCATTTTTATTCTGTTTCTGAAGTAAAATTTTTGCCTTTTTTTAAGATGGATGCAATATTGCCAATTTTTAATGAAAAAAGGAAGCAGAATTCAAGAGAAAAAATAAGAAGACGAATTTTGCGAGACAAATCAAATATATTGGATTTACCTGACACAATGTAAGTGTGTAGAATTATGTAGAATTTTTCTGATAAATAAAGTAAATTCTTGATTTCCTCTTTAAAGTTTTCATTGTAATTTTAGGTTAAGCAAAAACGCTTTTTTTATGTTCTAGGGGAAATAGAACCTTTTATAATACTTTCATCGATTCCTTCAATTCAAAAACTTGCTGCAACCCTCCGATTCCTAGCAGAATGAAGCTATCAAAGATCAATTCACAGAAATAAAAAATGTGATTTGAATGCGTTCAAAAAATCCAATTAACAATAACGAATTGTGGAACACCCAAATTCACTTTCGCAAAGTGTATTCACAATAAGTGAAATGCAGAACATGGGCATTAGTGTAATTATCAATTTAATGCTTTACAACTACATTGCATGTTTATGAAATAACATTCATCACAACTTTAAATTTTTTATTGGAGAACGTTGCTGGATGATCTTGGCAACTTTCCTTAACAAATAATTAAAAAGTATTGAAATATTTTTTAATATATACAAACTATACTTTGCCCAACAAAAAAAATGTCAGTACTGGGAAGAAAGGTAGGGATGTTTGCCTGGTGACTCTGAAAAGGCTCTTCAATAAGTGTTTTAATGCCCCAATGGGCTCGTTCGAATAACTTTGTTTAGTACGGTAAGTCAGACCTAGTAAGCAAACCTATTATGAAAAATTAACCGAACTTAAATCTCTGAGCATTTGATAATTTCTATTTATATTTACTGTTCATTATACGCATGTATTTTTTTAACATTAGTGATTCATAACAAAGACACTCCATACATAAAGTGTCTTTGATTCATAAGTAGACCTACAAAAAAATTATTATTATAAAAAAAAGCTTAACTATTGCCTTATTTGTCGATTTATTCCGCAATTCGATTATTGCCAGACGATATAGCTTGAGTGATAGTGTTGCTCCACGTCGGTCGACACATATTTTAATTTAATATGTCGTTTTCATTATTGTATTGACAATTTATTTGTTTGAATATTAATGCGAAACAATTTTATTTTTTTAAAAAACATATTTTTTTTAAATACTCCATCATCCTCGAGATTGGCATTCATTTCAATAGAACAATTTGAGCTATAAATTCCGAGAGAAGTTTTATGAACCATAGCCCGCAATAATCAGCCCTACTTCGAATTCCGGGAACTTTTTTGAATCCTATTAAAAAAACTATTAGCAAATACGTTCGTAGTGGACAATCTCATTATTTTGCATTACGAGTCGATTTCGTGATAAGGTTTTATCGGGATTCGTAAAAGTTTACGAAAACGATGGAATTCGTGATAATATTTGTATCACCCTTATCGTGGTAACCGATCGGAGAAATTTACTCCAAACTTTTTTCCGATCGGAAGATTTTTTCGTTCTTGCTTACCGATTCGGAGAACAAAATACGAATAATTGATTAAAATAGAAACTTACAAATATTTTTTTACAATACTTGCTCACCATTACCTTACCATCTTAAAATTTGTATACGATATAGATAATAAATTAATTACTTTGTGTATCTGAACGGTTACGATGATACAAATTTCGTACATTTTGGACAAATCGGAGAAAATTTCAGATGATTCAGAATCAGAGTAAATTTCTCCGAAGTAAATTTTACCTAGGGGTTATTATTTCAACAATTTCAACAATCATCCCTATCGAGTTAACCGATCGGATAAATTTACTCCCATGTGTACGATTTTTGCATCAACTAAACCATTAAATACACAAATTCGAGAAACTTTCGAAAAACTTTTCGATGTGCATTGAAAATGTCTCATTACTCCTACCGGCATGCATCGTGCAATGTGACAATAAACCTATGGAGTGATAGTGCGTAGACCTGTCATGCCAGAGACCTTGCAGGGATCAACCCTGTGCTACCTAGTTTTTTCACGGGTGCTGCCTCTTGCAAGGAATTGACAAATTCTTCAAGCGTAATTTTTGCCATGAAAATTGCTTTCTCGGATTCGGCCTATAAACTGTAGGCCCCTTCATCCCTGACATGACTCCCACAGGGGAATGGTTGAAGTTGTATGCCACTAGGCCCTGGTTCTCTATAGACTGTTGCGCCACCTAATTTAATTTTTAATAAACACAACAATATTAAATAATTAGTGATGGACAATCTCGTCGGGGGCGGTCATCCTTTTGATGATTATTAATTGAAAAATAATTATTTTGAAGATAGGTATTTTATTCAGCCCAATTCTTAATATTCCCGGGGAAAACAATTCTCCGTGAGACTTGTTCTCCCGAGAGTAAAATTCTCCTATTCCGACAATGATATTTATGCACAAATAAATGCATATATAAGTAAATTAAATTAAAAAATGTTCAGTATTGCAGCAAGAATCTTATTTGAAGAGGAGTTAGAAGAACATCAAAGCCCAAGGGTTGTTAGATGATCCTTGAGGGACAGTTCGAACCCTCTGGAGTTGCCTCAATGGTTGTAAGTACTTGTAAATTCAAGTTGGAGATGGAGAGGAAATGGTCACTTTTTTTGCTGGCTCTAAATTTTCTTTATTCGATTTCCTTTTCTTTGCATCCAGCCCAAACGTTGTTGCAGGAACACCTTCTACGGACTCTTTCATTCCAATCAAAACATAGATGGGCTGTTCTTAGTCCGAAAAAGGTTGCTCCTTATTTGGTCCACCACCAGTCCCATTCCTTGCTTTCGGGTTCGCAGCCGCCTTTGATCGAACATATTTTTTCTGATCACTCCAAACATGATTATATATGTACAATGTACATGTAAATACGTATCTACATATATATTTTAAGAAAAATAAATCTACTAAATTTTTGTTTAAATGTTTGCTTTTTCCCATTCCGTTAGTGTTTTTCTTGGTGGTCCACACGAATTCAGCTCATTTTCCACCATTTGCCAAAACAATGCCACTTCCTCCTTTGTTTTGTTGTGGAAGCCACACGCAATATCGCGTTGAGCCTCCATCAAATTCAAAAGCATTTGAAGCTGACCCTTGTTTGTTGTTTTTTTAACATATTTCAAATGTTATCAATTATTCAGCCCTATCGAGGTAACCGTCGGAGCGAAACTTTCTCCGCAACGCATCCTTTTTCGGAGATTGAATTCCGGTTTGAGGTAGCTGTCATCGGAAGAAATTTTACAAACATGAGAGAACGCAATGCGATGGATATACATTTCAGGCAGAGATGTGCAAATTAATCGATATATCGAAAATGCGATATATTTTCGATAATATTTTATAAAATAAAGACAATAAGCGTTTTAAACCATGAAAAATTGGTGGCAGAACGTAATTTATTGCTTATAAAAAGTAATTTTTTCAATTATAATGCGCTAGCATTTTTAAGACATGTAATTTGATGCAACGATTTTTAAATAAAAACTATCGAATAAAGTCCCCTCCCTATTTCAAACATATGTTTTTGTTTCCATTTGAAGTGTCAAAGAAAAAGAATAAATTGAAAAAAAAAAAAACTGTTGAAACATAAGTTTTATTTATTTATTTGACTTTATACAAGCAACAATAATAAGAAATGGATAGTGTTGGTTTATTTTTGGACGCTGAATCCAATGAGCTAAGGGCGCAAAATAAAGAAAATAGGAGAACATTGCGAAATGAAAGCAATATACGTGAACTAGGTATCTGACGCGGCGTGAGTAAACTTATCTTCGAATCTAATTCTTATCTTCTAATAATTCTACGATTCTCTTCCAGATTCAAGAAAAACTTTCGCCTGATAAAAAATACGTTTGCTTTTGTTTTGGAGCAGATTCAAGACAAATACAAAACAAATCATCGGTCTGATTGTGTCACTCCGGAACATAAATTAGCAGCTTGCCTCAGATTTTTTTCCGAGGGAAACTACCAACATGGTGTTGGAAAAGATTTTCAATGTCCAGATGTCGACTTTTTCGAGTATTTTATTTGCCTAAAAACAAATAGTCCATTATTAATAACACAAGATAACGAAAATAAAGTTAGTTTTTGTATTACTTACATTTTAATTAACTATTTTTTAAAAAAAGAAAGCACTTTCCGCAACAAGAACTTGTCGGAGGACTTCGGAAAATTTGTGTTTGTATCTGTCAAGAATAAAACCAAATAAAGTACTTCATCGCAAAGCATCGTATGCAAATTACATGCGTTGAATTTTGTCGGAGAGAATGTCCGATCAGCTGATCGGACAACTACCTTGAAGCAAAATGTCTCCGATTCGGAGAGAATTCCGCTTCGAGGGTTACCTCGATAGGGCCGATTATTGCAAAAAAAAAGAAAAACTTACATTTATTTTCGTAACTCTCCAGCTCAAATGTCGGGAACAAACTCGAGCCAAATGAATTCGTATTTTCCCTTTTTTTGACATTTAGAATAGCTACTTTTTTCCCGGAGTATTTTTTCCCATTTTCGAACTTGTTTAGAATAAGGGAAAAGAAAAAAGGGAATAAAATTCCCGGGAATTTTTCGTTTAGAATATGAGAGAAGGTAAAAGGGAAATATTTCCCTGGGAATTTTTATTTAGAATTGGGCTGATTATGTTTCAATTATCTTGCAACTATAAAAAATTGAAATTATTATAAAATTTCCCAGTAAGTTTGAAAAGTTTCACTAACAAACAATAGGTTAGTAGTAAGAGTTCGGAATGAATTATAAAAATAATATATTTCAAACTTTTGTTCTACCATCTATAGCAAACATTATAAACGTTTACCCATAAATTCCAGAATGATTAAAACGTCCAAATGACTCCAAGGAACTTTTACAACTGCAAGGTCTGATGAGAACTTTTTATTTGGATCGCAAAACTATATAAATGTATTTAAATACCTATATATGAAGAGAAAAATAACTAAAACAAGACACAGAAACAAGTATCCAAATAAGTTTTATTTGCATACATATTTTTATTATTCTTAGTTCTAACAATTAGTTTTTAATGTACTTTTGTTTTATTCATTTTAATTTATATACATCATTATATATTGTTAATATAAAAACAGACAAGATACACAGTATGTGTGTTTTATGTTGGTAAAAATTTATTGAGTTATGATCAAACAAACGCACGAATACAAAAAAAATGTTAACCAAATAACGCATACATTTAAAAGTAAATAATCTGCTTTAAAAAATCAACTCGCCTTAGGTCGTTTAGAAAAATGGCTCCTGAATAAAAAATTCAAATTATTTTTTCATTTATTTTATGTAATTAGAACCTTGTGCAATTTTTCATAATAGTTCTTGGAATGTGAGAGTCTTCGAATTCATGATTTTATTTATTTGAAAACCAAAACTATTTAAAAAATTGAATGCCGAAACGATCGAAAAAAAACTGAAGTAAAACCAACAATTTATTGATAAAGAAAAATGGATACAATTTTTTTTTTTTTACCCCGAAGATGCAGTAGTTACAATAAGATAAACTCTGCTTAGCTTATTGCTTGACTGTTGCTTCATTCAAGAGTTGTTTTTGTTTTTAAGATGAAAGAGCTAAAAAATTAATAAAATAGAACGGTTTACGCCACACGAATCGACTGGATAATCTGGAAAATAGCCGATCCACAAACGACAAAAATAAACAAAGCCAAAAGCCATGGTCCAACCGGATATTGACTTTCCTTTAATTTCTGCAAGTAGAAAAATAAAAAAATAGAATTTATAAGCATTCAATAACAAAACATACAACAATAAAAACAAACCAATGATAATGTAATACAAACTCTGATAATGATATCGATGAGTACACCAACAAAAATGATTACTTTTAAATTACATATGTTATACAATTTTTATTGAAACAATTGTTAGAAAAGTTTTGTTATAATTATGAATTGAACATTAACTCAAAACTCCATTGAAAAAAGGAACTTATAAATACAAAATATTGCCTGTGGCAGATGGATATAATACAACATAATTTTATGTTACGGGTAACCACAATACAATACAAAAAATTGTTTTTTTTTATCGAAAAGAAACTCGATATGCGTTATGAATACTCTTGAAATGTCAGTAAAAATGATTATTTCAAATTCAAAATCTTTTGCCATACATGGAAGGAAAATGGAAAGATTTATTTAACCACACAGTTATGAATGCGGACATTTTGTTAAGGGATGGGTTGGGTTGTATGGTCATAATACTGTAGGGTTAATATTCTGTATGTCAGAATACTGTAAATGTAAAATACTGTATTCCCATAATACTAATGTATGTACACTTAAATTTGCAGAAGCTTTTTAACCTCCACAAAATGCACGGACACGTGGAAGTTTTGACAGATCAATAAGTTGGTGCAATTGTTGTTGATTATGATAAGAGCAATCCATGTAAAAATGTGAAAGATACAAACAATTAAGAAGGTAATGAGAAAGTAAAAATAAGAAGATACTATTTATTTGTTTTTTTTATTAGTTCAAAGTCCTATGAATCATCGTACATATGTTATGGTACATATGTTATTGTTGAAGGGAAGCATATTAAAACATTATGCTAATGAATAATTATTATGATGTAATTCTCTAAAAATGTAGTTTTTTAAAATTATGTATTTCGAAATGCTGTAAAAAGGGCGAAACATAAAAATCATTTTGATAATGTAGAAAAGTGCGCACGTTTTGTTTTTATTTACATCATTTTCAAATACAGTATTTTGAAAAACAATATTTTGAGGTATAGTGTTTTAAATACATTATTTTGACCAATGTCAATTGTTGCCATTTTTTTATTTATCTATTACTACGTACATTTTCATAGTAAAATAAGGAATTGGTTGATAATAAATGGTCTTATTTATAAAACTATTCCAAACTATGTCTAACATTAGACTTTAAACTAAATACAAAACTTAGTTTAACATTACAATTTGCATTGATTAATTTTTAATTAAATTTAAAACGCGAACATTTATGTCAAAAAGAAGGAATATGGCATCTTATTAATTTTTTATGAGCGCTCATTATCTCGTTCATTTTTTTAAGTTAATTTTCTTTTTCAGTTCGCGTAAAAAGGAATCATAAATTCATCGCAATTTTACTGCAATGGCTTCACCCGTATAAGCATCTATGTATGTGCTTCAAATATTTAACTTGACGTAGTGGATAATTTTGTTAGCACTTAATCTTTGGTTAACTTATAGTTTGTTTTTATTTTTCACGAGCTCTTTTTCTAAAAATTGGATTTTTTATATTGTTAGGCAAAACGATGGCTAAATACGTAAATTAAAATTACAATAAAATTCATGTAGTCATTTTTGCTTTTTAAAGAAAATAAGGATAACATTTATTAATATTTACACATTTGCCAATACGGTGTTATATGGACTCAATTTTCAAAATATATAAACAACAAAAATTAAGGAAAAACAAGAACTCTCAGTGTAAATGCAAAACATTTTTTCAATACTCAAATTAACACATAATTCAATAGGTATTTAATATCGATAACTTGTTGTATTTTTTAGACAGTTCTCTTCAGGTGCATTTATATCTATTGAAGTTTTAAACAAGCTTTTTAAAGTGAACTAGATATAAACAACTCTCATAAAAATAACCATACTCTGTCTGTGTTGTGTTAATACTTTTTCAAAAAATTGAAAATTAAACTATATTTTGGTGTTATAAACAGTGGGATTTTATAAACTTGTATGTATTTATTTAAGGGTTACAAATACGAGTAAGTGTTTCTATACGACGGATATATTGTTAATATTATTAAACCTCTTTCTATTGCCTGATTTTTACTCTTCCGCCAAATCTTTTAAATACAACAGATTGTTTTCAAATAATTAAATAAACATAAAATGCTATGCAACTAGATAAATCCCAGAGATCATATTGAATCAAACATAGCAACGTGTACGACGAAAATTGACACGTCTTCAGTTTTAAGTTCAGTAGAGATTGGCTTAGGTAGTTTGTTAAAATGATGATGATGATGATGATAATGGCGACGTGTGCTGAAGGGTCAGAGTTTGTGTGAAATTTAACTGATAACTACATACGTAGGCTCCATTTAAGCTAGCTACTGCCGTGGCATTAATTGAAATATGGATAATGCATACGTACACAAGTTGAATGTTATAGTCATGCGTTTGCAAATCTATTGTAACAAATAAGAAACAAAAACTTACCGACGATTTTGGAACGTTTCCACGCATAACTACATTTTTGCTGGCTTTTTCGTTAGCAATTCGCATCCTCTGTGGTGGTGCCATTGTATTTAAAAGAAATCTAATATTAAGTGATTGAACATAATAAATATAATTAATCTCGAAAACTCAGATTAAAAGGAGTAAAGAGTAAATAATTAAATAAGAACCCATCACATAGTTTTTACACAAAAATAAGTTTACCTTTTTTTATTTTTAAAGAACAAAATAAGAGAACAAAAAACGAAATAACGTACCACAAAACGCTTTCACGAATTCGATCGAAGTGAAATTTCAACGAATAGAATACGTGTTTAGATTTTTGTTGAAAATGGTTGTGATTTTTCACTCAACATGGAAAGGTTTCGTTCCGTTTTAATCCTATCAGTGATTTACTAGTTAGAAAAAGAAAGAATGTTATGCTTCGTGTCGAAAAGTATCCAATATGAGATAGAGAAGAAGCGAGCATTTTGAGAGAATAGTTAGCCATGAGACGGAGATATTTTCTGGAGTAGTAGGGTAGGGATTTCTTCAAAAAGCAGTGCTGTCGGTGTTACACCCTACTCCCAAAATGTTGTCAATGGCTGCGTTCAATCTCAGACAGATGGTGAGATGGGGTATCCGGATAAATAACAGCTGATCCAAAACAGTTTAGATGTCAAAAAAGGAATCCAAAGGTATCCAAGAATTTTTGGGGTATGTAGGTATCTGACAGAACAACAGAAGCTATTTGCCTCCGAATTTTAGAAGGTAATTATGAGCTATTTTTTTAAACTTCAAAATTGACTTATTTTGTTCTCGTTTTGTAGATGACCAATTTGCTAGGTCTTACCTCCAGTGTAGTGAACAGCTGAAAGTTGTTTCTATTTTTTGACAGCTATTGCAATACAGCTATCCAACTCGTTCAACAAGGTATCTAAAAATTTACCTATATAAGATACCCTATCCAACACGAGATTGGACGCAGCCAATGAAAAACGACCGCCTTGGTTATATTGTCGAAATTCTCGTTACTTTAAACATTTATATTGTGTACCGTATTTTTGTTGATTTATCAATTTGTAATATTTGTATTGTGAAAGTTATTCTTTGAAAAATATTTAGTCAATGCTTTAGATTTATATACTTCTATATAAATGTAAGCAAATATGTCAATCGACTTACCATACCTTTTTTGTATTCAATATTTTAAAATTTAATATACTTTTCTTGGCTTTAGTATTCACAATAACCGATAGAATTCATTTTGAAGACTAGCGGAATTGTGGAAGAATTATGGGTGACAATTTTGTTTTAATTTCGCTTAAGAAATATTAGACATTTTGAAAATGTTGTATGCGAGTATACTGTTGTCAGGGACAGTTTATAGCCAAATCCGAACTATTAATTTGAGAAAGCACTTATCATGACAAGACTTACTCTTGGAGGATTTGTGAATTCCTCGCAAGAGGCAGTACCCGTGAAAAAAAATTTAGATAATAAAGGCAAGGATCGAACCCAAGACCTCTGGCATGACAGTCCTACGCACTAAACATCACGCCACGGGTAATACTTAGAAAACCATTAAGTGGCTAAATAATTGTTGCTGAGAACAAACAGTTTTTCACTCAAAAAACTTTAAGTTTTTCACAATTCAATACCATTGTCATTTAAGTTAACTGCAAATTTAAGTTGCTGGAAACTATTATTCACAAAAAAAATATATTTCTTAAAAAATTCAAAGTTCTGAAAAATCTTCAAAAATAACAAATCGAGCATTCCAAGAAATTGCTTGAAATTGTAAAGTTTGCGATAGAAAGCAACAAAATGCTGGCAGCACCAAGCAACTTTAAGTTTAGGGCTTAGTAGACGTCATAGCAGAACAAAATATTTGTATTTTATAATCCCAGAAAATAGTTGGCTTATAGCAAGCGTCAATCTACGATCGGAGGCTCGTCATAAGTGAATGTGTAAGTAAGCAAAATAATATGGGTGTAATTAATATGAAACAAGAACTAATTGAGAAAATAGAAACCAACCATAGGCAGATCATAAGGGTCAACCCATGAAAAACTCTTAAGGGCAAAGCGACTGATTTTATACTGAATTGATTCAATACAATTTGTATGAATATATCAATTTAAGATGATTCCGATTCCGTTTTATAAAACCAAGCATATATCATACACTAGTGACAATAAAATGAATGCAATGTTTAAGTTCTATTGTGGAACAGAAGTGAACAGACGTTTACACCGAATGGCAACATTTTTCTAGAAATATAAAGGGTAATCATGAAACGAGATAAATGTCTACTTTGCAAATGGTATACTTTTTGTCGCTTCCACTGCCTTATGTCTATGTATTTGTACAAATTTGAAATTAAAATTTTCTTGAACTTTTGTTATAAAATGTCACATACAAATCATCTGGTTTATCCGAATTAACATGACACTCTTACGATAAAAAAAGGCTTGCACGGGAAAGTCGACAAAATTACTTTTTTTTCCACAAAAAAACAATTCTTTTTTTTTCTAAGATGCAATTAATTTGAATCTCGCCTTTAAATTTGTCTATTACATCAGGTTTTTAAAATAAGCCTCTATAAAAAAGCTAAAAACAATCAGAAAAGGGGTTTTAAAGCTAAATTATTACTCAAAATATCAATAACAACAAATTGTTTTGATGATTTTGCAAAGTATAAATCTTTCATTTTTAGATACAATTTAAATCATTTCAGTATCTTACTTAGGTTCTGGAAATTCTCATTAGTATAAGTCTTTGTATGACTCTATGTATGAAGTTTTGAGCAAACCTTGAGCAAACTTTAAATTGAACTATTTACTCAAGTTGATCCATTATATTCGTTTCAACATTATTTTAATATTTTTTTATGTAATTCGAAGACTTGATATAATGGAGTTTAGACGTTTAATTCGTTACGAGAACAAAAATTACTTTCAATCCGTTTTGCCTTTTTTTGTTAAAAATAAATTTAGTACAAATGGCTTAGCGTTTCTTTGAGATTTTTGTAAGACAGGTAAAATCTACCGACTTATGAAGATTTTTGAAATATTTTATGAAGTACTATAAATATTTCCATTGAATATTGGGAAAAGAAAAGATTTGGAAAACCACCACACATTTTATTGAAAAAAGCTTCTTCATAAAATTTCATAGCCTTAAAAAGCCTTATATACGTGTTTTTTCGATTTTTAAGAAGTAATATCTCAAAAACTTGACGTGATACATTGATTTTGAAGTCGGATTTGAATTAAGGCCATCTAAACCCTTTGGAAAGGTGCAATGCCCAGTAAGAAAACCTTGTCGATCACTGTTATTTACGCATGGTAAATTTGGGTTACGACTTACGAACTAGAGCTCTTCGTGATGTATGACGCGTTTTAAGTAAAAAAAGAACGGTAACGTATTTACAATTATTTAAATACAACACAGATTCATTTTATGCTTAGTAATTATGTTATCAAAAGATTACGTTTCTTGATTAGTTTTTTTGTTTTAATTTGTGAAGGACTACGGCAGCACTGGTTGTGAGCATGCTTTCTTTTTATCTTTTGTAACCTTGAGAAATTGCTATGAATCAAAAACATCTTTCGACTCTTTTCCTATCACACAAATTGAATTCATTAAACTACTTCTTGTTTTATGATTTTTCTCACTCGCTCTAATTGCTTAGAAAAATCACAAGAACGTAAACAAAAATAATAAATTAGATTAATTTACATTTACATTTTACAATAAAATAAACTAAATCGTAGACAGAAATAGTTATTTAACTTTCGTGTTGTTAATTTATGTTTAATTGTGTCGCATGCCGCGTGAAGCTATCAAGAAGATATCAAAATATCATTTCATTTTGTCATATTATTTTTAATTTTGGTAATCGAGTCTTATGTGACCTTAATCTTATCTGAAAAAACAATTATTCTGATAGTTATTATAAATAAAAGTATCAACCAAAAGAATCTGTCTATGATTCGGTTATTCTTATCTTATGTAATTTGATTAAACAACAAAATTAAAGAAAAATATCAGATAACTCCACAATGATTTGCAAATTTTGATCTAAGCAGTCAAAGTAAGCGTAAGGTATAGTTTCATTGAGTTTAGTTGGCTTTTCTGCAACTTCTATTCGATTCGATTGACAACTCGAGACGACATCTTACTTTTATAGTCTAGTTCATAAATTATTTGATTAAATTTTTTCAGATTGGTTACAAGTGAAATTATATATTTCTTTTTATTTTTGAACTGTAGATAAAATGAACAGCAAAGCAGCACTTGCTATTGGCCTGGTGTTCTTAGGATGCTGCAGCAATGTTGTGTTTCTGGAATTCTTGGTCAAGTAAGAATAATTAAAGAAATCAAAGATTTTAGATTTAAAGTATTTTATGTCATTGCTTGCAGAACTGATCCTGGTGCCGGTAATCTTATAACCTTCTTGCAATTTCTATTTATTGCCGTTGAAGGTTTCATATTCACAGCGAAATGGGGAACTCAGAAACCCAAAATCGGAATAAAAGATTATTCCATTTTGGTTGCAATGTTTTTTATAACAAGTGTGTGTAATAATTATGCATTTGATTTTAATATTCCAATGCCCTTGCATATGATATTTAGAGCGGTGAGTTTGAAAATTTCATATTTTTAAAATTTGTTTATTCACAAAAGTACAAAGGATAGACATTTTTATTAAATCAATCTTACGGCCGATTTCTTGAAAAAGTTCTAGTCTCAAAAACTAGTTTAATTGATAAATTAGAATTCGATTGAGTTCTAACTCATTTCTTTATCAAGTTCCAAGTGGTAGAACTCTGATTTAGATCTCAGTTTGATATAGAACTTCGATTTATAAGACCCTTAAATTTGGGGGTCTAGGATATTAGAACTCTGTTTAGCAATGTTTTAATTCTTTCAAAGGCCCAGTTTTCAGTTTCATTCATGTTTCTGATTAAATTTCAGACCACAAGAGTTTTTTTGTGCAATAATAAAATAGATTTAAAAAATACATAAACATGGAGTTTTTGCCAAAAAGTCATAAATAAATAGGAGCTGCATAGTGTAAAATGTTGTGAACGCTGACAGTTTCATAAGCTTTTAAACTCATTATACATCAAAATATACATATTATTACAAATAGACATAAGAGCTGTAGTACACGAGGCATGATGGTTAGTGCGTTGGACTGTCATGCCATATGTCTTGGGTTCAATCCCTTTCTGTGCCATCTAAAGTTTTTTTGCGGGTACTGCCTCTTGCTAGGAATTGACAAATCCTTCAAGAGTAATAATTCTTGTCATGAAAAGTGCTTTCTCAAATTGGCCGTTCGGATTCGGATTAAAACTGTAGGTTCCTCCATCACTGACAACAATACTCGCACACAGGAATGGTTGAGAGTTGTTGTTCTCAACGGACTGTTGCGCCACCTTATTTATTTATTTATAGACAAGAGTTATTTAAATTATGTTTAGATACAACATCCAATCTAAAAAAATCAATATTCCTATGGACAACATGACAAGATAAAATATAAATCTGTTATTATTATGTGCATCTGAAGAAATGTTTAAAAATACTAAACTTTTATCAATATTGTTGCATTTTTCAATCTACTAGCTATTACCGATTTCTCGAAACTTTTCACTATTATACACTTTCTATCATTAAAATTTCATGCATCATGTTTTATTTTAGAGATTGAAGCACTCAAAACCAATTTGTTTTGAATTTTATTGAAGTAAGATGTTCAGTGCGACACGAATGTATGTATGTACATTTGTATATTTATCAAAATAGAATAATTTTAAATAATCCAATAAAACACAAAAACACAATTTTTATTTCGAAAAAAAGTGAGAGTATCAAAACTAAATCCTAAAATAAATGTCCGCTCCAACGAAAACTGATAGAAACTTGTTCGTAAAATGTCAGAATTTTGAGTCAAAACTGTCTACGAGGTGCTACAAAAATAGCAAAAAACACTTTAGAACTCAGTTCCATTCAACCAAGATCTAAAATTTCTAGAACTCAAAAATGATTTCGAACCGAGTTCTACAGATATGATTAGATGTGAAGAAATGCTCGAGTTGTAAATAGTTTTAAAATGAAGTTCCATAGATAAACCGAACTTTTTCAATAAATTAGCCATTAGTGTTCCAAAATGCATATACATATAAACATAATAAATCTATTGATTATTGGTTTGTTATATTTTTAAGCTTAAAGCATTGTATATATTGTAAGTATATATACAATGCTTAAAGTAATCAAAAAATAAATTTTAATTCGAAATTTTTGTCTCATCATTATATTAACCCGGTTTGTTTTTTAGGGTTCTCTAATAGCCAATATGATAATGGGGATACTAATTTTGAAAAAACGTTATGATTTTTCAAAATATCTGTCAGTGTGTATGATAACAGCTGGAATCATAATTTGTACAATCGTTTCTGGATCGAATGTGGTAAGTTATATTTGTCCTGTTTCTGATTTCACATGTTTGTATGTATGTTTTTATTTTTAATTAATGCTGGATATTTTTTTTTCTAATCATGCCAGAAAGATACAAGTAATCCAGCCTTGAAGGATGTTAATCAACCGGAAAGTGAATTTTCAGTACTCTTTTGGTGGAGTCTGGGTATAACACTGTTGACTGTTGCCCTATTTATATCTGCTCGTATGGGAATTTATCAGGAAGTTTTGTACAAACGCTATGGAAAATATCCTAATGAAGCACTTTTTTACACGGTCAGTAAAATTGACTTATGTTTTTATCAAATACAAAATATTTATTGAAATTTCCTCTTCCTTTCCTAAATTTGTGAAAAATCAGCATCTTCTGCCTCTTCCCGGTTTTATTCTGATGTACGGAAATATTTGGGAACATATTGTTATCAGTTCGAATAGTACTCCAGTGGAAATATTTTCTGGATTAAGCATTCCGATTACATGGTTGTACCTTTTAGGAAATGTCTTAACCCAATATCTTTGTATTAGCTCAGTGTATGTCCTAACAACAGAATGTACATCATTAACTGTAACACTTGTTGTTACTCTGAGAAAATTCGTATCGTTATTATTTTCAATTGTTTACTTCCAAAATCCATTTACAACCTCCCATTGGATTGGAACACTTTTAGTATTTGTTGGAACAATTATATTTACAGAAGTGATTCCAAATTTGAGGTCAAAGACACCAACAAGAACTAGCGAATCAAAGAAACAAAAATCAAATTGAAAAAAAAAACCATAAATTAAATACAAATCAAAATTACAGAAATAAAATGTTAATTTATATACAGGAAAAGTAAACTCAACTTTTAATATAAACTCAAATTGATTATTCAAAGACCTCTTCTTTAAAATGGGATGCAGAAACGCTTTAACAACAAACAGAGAATATTAAGGACATTGAAAAACAATTCAAAGTGCCATCGCTGGAGTAAATTTTACTTAAAAAAATGGTAAGAGTACGATAACTCAGGCGACAAGATATTATAACGGATTTTTAAAGAACAGTTAAAAACAAGCATTTTTTGCTATGGGAGGGGGGGGTTCTATCTCCCCCCGCTTAGGCGGGTGGAGCAACTTCAGAAATATATTATTTAAAATGGAAAAATATAGTTAAAAAATAACGGTAATACTTACAACATTCTGTTCTATTAGCCAGTTTTTAAATCAAGTCAAAACTATGCGTAGTTATTGAAAAATTTAATTTTAAACTCAAAATTTGAGTAGAAAAAGGTAAAAAAGGTTTAAAGTGTAATTTTTCAATACTTCAAGATTATCTACTATTGTTTCTATTTTAGAATTTATTGCTCTTATTTGTTTTTGATCAAAAACTGAAAACTAGATAATTTTATGTCTTTTAGTTTTTGAGAAAATTGAAAATAACTACTATTCTAATTTAATTATTTTTTTTTTGCTTGAGTGGTCTTATTTTGATAGTAATAATGGTAGGTGCGAGTTTGGGCGTATGCAACAGTGGGATGTGTATAGAGGGCATGCTGCCCCCTACAACCCCCCCCTGCTTGGGAACACTATAGGATTTGGGGTGGGTGCAAGGTGGAGTGGGTGGAAGGTGGGGAGGGTGCAAAGTGCAGTGGATGCAAAATTGGGTGCATGCCAAGTTTCTTTTGCATTTAAATAAGCTGGATTTAAGAAAAATTAATTTACCCTAGGTATATCTTAATCCATATTCGATTATTACTATCAAAATAAGACAACGTAAATACTCAAGCAAGGAAAAAGTAATTTAATTAAAATATTATTTTTGCTAATTTTCAATTTTCTCAAGAACTAGAAGACATAAATCATCTAGTTATCAGTTTTTGATCAAAAACAAATAAGAGCAATGAATTCGAAAAAAACAATAGTAGATAATCTGAAAGTTTTGAAAAATAACACTTTAAACCTTTTTGTTTAAAACATTTTTTTTTCAAAAACTATGCATAGTTTTGACTTGATTTAAAAACAATCTAATAGAGAAAGTACCCGTGGCATGATGGTTAGTGCGTTGGACTGTCATGCGAGAGGTCTTGGGTTCGATCCCTGCCTGTGCCACCTTAATTTAAAAAAAAAAACGGGTACTGCCTCTTGCGAGGAATTGACAAATTCTCCAAGAGTAATGCTTGTCATGAAAAAGTGCTTTCTCAAATTAGCCGTTCGGATTCGGCATTAAACTGTAGGTCCCCTCCATCCCTGACAACAGTACTCGCACACAGGAATGGTTGAGAGTTGTAAGTCACTATGCCCTGGTTCTCTACGGACTGTTGCGCCACCTAATTTTTAATAGAGAAAAGTGTTGGCTTTAAAAAAATGTATAAAACATAGTTGTAAGTATTACCAACATTTGTAACCGCATAAACGGGGGGAGATAGACCCCCCCTCCCATAGTAAAAAATGGTTGTTTTTAACTGTTCTATAGAAATCCGTCATTAAACTTTGTCGCCTGAGTTATCGTACTCTCCCCAAAAAAATATTATACATATTTCAACAAAGAGTTTTATCAAAAACGTTTATCAATAACCTATATAACTTTTTAAATGGCACAAAATGCATTAAACAAAACTCTTCCATCCAAAATATAATGTCGATATTTTTGTTGTTTTATAAAATTGTATCTACTAGTATAATAAATTTACATGAACATGTATTTTGCTGAAGAAACAGTTACTATACATTCTTTGTTGACCAAAAACCATTTCTACAAAAATATCTAAGAATATTACAAAGTAAATATGTTATCAACCTACTTAAAAAAATTTAACAAATTTAGTGCATATTCACATTTTAGAACATCTTGTTCTAGTAAATGTTATTGTGATTTAAAAAAAACTTTACTGACAACGACTTTATACATATATTGTTATTGATTTTTACTAAATAAATAAATTTTGTATTTAATATTTTAAAATTATAAGCTCTAACCTACCAAGATTTTTAGCTTTACCTGAAATTTTATAATGTAATGGGCGAGAAACTACGATGAGTGGGAAAGGGAGATAAATTTGTTCATTGGCCTGGTTAGGGAATATGATGCAAATTTTTTTAGTTGGCGTAAATGAGGCTTAGTATTACTGCTTTCGAATCTTTCGTTTTACATACAATTTTCATCTTTAACGCATACATTTTTAAGAGGTTTTTAGTGGCGCTTCGTTTAAGATAATTGATCAAGTCGAGGCGAGTCGAAATAAAGATATCGAAGTAAAAACGATTCACTTCGTATTCCCTAATCAGGACATAGGTTTTCGGGTTAATGGTCGAATAAATATGGGGTTTTCAATAGAGACTTGACAATTTTGAACTTAATTTTTAACGCATTTTTTTATTAATCATTAAAATGTCATTGTTAATTTATTAATTATACTCATAATTTTCGTCATGGTAAAGAACACGAACAACGTCATCAAATTATGAAAATTTTGTAACCAAAATTTACAGTCAGTGACCACAAGTTTGAAACTTTTTTTTTAAGTAACGAATCTGATTTTTAGCTCAATGAGTTCGTCAATAGTAAAAATATGCGCTTTTAGTCAGGTGAAAATTCACATTGGCTTCATGAATCAGCAATTCATCTACAAAAAATAACTGTTTGCATGCCGGTGGTGTTATTGGGCCAACGTTATTGTGAATGCCCAATTGGAAGATATGGACTTGCACAAAGTGTTGGTTAAATTTGATGTCATCAAAATTCTAGCTAATCGCATTCAATATCATCGATAATTTACGTCAGAACTGTATATGGAATATAATTTTGTAGGAATTCATGTAGAATTTATCTCTCAAGGTTATCCATCTATTTTTTTAATAAGATTGTTGTAAAATAAATTAATATAAATAATGAACAGTTTATTGATGATATTGATTTTTAATTGGGCGCGCACTCAGTATATGAATACCCTCATATCGATGAAACACATTGCGAGCAATTAGGGAAAGTAGGATAGTATTAAAAATTAGATACCGATGCATATTGGTTTTGAATGCCTGCACATTGTAATGAGTGGTAAATATTATTATTATTATTATATCTAAGAATATTACAAAGTAAATATGTTATCAACTTACTTAAAAAAATTTAACAAATTTAGTTCATATTCACATTTTAGAACATCTTGAAAATTATTTCCACCACCTTATTATTTATTATTCGATTGCACTTTGGAAACATGTGTCAATTATGTTAAATATAACTGAAACAATCCTGATTTAAAAAAACATCAACACTAAGTCTATTGTTCTTTTAAATACACACAAATGATGTAGTAAATGTTATTGTGATTTTAAAAAAACTTTACTGACAACGACTTTATACATATGTTGTTATTGATTTTTACTAAATAAATAAATTTTGTATTTAATTTTTTAAAATTATAAGCTCTAACCTACCAGGATTTTTAGCTTAATATAAATGAAATTTTATAATGTAATGGGCGAGAAACTACGATGAGTGGGAAAGGGAGATAAATTTGTTCATTGGCCTGGTTAGGGAATATGATGCAAATTTTTTTAGTTGGCGTAAATGAGGCTTAGTATTACTGCTTTCGAATCTTTCGTTTTACATACAATTTTCATCTTTAACGCATACATTTTTAAGAGGTTTTTAGTGGCGCTTCGTTTAAGATAATTGATCAAGTCGAGGCGAGTCGAAATAAAGATATCGAAGTAAAAACGATTCACTTCGTATTCCCTAATCAGGACATAGGTTTTCGGGTTAATGGTCGAATAAATATGGGGTTTTCAATAGAGACTTGACAATTTTGAACTTAATTTTTAACGCATTTTTTATTAATCATTAAAATGTCATTGTTAATTTATTAATTATACTCATAATTTTCATCATGGTAAAGAACACGAACAACGTCATCAAATTATGAAAATTTTGTAACCAAAATTTACAGTCAGTGACCACAAGTTTGAAACTTTTTTTTTAAGTAACGAATCTGATTTTTAGCTCAATGAGTTCGTCAATAGTAAAAATATGCGCTTTTAGTCAGGTGAAAATTCACATTGGCTTCATAAATCAGCAATTCATCTACAAAAAATAACTGTTTGCATGCCGGTGGTGTTATTGGGCCAACGTTATTGTGAATGCCCAATTGGAAGATATGGACTTGCACAAAGTGTTTGTTAAATTTGATGTCATCAAAATTCTAGCTAATCGCATTCAATATCATCGATAATTTACGTCAGAACTGTATATGGAATATAATTTTGTAGGAATTCATGTAGAATTTATCTCTCAAGGTTATCCATCTATTTTTTAATAAGATTGTTGTAAAATAAATTAATATAAATAATGAACAGTTTATTGATGATATTGATTTTTAATTTAGGCGCGCACTCAGTATATGAACACCCTCATACCGATGAAACACATTGCGAGCAATTAGGGAAAGTAGGATAGTATTAAAAATTAGATACCGATGCATATTGGTTTTGAATGCCTGCACATTGTAATGAGTGGTAAATATTGAGCCTGGTAAAGCGTTCTACATTCGTATAGTTCGACTTAAAAACAAAAACAAAAAATTATAAAACCAATTAGAAGTTCGAACATAGAATGTTGATGGTATGTTCTTTTTTGCAAGCTTTAAAGATAAGTAGTGCGTACATTGAAAATGTTTAGACAGTGAATTTGAAGAGAACTTTTTAAGGCAAATTCCAACAAACGATACCAAAACTGTTCTGGACACGTAGTTTTTCTCACATTGATGTTCTCATGTATAAAAGACCCCAGGTACAATTTATTTCAAATATGAATTAGCGAGCAGGATCATTCCACAGGATCCACAGAAAATGTTTGTTAATGGGGAAAGTACGATTGGGGTCAAACTATAAATAACTGTTTTTTTTTTTTGTTTAGAAGTCAAAGCAAGAATTTTGTATAAGTTTAGATCAACAACTGTTTTCAAAACTTTGAAATGATGTCCAAAATTGGCTTTTGGTACAATTGGAGGTCCATAAGAAGGGCGATAGCATTCCAGTTTATTAATAAGTCAGAAGTTAGTTAGAGTTAGTCAAGTCAATTTTTTAATTCTCAATGTATTAAAAAGGTATATGTAAAGCTTGTGAATTAAGTCATCGTCCGTACTTTTATTGTCGACTTTAAGTTCGTCGCTGATGGTAAGAAGCCGTCGTTTTTCGGTAAGACACGCTCAAAGTGCTCAGTGGAAGTGGGTCGAAGTCATAGAGTCGCAACCGCAAGCCCTTGATCTTTTTCTTGCAATCGACATTAAACGACATGAAATGTCGGCACACACTGGTTGGTTCTTTTTTAGAAGGCTCTCGGAAGGACCAACATGTACGGCGATGTAAAATATTAAATTACTCTTCTTAAAAATAGCAAATACAATTTCTTTGAAACTATTTCCTTTTAGTTTTAAATTGCCAGTAATATTGACTTCAAATTATTTAACTCACACAAAATATTGTTATGAATAGACAAGACAAATCGAAAGACGGGTTGGGAAGTTATCAGTGTGGGTCCCATCCCAGCCTCTTCTTTTAAATTAAATTGGCTCAATGTTAATCAAAGACTTGTACAGGACCAAAAATGGAATATGTCCCAAACTTCTTCGCTAAAACTCCAACTTCAGCACTGGATGATTAAAAATGTACGAATAATAAGAGGAGAGCAAACGATTCTGTCGCTCATGTTTTATATTTCGGATGAAAACGAATTTCAATTTTACGTGAATTAAAATTTTCTACAATTCGTTTTGGAAAATTTGGAACTTTACTATAATAACCTCTGCCATCAGTTGATCGTACAAAAACTACCAAAAACATTTTTGTCTACAAAACACTCCTCAGGCAAGCTACAAGTCCATTACGATTTGTATTTTGTATTGCAAACAAATATTACTAATTTCCTTTCAAATTTCACGAGGAACCCTTTTACACAAAACATTAAATCGAATAAATCATAGAGTAATAAAGTTCAGCTTTCAATTGAATGAAAAAACATGATCAACTGTCATTTTGACAAAAGTAGACTTGGCTTGATTAATTTTCCAGTCAACTTTCTAATAAAGTTGCCTTGATTGGAAGGCAATTTTTTTGCAGCTGGACAATCAGATACTAAAAACTTGCCTTACTTTTAAGTCCCTTATGTCGCCTGAACCTGCCCATTGTCTGAACCTGCCCATTGTCATTTGACGGGAAAAGTACCGTTACAGGCTTACTTCAGTGCAAAAACATAAGTGTCCGATTATGTGCTAGAGAAGGTGAAGCAATTGTTTTTGTTTTTATTTATTTGTAAATTAATATCTTCAAATGCAGTTTTTTTATATTCAAACTTAATTTAAGCTTAAATATGTTATAAAATGATGATTAAGTTCTACTACTTCTATGTATACATTTTCTTAGAGATTGCGAAAATATAAATTTTCTTTGTCCGATTAGTCGTGGGAGCCACTGTACATAATAATGCAATCTTTTACACCATGAATATAAAAATGATCCCCATGGTGGCATGTTTTCCTTGATATAGGAAACAAATAGGAAGTTTAATTAAAATCGAATGCAACTGAATCAGTACGTGCCACTTGGAGGCCACCAATTAATTGCCATCATAATGCATTGATTACGTATGTATGTATGCATGTACTGTACATACAAACGGATACGTGCCACTCGATGGTCAACAATAGATTGCAATCAAGATTGCAAGTGATATACACAAAACATCACTAATTAAAAACCAAACCAAAAGCAGTAGAAAAATACAACAATCAAGGCTCATCAGAAAATGTTTTTTAATTTTAAATTAAACTAAGGGAATTTGAATAGAAAATTTGTACATTACTTTGGATGGAAATATTATGTAGGTATAGGTATATTTAACTAGGGGGTAACATTATTATTTGAAGCTGTTTTTATGATAAAAATTTGACAACAAAATAAGTGGTTTGTAAAATTTGTATTTGCAATTTTAAAACTGTTTGGAATTCTGATGAAACCAAACTACCTTGACGAAATTATAAAAACAAAGGTACATTTAAAGGCTTTTAGGTATAACAAAATTAGAGAACTGAGGTGTGTGAATATAGAAATGATGTTGTGCGCCAGCCAACAACCACCCTCTCAGTCAAGTCCTTTTTATTTCTCAAGAAAATCCATGTTCTAGATATATGCACATATAGCATATAGGTAGAAGGGATAGAAATGTATATATATATTTATTAAATTTTCAACCCCGAAGTTAAGAGAGAACAGGCTATAGGAATGAAGGCATTTGAGTTAGTTTTTTTGTTGTTGTTTTAAATATAGAGCCAAATATATTTATTTCGTGATAACTTAATTTAATCTACACATTCAAGATAAAAGGAGCGCACAAAAATCGCCTTTTTAAATAGTATTTATTTATTATAAACATACATAAATCGTAACTAATATTTTATTTGTTAAACAAAAATAAATAAGTTAAAAATTACATAATAACAATTGATAGGATGTAAGAACTATACAATTTTTTTTCTGCGTACTTTCTTAACGAGCAAAATGTCTTCGTGGTGAGCGAGCTTAGGATTATCCTAGAAGGTTTTGCTGATTTTTGTATTTATTTTTTTATTTTTTAGATTTCATATAATTGAAAAACAATCTCAATATTGAGATGCCGAATTTTGGAAAATGCCCAAACATATGCAATGTTTTTTGATTGTTTGTTGTATTTGAATGCATGAATTCAGTCGAAAACGTCGAAAAAGTGTTAGTAGTGGAGGAGGTAGTGGAGAAGGACGTGGAAACAAATGCGGAGATGTTGAAAGTGGTCAAGTTGTGACGACTGAGGACAAAATTGACGTTAATAGTAACGGAAACTGTAGTGATATTGCAGTCGAGAGCAGCAACATCCGTAGTGCAGAAAGTTATAGGCCACCATCAAATGAGAACAGCGAGGGGCTTGTCCACCACTCCAATCGACCCCCTCAAAATATTTTCAGCTTTGACAATTTAAAATCACAACCATCAGGGCCAGGAGTTGTTCAAGGCGATATATATAAGGCGAACTGTTCCCTGCCCATAAGCTCGATTGTGGTATTAGGTAGTGGATCGAGAACAACGATAACTAATTCCAAGTTGGCTTTGAATGGAGTATCGGCGGGAATTGGTACTAGCGGTATGGGCACTATGCTCCCTAGTATCGATGGGATCGAAACAATGGCCAATAGTCCGTCAGGGATCGGTTATATTAGCAGCAACAATAGTGGCAGTTTATGCGGAGCAGCACCAGCAACAGCAAGTTCAACAACAGCTCAACAAGTTGCTTCAACATCGATTCAACAAAACGCCCCACTGCCACTGAGTAACATCATGATATTGAGTGGAGCAGCAGCTGCTGCGGCCGCAAGTGCAGCAGCAACATCATCAGCTGGCAATCCACCATCATGCGGTGGTGTAACCTCAATAATGGGCATCTCAGGCGGTATCAGTACAACAATGGGACCGAGCAGTGCTATTAGTGGTGTACCACCAATCGGCCTGGGCATTGCCACGGGAATTGGTAATAAAATGCTCGGTCGAAAACAAAGCTTAAAAGGTGAACCATTTTTAGCGGACTACGGTCCCGAGGAATCGCTAAACGAAAGCACAGACATCGAGTGGGTGAATAAATTGTGGGTAAGGCGACTGATGCGCTTATGCGCTTTAGTCTCGTTAACCTCAGTTTCCTTAAACACTCCGAAGACTTTCGAGCGACATCCGCCATTACAGTATTGTACATTTGCTTCTGATACCGCTGTGACAGTTTTATTTACCGCCGAGATGATTGCCAAAATGCACATTAGAGGAGTTTTGAAAGTGAGTATTGATTTTGATTTAAAGAAAAATAGCAAACATATTAAATCTGCATACACACACACACACAGCTTTTTTCTTCACAAATTTTATAAATTTTCTATGTCCTTTCTTATTTGCTTCAAAATATTGCATGCCCAGGGTGAGGTGCCCTACTTGAAGGACCATTGGTGCCAATTTGATGCGTCAATGGTATTTTTTTTGTGGACGTCTATAATTTTGCAAATTTTCGAAGTACTTGAATTTGTGCCAAAGTGAGTACACATTTAACATCAATTTTGTTTTTAAATGATTCTTATATATAGCTGTTAATGCTCTGACGACTTCAAAATTAAGTATTTTAAACATAACCTGCTGATTTATGTAGTTGTAAGTAAATATAGATATAGTTCTGTATTTGAAATGTGAACCAAATATTAAAGAAACTGTCAGAGACTAATTTGTGGGTGATTTAAAATTAGATTTTATTTTTTAAATAATCAAAAAAGGAAATCCATGATTATAACATGATTATAACAAGATCCAAGTCAACCGGCTGTATCGAAAACATTTTTCCATATTCAGGTGACATTTCAAAAAAAAAAAGATGTAAATGATTTAGAAAAAAACCTCAACTCAATTTAAGAACACAAAACTTTCTGAATTTTTATAATCTTTTTTTTAGATTTTCTTATCTATCAATTATGCGTGCTCCCCGACCCTTAATAATGATACGTTTCCTACGAGTTTTTCTTAAGTTTTCGATGCCAAAGAGTCGCATAAATCAGATATTTAAGTACGTCTAATTCTCTTGCCCCCTCCCCCAAAAGAAAAATAAATTAAAATGTCAACTTCTGTTTTTTTTTTGCACACAGGCGATCTAGTCAACAAATCTACAATGTTACTTTATTCTTTTTATTCTTTATGTCACTTTATGGTCTACTTGGTGTACAATTTTTTGGAGAGCTTAAAAACCACTGCGTTTTAAATTCCACCGAGGAGGAAGAACAACCGTAAAATCGATTCGGGGATATTCCTTTGAGAATATTCTGGAATCCCACTAATATATTCTTTTTTCTCTTTTTTTTTTTATTTTTCTGCCTCAAATAGATATTTGACAATTAATTCGCTTGCAATACCAGATACATTTTGTTCAATGGATCCAGATTCGGGTTATCAGTGTCCACCGGGCATGAAATGCATGAAAATGGATTTTCTAAGCAGTTATGTAATTGGGTTCAATGGATTCGAAGATATTGCTACAAGTATTTTTACGGTTTATCAAGCTGCTTCTCAAGAAGGTTGGGTCTTTATTATGTATCGGGCAATTGATTCGCTGCCTGCTTGGAGAGCTGCTTTCTATTTCAGGTCAGTATATTTTAGGAATTGCAACTTTGTTTAAAATAAAAGAACAAAACTTTGCTTTGTTATATGTTATTGTTCACTTTTGGTCACGTTTAATTCCTTATGTCAAGAACCCTGGCGGCAATAACTTACGATGAGTAAGAACTTTATACACCTCGAAAATTTGAACACTTCGACGGATAGGGCTGATTGACAGATGAAGCTATCAATTAGTTGACAAATTCAAGAACAAATAGTTAATAACGGTTTTTACATTTTTGAAAAGTTGTTAAATTTCTTATAGAGGAATACGACTTCATTCATTCTATTATTAAACTTTCTTTTCTTTTGGGTTGTTATATGTAAAGGGGAGAGTACGATAGCTGGGATGCCGAAAATTGATAACGGATTTTTATAATACAAACATTTTAAACTTCCCAAAGGAATTGATTGTAATCCGATTTGTCGAATTACAAATTTTGACATTTCTCGATGTTTTAAGGAATCTAAATAAAATATGTTTAAAGAGATGTCTCTGCGTACGTTCGGGACGCCTTTTCGTCGTCCACATCTCAAGAAACCGTAGAAATGTCGGCTTCAAATAAATGTTGTCATACAGAAAGAAGCACAAAGGACTCTCAAAAAAATTGAGTGGGTGGTTTTTTCGGTATCACTTACCAAACTTATAAAATTTTGATTAAAAAATCAACAAACGGTAAAAAAAGATGAACAAAAATAATTGTCACCTCGAATATTTTACGAACAACAAATATTTTTATCTCCAAACTAATAGTATACAACATTAATAACGTTTTTGACATCTGGTAAATGATAGTTTTTGTACAAAAAATAAAAGTTGATATTGATTGTCGACTCAAATATTTTTTCAAAAAAAAAATAATATACTAATTTCATCTTATAGAAAATATTGTTTTGACATTCATTCAATTTTTTATAAAAATACAGTCAGTTTTTTTTCATAAAAATTAAAATCTACAAAAAATAGTACGCAGAATTGGTAAAAATTGATATTCGATTCTCGATATCTCGTGAATAAATGAAGGTATTGGCTTCAAAATGATTTCATTATGTGCTAAATTTTGTTGTTAACGTGAGATATTGTTTTTAGAAGAATCCAATCTGTATTCGTTTTTATAAGAAACTAGCCGACCCGTGCTCGCGTTGCTTCGCAAATTGTAACCAACACATTCTTTTTGTGCTTATGGATTTTCTTCCGATATTAGCCTTTCTTTTACCCATTTTATATTTCTATGCGATAAAAGAAAAACAACGAATTTAAGCTTGTTATGTACTCGTATTTAACAAAAAAAATCAAAAAACACTTCCTTACCGAAATTAACACTTTAGAAAAAAAACTTAAGTAAAATATTCCGTAGTAAAGGCCAAGCCGCACGTGAAAACAAACAAAACTATTTCAATTTTTTAGTTGAAAACAGAACGAAATGTTTGTCTATTTTTTTTTGCAACCGAAAAATATAAAATGCAACACAAAAAAATAATGTGTGTGTGTAGGTTAGTTGATGAACTATACAATACAGAAAAATTGAATATGTACTATGTAGGCAGGCAGGTAAGAGAAAAAATGTAACTCAAAAACACTCTAGTAGAGTGTTTTTGATGTAACTATTAAATGGAACACATATTAAGAGAGAAAGAGCATGGGAAGAAAAGAAAATAAAAAATGTTGGAATGATAATGAAATGAAACAAAGCAGCGACCTCGCGATTGTGATGGAATCTAATTTCCTGGATAAAATAAATTCAAAAAGTTTATAATTTTATAATTTGTTTTTATTTATTTCTCAGGTTGTATGTTTAACTAAGAAGTGATTTTAGGCTTAAAATTTGCGCAACAATATTGACTTTATGAAGCAATGCTAATCTTTGTCGATTATTGTATAGGTTTTAAGATATGAGTGGTTGTATAAGTCAACTAATGAAAAAAAAATGGACAAAAAATGTAAAATTAATAATATTTAAGTTTGACAAATAATTAAAGAAAAAAAAATAAAGCCATAAACACTCTCATAACAATATAGAAAATAATAAAACGTATTTCAAATAAATCGGTTGACTACTTTCTGAGATCGTGCGTTACAAACTTTAAATTGGTTTCGCTTTTATATAATAGTATATATAGAAATTTTCAAGAAATTCTACTAAAATTGGTAAAAATTGGTTTTCGACTAAAGATCTCGTTAACAAAAAAAGATTTTGAAATCAAACTATTTTATCATATGCAAAATATTGTAGGTAATTTTTAGATAGTCTTTTAGAAAAATTCAACTGACAACTTTTTTTAAAAAACACGAAAACCTACAAAAACAACAAAAAACTGATAAGAAATGTTTTTCGCTTCAAGTATTAGGAGACTTTAAATTATTTCTCTCACACAAAATATTGTTATTAAAATTTTGTTAAAATTGCAAGACAAAATTTGTCCATTTAATGGACTGACGGGTTGGGACGTTATCAGTGTGGGTCGCACCCCAGCTAATGCTAATTAATTTCGCGTTACATCTTCTAAAATGTCACTTTCCATGAGTGGTGATTGCAGCGATGAGACTAAACAACTTTCAGTTGTAGGTATTTGCAGTATGGAGTAACGTGACCAAGACATTAAAAATCTTAAGGTCGAAAGCGGATAAAAGAAAATAATTACATCTTTAAATGTTCGACTTTAAATGACCTCAAGTATCCATGAATTTCACTTGCGATGGTTGTGACCGTATGACAACCTCTGTCAATTTAAACTATTGTAAATAATACCAGTACGTTTTCAAATATGAATAACTATGGTTTAATGTAACTTTCCAAAGTAACGATGAAGTATGCAACATATTAAATTTACTCCGCTTTTTTTAAATTTTCATTTAATAAGTTTTTTTTTATTTCTAACAGCACGATGATTTTCTTCTTAGCATGGTTGGTAAAGAACGTGTTTATTGCTGTCATTACCGAGACTTTCAATGAAATTCGTGTGCAATTCCAACAAATGTGGGGAGCACGAGGTCATATTCAAAAATGTGCTGCTTCTCAAATTCTTAGTGGGAATGACACCGGGTGGCGGTTAATTATGATCGACGATAACAAACATGGAGGTCTGGCACCGGAAACATGTCATGCTATATTGCGTTCACCCTATTTTCGTATGCTAGTCATGACTGTGATTTTGGCTAATGGTATTGTTACGGCAACAATGACATTCAAACATGACGGTCGACCAAGGCATGTTTTTTATGAAAATTATTACTATATCGAAATGGCGTTTACATTCTTTTTTGACTTAGAAACTCTTTTTAAAATGTACTGCCTTGGTTGGCGGGGTTATTATAAACATTCAATTCATAAATTCGAACTTTTGTTGGCTGCGGGCACAACATTGCACATTGTTCCGATATTCTATCTGTCAGGATTGACATATTTTCAAGTTCTGCGTGTTGTTCGTCTAATTAAGGCCTCGCCAATATTGGAGGGCTTTGTTTATAAAATATTCGGTCCCGGAAAGAAACTTGGCTCGCTTATAATCTTTACCATGTGTTTACTGATAATCAGTTCTAGTATTTCAATGCAGTTGTTTTGTTTTCTATGTGATTTTACGAAATTCGAATCTTTCCCCGAAGCATTTATGTCTATGTTCCAAATATTGACGCAAGAAGCCTGGGTTGAGGTCATGGACGAAACGATGATTCGAACAAGCAAAACTTTAACACCACTCGTTGCAGTCTATTTCATTTTGTACCATTTGTTTGTCACTTTGATTGTGTTGAGCTTGTTCGTTGCGGTTATTTTGGATAACTTGGAATTAGACGAGGATATTAAAAAGCTAAAACAGCTTAAATTTCGTGAACAAAGTGCAGAAATCAAAGAAACTTTACCCTTTCGATTGAGAATTTTCGAAAAATTTCCTCATTCTCCACAGATGACAATATTGCATAAGATTCCAAATGACTTTACGTTACCCAAGGTCCGGGAATCTTTTATGAAGCAATTTGTCATGGAACTTGAGAGTGATGATCCTTCTTGTGTCGTTGAGAATTGTAAACGTCCCATGTCTGAGTGTTGGGAATCGAATGTGGTGTTTAAAAAACAAAAACCTGTTCAGATTATGAATAAGACGCCAAAAGTTCGTTCTGCAGGAAGTAGCTTACGCAGATTGGCAATTACACACATTATTAAGTAAGTATAAAAGATAATTTTACATAAAATATGAATGGATAGCATCGTTTTCCAATTTCGTTTTCTAAAAATATTTGTTTAGTGATTCAAACAACCAACGTTTAATGCTTGGCGATTCAGCAATGTTACCTGTAGTTGGGGCTAAGGGTGGCCTCAAGCCCCAAGGAACTATTACCCACACAAAACCTTGGCGAGTGGATCCGAAAAAGTTTGTACCTTTCTCTTTATTGTACTTTTTATTTCATACCTAAAATACCATTAAAACGGCATTAAAGGTTTGGATCACGTTCAATTCGAAGAAGCGTTCGATCGGGTTCAATTAAACTTAAACAAACGTATGAGCATCTGATGGAGAATGGCGATATTGGAGCTGCCTCAAGAGTGACATCATCGCGAGCACGTCCTCATGATTTGGATATTAAGCTTTTGCAAGCGAAACGTCAACAAGCCGAAATGCGAAGGAATCAACGTGAAGAAGATCTGCGCGAGAATCATCCATTCTTTGATACGCCGCTATTCTTGGTTCCTCGCGAAAGCCGTTTTCGTAAAGTTTGCCAAAAAATCGTTCACGGTCGTTATGATGCTAGGCTAAAGGATCCCCTTACAGGGAAGGAAAGAAAAGTACAATATAAGAGCTTACAGTAGGTCAAATATTAATGTGCTTTAAATGTCAAAATCAAAGTTTTGTAATTTAATTTTTTCTTTTTAAGTAACTTCCTTGGACTTGTTACATACCTAGATTGGGTTATGATTTTTGTGACAACACTCTCGTGCATATCGATGATGTTCGAAACACCAAACTACCGTGTTATGGATCATCCAGCTTTGCAAATAGCAGAATATGCCTTTGTAATCTTTATGAGTCTAGAACTAGCATTAAAGATTCTAGCCGATGGTCTGTTTTTTACGCCAAAGGCTTATATCAAAGATGTAGCATCGGCTCTCGATGTCTTCATTTACATTGTTTCCACGTCATTTCTATGTTGGATGCCAAAAAATATCCCATCTAATTCAGCACCTCAACTTCTAATGATTCTACGATGTGTTCGACCACTGAGAATTTTCACGCTAGTACCACACATGCGAAAGGTGGTCTATGAACTTTGTCGAGGATTTAAGGAAATTCTTTTGGTATCAACGTTATTAATTCTGTTGATGTTTATTTTCGCTAGTTACGGCGTACAATTATATGGTGGACGTTTGGCTAGATGCAACGACCCGACAATTACAAAGCGAAAGGATTGCGTTGGGGTATTTATGCGTCGTGTATTTGTAACGAAAATGAAGTTAACACCGGGCTTGAATGAGTCATATCCTTCGATGCTAGTGCCTCGGGTTTGGGCTAATCCAAGACGGTTTAACTTTGACAATATAGGCGATGCAATGTTAACACTATTTGAGGTATTGTCGTTTAAGGGATGGCTGGATGTGAGAGATGTTTTAATAAAAGCTGTTGGACCCGTTAGTAACCAATTTTTGCAGGATATTTTGATGAAAAATCCCTAAAATATTTTGTTTTCTTGCATTTTTCCTAGATTCATGCTGTCTATATTCATATCTATATTTTTCTCGGCTGCATGATCGGTTTGACATTGTTTGTTGGTGTAGTAATTGCAAATTATTCCGAAAACAAAGGAACTGCACTTTTAACAGTTGATCAACGACGTTGGTGTGACCTTAAAAAACGACTCAAAATAGCTCAACCCTTACATCTACCACCAAGGCCTGATGGTCGTAAAGTTCGAGCATTTACATACGATATAACACAACATATTATCTTTAAACGTTGCATAGCTGTTGTGGTCCTGATAAACAGTATGCTTCTTTCAATAACTGTAAGTACATCTAAAGCTTATTAAAAATACTCTTTTTACAATAAGCAAACATTATTTTAGTGGATCAAAGATGAAGTTCACACGGAACGTCTTGTGGTTGTCAGTACGGTTTTGACATTTGTTTTTGTCATTGAAGTAGTTATGAAGAACATCGCATTTACACCACGGGGATATTGGCAGTCTCGGAGAAATCGTTATGATTTGCTGGTAACTGTAGCTGGTGTTGTTTGGATTTTTTTGCAAACAATATTAAGGGTAATAAATTATGAATATTGATTTATCTAAATTGTATAAAAAATTTGTAAGTGAAATATTTAAAATAAATTTACTTCTTTTCTTTCCTTTTAATATTTTATAGAGTGACCTTTCCTACTTCATCGGATTTATGGTGGTGATACTTCGATTCTTTACCATCACTGGCAAGCATACAACACTTAAAATGTTAATGCTAACCGTTGGTGTATCTGTGTGTAAATCATTTTTCATTATTTTTGGAATGTTTTTGTTGGTGTTTTTCTATGCCCTTGCCGGAACAATACTATTCGGCACCGTTAAATACGGCGAAGGTATAGGACGCCGTGCTAATTTCGGATCGCCCGTAACAGGAGTTGCGATGCTATTTCGAATTGTCACCGGCGAAGATTGGAATAAAATTATGCACGATTGTATGATTCAACCGCCTTATTGTACGCCTGGCCTTAATTATTGGGAGACGGATTGTGGAAATTTCACAGCCAGTTTGGTGTATTTTTGTACCTTTTATGTCATCATAACTTATATAGTTTTAAATTTATTAGTTGGTAAGAACTGAAGTTGGTGAGCAGTTGATTTAGGCTAAATAATAATTTGAATACTTTTATAGCTATTATCATGGAGAATTTTTCATTATTTTATTCAAATGAAGAAGATGCTTTGTTATCATATGCTGATATAAGGAATTTCCAAAACACCTGGAATGTGGTTGATATTCATCAGAGAGGTGTTATTCCTGTAAGAAGGGTTAAATTCATTTTACGTCTATTGAAGGGAAGACTGGAATGTGATCCTCAGAAAGATCGATTACTATTTAAATATATGTGCTATGAATTGGATAAGTTGCACAATGGAGAAGATGTAACGTTCCATGATGTCATAAAGTAAGTCCCATTATTGATATTCTTGAATAAAAAACTTCTATATATTTATTATAGTATGCTGTCATATCGATCGGTCGACATACGTAAGGCACTACAACTCGAAGAACTCTTGGCTCGTGAAGAATTTGAGTATATAATCGAAGAAGAAGTTGCCAAACAAACCATTCGTACATGGCTTGAAGGATGTCTTAAGAAAATACGAGCACAAAATGCCAGTGTGAGTATTTTATAATCGATGAAAAATATATTTAATATTAAAAGTGTTGTATTCAAAAATTTCTTAGAAACAGCAGAGCTCATTACTGGCTGGATTGCGAGCAACGAATGAACTCATGATGCGTGCTGCCGAAGAAAAGGCCAAAGAAGCAATGGCAGCCGCTACTGCAACGATAGCAGCAGCTGCTACAACCTCCGCGTGTACAACAGAAAAGTCTGTAGCCCCTCAAAAAACCACCTCCGAAGAATTTCCTTTAGAAACGACAGCAGCCGCATCGCCTGAACAGAAACGAACATCAATAACTTCAAATTTTAGTCAATCAATGCAACTGCAACAGCAACCCGATACACAGCCACCTTCCCAAACACCACAACAGAAACAACAACCACAAACACCTGTTCAGCAAGTGCAACCACCGCGTTTAACAACAAATGCAACACCATCTACAGGCGCAACGAAGAAACAGTCGCTTATTCGATCTGATTCCACTGGAAGTGTGTCGGGTAGGAAGCTTCTTGCTCCCACAACATCTGATCCTCAATCAAGAACCGACAAAGAACGCTGCATTATAAATAAAAAAGCGGACAAGAAACCGATTGCTCTGCCATCCAGCAAAAGTAGCTTCAACGACTTCACATCACATTATCCATCCATTATCACACATCATCATCATCATCCCTATCATGAAACTCAACATTCTCGATCATATCATCAGCCTCACCACTTTCAATACAATAGTCAACAAATCCAAACCCATAGCGATATTGTTGCGACAATTAATGGACATCACCAATTACAGTCGCAACCCCAGACACAGACTCCACATCAACCACAACAACATACAACAGCAACTAGCATAGGTGCCGCCGCCGCCAAAGCTATTCCCTTTAATAATCCAGGAAATGTGGTCTATGAAGTCCATGACTGGTGGCAAGAACAAGTGATTTGTGTCCAAGGCAGTGAAGATGAATGCTAAGTTTTGTATTAAAGAGAATCAGCAAAGAGCTACATGCGATTTTTGTAAAAATTAATTATAGAAGTAATTGTTATTTTTTGATTATTATTAATTGTTTATTTAATAAGAAATATATACATAGTAAAAGATTAACAATAGAAAATGGCAATAATTGCTATATGTCGAAATATGTAAAATTTATGTAGAATTAATAGAAAATAATGTATAGAAAGATGAAAACATTAACTTTAAAAAATTAATTAAATCACAACTAAAATGGCAAAAGTTAAAAAATGATGCCCCTGACTCAAAATTATATCAAGCATTTTAAGCCATTGAGTTACGAAACTTATTCTTATTTAAAAGTTCATTCCATTCTTTTGATTCGTGGTTAACAGGTGTTATTGCGGAGAGATCATAGAAAACTAATTTCAAGTCCTAGTTTGTTACAGGAATACATGCATTTAGTACTCTTAGGTTAGTTTTAAATTTTGATGTCTTTCATTTGTGTTCTAAACAGCTCTCTTTAAGCAAACTATATTCCATAACCTTGTTTAGGTATTCCTCTTAACTAAGCTTCTTAACTAAAATTACGTTAATTTTCAAGTTACAATAATTTCATAGCCCAACAAATTGAAGTTTCGTAGTTCAAAAGCAAACAATTTGTTCTTGAATGCAATTAGCCTACATACTGAATTAAAAATATCTATTTCCAAATTGAAATTCGAAATAATTGATGAAAACTTGCTTTTTCATCTTCATAGGATTTTAACAATAAAACAGAAAATAAAACTCCCGAAGTTATCTCAAAACTGCAACTAGCAAAAATTAGCAGTTTTTGAAAGTAAACTTACAAAAAAACCTGTAATAAAAAATATTTTCTCGTCAAATATACTTATGTAAATTCATGCCAATAAAGCCATACAAAAACAGCCTAAAATTTAGAATAATAAATTCGTTTTAAACTTAAGAGTAGAAATACCATTGTACAAAATATTTAAAAATTAATTGATAACAAAGAATCGTTGTCATTGATTAAGATTGCTGGCCAAGTCCAGATATAGTTTGGGTTGGCTAGCAAACAGAAAAGAAAATAAATAATTATTCAAAATAATTGTTCATATAAAATGCATTGTTATGACAAACTATCATATTTTGTGCCTATTGGGCACAAATAAAAATATTAGACTCTGTGCCTAAACAGTACAATTATTTAATTAAACAAAAACCTTTTACTTATGAATTTATTTTTTTTCGTTATGAACTTGGGATGGTTATAATATGCGTCTTAGTTTTGACCTACAGATTATAAGCTTATACACAAAGCTACAATGAAATAAAGAGTCAACGGGTTGATTCTCTGATGTCACCAAGAATTCAAAACCTGTCAACTCACCGTCAACGTTCACAAATGTCAAATGCCTTAAACGTTGAATATCATCATCAATGCTGTACCAAAATGCGTTGACGTGTATGTGAACCAACGCAATGGCGGATCCAATGGTGGGGGGTGGGAGGTGTGGTATTGTAGGAGTTATGACCTCCCCCCTTGGGAGATTTTTTTTGTATTTCATAGGAATTCCCTTGAATTCAAAACTTATCGTATTGCGTAAATGGATATGACCCCCTTATATTTTTAATTATTTGTTTTTCATATATGAAAATAAAATTTGTATTTTACTACTTTAAGATTTGTTGCTAAAACTACTACTACTTTTAACTGAGGAGGAGGACTGGACCGAGAACATAATATGAATCGGAAATCCAGCCCTATTCCAATCCCGCAGCATAAATTTATCAACTTTTGAAAAATGGACTATCCAGGGGGGGTATAAGAGCAATAAAGCTTATATAATATAGTTGAGTTGTGTTAGTAAAAGATTTCATCTAAAGATTTGTTAGCAATTTGACGATATTCACCAAACGGCGTTTTACTATCAAAAACAACTAACTGGAATTCAACATCTGTCAAACTAAGGTATTAAACCAATTTTTTTTTCAGTTGAAAGTCCGACATTTACGAAAATGGAACGCTTAACTATAGCACAACCTCTATAAAAATTATTAAAACCTACTACATAAATGGTGATTCTGCCACAGCCATTTCGTACCACTGAAAATATCGCTGCTGTAAGTGAAAGTGTTGCCGAAGACCCCAATGTGTCGATTCCTATTCGTTCTCAGGAATTAGGACTATCTTACGGCACTACACCTACAACATCCATATAAAGTCCAGCTCACACAACAACTGAAGCCAGCTGACCATTCACAACGCCGTAGATACGTCGATTGGGTGCTTGAACAACAGGCAGTGGACGGCGATTTTTCGAATAAAATATTCTTCAGCGACGAAGCACATTTCTCACTCGGCAGTCGGTGGGTATGTTAATAAACAAAATGTTCGTATTTGGGGTTCTGAGAATCCTCAAGTAATTGAAGAGAGGCCATTACATCCACAAAAAGTCACTGTTTGGTACGCGTGCGCCCTTTAGTCCGTAGGTGTGATTGGACCTTACTTCTTCTTCGACTTTGTCTTGCTTGCTAATGAAGAATACGACTTGGAGAATAATTGGTTCCAACAAGACGGTGCCACTGTCACACAACTCGAGCGAATATGGTTTTATTGCAAGAGACATTTCCTGGCCGCTTAATTTCTCGTCGTCGTGGCGATATCAACTGGCCACCAAGATTATGTGATTTGACACCGCTGGACTTTTTTTAGTGGGGCTACGCGAAAGATCGTGTTTATGCAGATAAACCTTTAACTCTTGATCACTCAAAAACCAACATTCGTCAAGTTATGGCTGAGATACCGTCTATTATGTGCCAAAAAGTGATAGAAAATTACCTCAAAAGAATAGATGCTAGCAGGCATAATTTGAAAGTTCAAACTTTTTGAATCATAAGGCATAGGTACGTTCATAATAATTTTAAATGTGTAAAAAATTAAACAACCATCAAACTGTTTTCGTTAAGCATAGTTTTTCAATATTTTTGCAACCCTCCTTTTAATAGTATTTTTATCAACAAATCTATCGAAGACTCTACCTTTAAGAAAGCCGTATTGAACGGGTGAAAATATTGACTAACTATGATTAAAAATTACGTAGTAAGCTAAACTTTTAAAGAGATTGCGCATACAAGATAGTTTAGCTATCGGTCAATAGTTTTCGATTACATTTGTGTACCTCTTTTATCAAATGGAATAATAGAAAAGCCTTTTCGGTTATTTAAAACCTTTACAATCAGGGGTGGAATAGGGAGTTGGAGAAAGCTTAAATTGAACACGATTTAAAATGACTGGAATTCAACGACAGGAAGTTTTATTTATTTACTATAAGGTTTTGTATTGTATCTTATTTAAAGGTTTTTTGATTTGAGGTCTTTAGAAAACATATATATTGAGTTAAATTGGTTTATTTAACAAAGTTTAGACGAATTGCATTAAATTAATTGTTCGCATATAAATCATCTTTTATACCGTCGCGCATCCTTTTTGCTACCACTTTCACTTTTTTAACTAACCTTTCGACTTATTGTAGAAAAGAAGTTGACAGAACCTATCGTTCTCAAAAAATTAAACAAATTGTATGAAAGCGACAACTAAACCGGTGTCACCCATAAACCATAGCAAAAAAGTGATAGTCAATTTGATAATCACCTGACGTTGAACAAAAACATTTATTTTTATGGTCAACAATCAACTATCGCTTCACGCGATTCCACCCAGGGGTATCTCCTTCTCAACTATCAATCATTTGGTAATTGGAAAAATAAGTTTAAAACAAAATAAAATTTTGTAAACTATTTTTATTCTTAAATCTTGTTATTTTGTATAAACTGTTAAACATATTTTATTCTATATAACGTGGAATTTTGATTTTCTGTGTATTAGGTAAACAAAAAAGTCAACTATTTTTGTTCTTTTCTAAAAGTAAAAAATTGTTTGTTTGGCACCTAAAAAAAGCCACGTCAAAAAATTCTTTCGACGGCAAATCGTTAAAAGTTTCTAATTGTTATTCAATAGTAATGATGTTATTTTCACTTTTAAAAGAAAATTAACTAAAAAATCGATAGTTTTATTAAATGAGTTGCATGGAGTCATAGTACATAACTTTTTTTTTTTGTTTTCAATAAGAAAATACTTTTAAGTTTAAAAGTACATTTTGGAAGAAACTATCAGTCGGCAAGTGGGTGTTAGTTGCATCTTCTTTCGCTGGCTTGTCTCGTTATTTGTTTTCTTTGTTTAATGTTTTCGTTATTGGTTGTACTGGTCCTTTTATAGTTTTTTGTTGCATTAGTTAATTCACCTTCAATGCTATTTCTCAACGGTACAACGCTTATAACTTTATGCTAGAAAAGCCTTTTTTCATACGAGAATAATCCATGAACATTGCCTTCAATTTGAGCGGAATGAGTACGTTTCATAAAGCGAAGTTCACCACTGTAAATCATGCTCCTATATATACAAGAAAAATTAAAAATTACTTTAGAAATGAAAAGAATCCATAAAAGGAATATTGGTAACATCGTTTACCTTAACTCAGTAATTGATCGTGCGCCAATATCTTGGCAACTGTGTTGAAGACCACATTCTAAATACGGGATATAACGTAAGACAGATCCCTTATCAACAATACTACCACTGACACCCTGAGCTACTTTCATTTTGTCCATTTCATTATGGTAATACCGTGACATTGCGGCACCTTTAGCATCTCGTCTTTCCATTGCCTCGAGACTGCCCATACCGCGGTACTTCTTTAGACGAACACCATCAGAGAAGAAATATTCACCAGGAGCTTCTGATGTACCGGCTAACAAAGATCCCATCATGACAGCTGATGCTCCTAATGCAATGGCTTTTACTATATGACCAATTGATTGAATGCCACCATCAGCTATGACTGGAACACCAAATTGTTTGGCATATGTAGAAACCTGATAGACGGCTGTTGCTTGTGGACAACCGCAGGCCATTACTTCTTGGGTTATACAAATCGAACCGCTTCCCATTCCGACACGCAAGCCATCGGCACCAGCTTCAATAAGATTTTTCGCTTGGGCTCTGGTTACAACTATTTAAAAGAAAAAACGAAAGCAGTTCGGAATAAGAACTATAAGATTAAACATATAAAAACAAAATAAGTCTCACCATTTCCAGCAATTACTTGCAAGTCATTGTAAGTTTCTTTTATATACTTAATCATATTTATCTGATAGATTGAATTTCCTTGTGAAGAATCAAGTACAATAACATCGACTCCACTCGAAACGAGCAATTTTAAACGTTCCCTATCCTCAGGTCTAGTTCCAATAGCCGCCCCAACTAGCAACTGTTTATTGCTATCTTTCGATGCGTTTGGATAGCTGCGAGCTTTCTTTAAATCTGTTCTAGCAATCAATGCAACTAATTCACCATTTTCATTTACAATTGGCAGCTTTCCTTTTTTACTTTTCTCTAAGATGGCATTGGCTGTATGTAAAGTTATACCGTTTGGTGCGGTTATCAAATCAGTTGTCATTATTGTACCCAATTTTAAATGGGGTTGATCTTCACGAAAATCGATGTCGCGAGATGTAACAATACCAAGCAATTTACCACCCAATTTGCCATTGGCTGTTATTGGATATCCAGTGAAACCGTTTTTGCGACGTGCCTCTAGTACATCTTCAACTGTATTCTCCGGTGACATCACTGAGGGATCACGAATGAAACCATGTTTGTATTTTTTTACTTTATGCACCTCATTGGCCTGGTATTCCGGGGTGCAATTGTTATGAAGAATTCCAATTCCACCACATAGCTTGAAGAAATGATAATTATTATAAAAAAACGAATGGAACAGAGTTATAACGTGTTTTTTTTGCTATTTTTGTAGCACCTCCTAGATAGTACTGACTCAAAATTCTGACATTTTACGAACAAAATTAAAAAAAAAAAAAAATAATTGGTTTCCGAGTACTGCAATCTCAAAAATATCATATGATGCAAGCAATTTAAATGATACAAATTATTATATTGAAAAGTTTCAAGAAATCGTGGGTTCCGTAGATTCAACCCGAAAGATTATTTTCGAGATAATAAATGCATAATATTAAAAAAAGTTTAGTATTTTAAAATATTTCTTTTAAATCCTACGAAAAGTAAATAATTTGATGGGTTTAAATGCTTATTTAAATTTTTCACTTTATGAAACTGTCCCTTTTTAGGACTTTTTGGTAAACCATTCATGTCTGTTTTCTAAAAATGTTTTATTATTGCACATACAAATCTGGTCTGAAATTGAATCCAAAACTAGAATGAATCTAAAAATTAGACCTTTGGAAGAAGTTAAAATGTTTTTGCTAAACCGAGTTCTTATATTCTAGACCCCTAAATTTGAGTCTAATAAATGGAAGTTCTATCTTAAACTGAGATCTAACTATGAGTTTTAACGCTTTAAAATTTAAAAAGAAATCAGTTAGGACTCAATCGAGCTCTAATTTATTAATAACCCGAGTTTTAGAGATTAGACTAGAGTTTTAGAGTAAGACGAATAAATCATTAATATTCCAAGGACAAAAAAAAAAACATTCCCATTATATTATTATCTGTCCTTAAATGTTTGCTTTAAAATTGGCATAAAATATCGTTAATTTCTAAAAGTAATGTAACTCTAATTCCATTTAAGCTAAGTTAAATTTCACCACAAGCTTTTGATATTAAATTTTCTATTACGCACATGAGGAAAACCGCAATGACAAATGTTATTAGTAATATTCTACCATATTATGTGTTCGGATGGATAGTGTTTCCAACCAAACCAGCTCTAAATGGAACTTTTTAATTGTGTAGCAAAATATACTTACAGCCATGGCTATTGCCATATCGGATTCTGTAACAGTGTCCATCGGCGATGACACTAAGGGGGACCTTAACTTAATTAACTTCGTCAATGGTGAACTGATATCCACTTCCTCAGCGGTGAAATCAATATATCCTGGCAGGATGAGAAAGTCACTGAAATCAAAAACAAAAAAAGATAAAATAAATGTGCTTTTTCATTTGGAAATATGTTTTCAAATATCATCATACTTATAAGTTAAACCTTCACTTTGAGCAAACAAAGTTTCACAAGATAACCCATCCTTTAAATCATCCTTCTCCTGAGAATCATGGCAATTCGATTTTTCAGACATGATTTATATTTATCCAGAAAAAAGCACAACTAAAACGGTCTTGTTATTTCAAAAAATTAAATAACAATTAATTTATAAATTAAGAATATGTAGGACAAATATCAACAAAACGTGCGGTTCTTTTGACAAATTCCTCGTGGCAATAGCGATTAGAAGTTGAGCGTCGCCTTGCCGCTTACCAGCAAATTTAAGAATAATAATGATATTGATATACAAAAATGTTCTCTTCTGATAACCATAAACACTTTGTATTAAAGACGCTCAATATAAAGATCCAAAACATTGGCTGTCATTTTTATTTGGAAGCTATGTTAAAAGTCATATGACACGCATACATTAAAGCTGGGATTAAATAATTACGTAAATAACACATACACTTTGTAAGTTTAGATCAATTCACAACGAATTAATCGGAAATTCATGACAGTGTTCAAAAACTATGCAAATTTTTAAAAATACCTCCGCTACTTTAAATGCACAAGTTTGTTTGAAGAATTGTTTAAAAATGTTAACATTTATTAAATCTGATAGAAAATATGTTTATTTTTAGTTTGGTTTAATTGTAAACAATAAAGATCTCAAGTACGAACAGTTTTAGCCTCAATTATCCTATTATCAACGAAGTAAAGTTACTCCTACTTTGCAAAGCAGAGCAAAAAAGAGCAGTAAGGTAAAACTGGTCAGATAAATCGATTTTAGTATCTTACAGTATCTTAGTATCTGGCGACCTCTCAAAAAATAAAGACCTCTCAACTCGGGGTGAATTTGATTTTGAGACTTTTTTGGTATTCTGGTGAAAACCTCTCAACTTGTTAGCATCTCAAAATCTTTAAAATTGAGATCTGCTCTTTGGCACATCACAACTGCGTTTGTTTTTTTTTTTCATACAAAGAAGAAGGCAAAATATGGACATGTTAATTTTAATACATCTCTTGGAAGAGAATGAAAAGTAAGAATTTTATTATTTTATAGAAAGTGAATAAAGTGTTTTTTTATTTTTTAATTAACTAATTTTTAAGATTGGAGTGGAGGAGAATGCTCAAACAATTGAGAGACATTAATGATCCATTTTCTCTTCAAGAGGAAACATTCATAAAATTTTTTCAGCTGTCCAAAACTTTGTGCTGGGACTTTATTCATGACCTAGAGCAGCACGACGAACAACCATCTTCTTTGCCATTTGTCATTCGAGTATGTACGAGTATCATATTTTATCTTTTATTTGTTTGTTTTATTATTTTCTTCTTCTATAATAGTTTATTTCAGCTCTTTATTTTCTTGCCCATGGCTCCTACCAAAAATGCGTAGGAAACAATTACACCCTTCCTGTTAGCCAACCTACTACTTCAAGAAATGTGGCCCATATCTGCAAGCTTGTGGTTAAAATTAAAGCAGGATCGATACGTTTTCCAATCGCAAATAATGATGTGATCAAAACAAAAATTGGGTTAGTATATCGTTTAATATAAAAAAAAAAACTGAAATGTTTATTAACCCTGAAATAGAAATTTCATAGGTTTTTTAAAAAATTCAATATTAAAGGCACTATCGGAGCCGTCGACTGCACCCACATACCCCTTGTAGCTCCCAAACTTGTGGACCCAACAACTCCAGCTCAGCTTTACATGAATAGGAAGGGATATTATAGTGTAAACGTTGAAGCAGTATGTCCTTATTATTATTGTTACTTTTAATCGTGACGTAATTTTTATTTTCGTTTCTAAATCAGATTTGTGACTCTGACTTAAGGTTTTTGCATGTCAATGCAAAATTCCCTGGATAGTGTCATGATTCGGGAATATGGTCGACATCGAATACCCAGCGTTGGCAAATCTGCCAATCCGTCAACAGTTATTGCGCCAAAACACTGCAACGCTCTCTCCTCAAACTCCTTCAATTTTTTCTCTGATTTGGACCCCCACCTGTGGTTCTTGTTTCAATTTTTAATTTTCTCGCACGAGATCTCAACGTATGTTTCCAATGAGTTAGAGTCTAGGATAAGTTAAACAAGAATAATTAGTAAGAATAATAATAATTAAGTTATTTATAAAAAAATAAAACGAATTATAAACGTATTTTTCTTACTTCTTTCCATTTTATTGTTGGTGTAACGGGACCATTTATGGAGTTCAATCCATCCGCCAGTTGACTCCAAAGATCCATTACCCGATGAGGACTCGTTGGATCGTTATTATTCGCAAGGAGGTTTGGATTTTTCTTCGCAAACTCGATGAAATATGTAACTGAATTGCTCCCTTGTTGTCCGTTTACTTTTTTGAGTGCCTAATACAATTAATAAGAATATTAATAGAAATACAAATTATTGAACGTTTTATTTAATTTCTTACCGATCGACTCCATAGTTTTCTTTATTTTGTTTTAAAACTGTATTTCCCACTTATCTGTTGCTGTTTTGAATTCTTTTTCATTTTAATTAGAAAACAGTCCTGCCAAAACAAAAAAAACTTACCTTCCTGTGGTGAATTTTTTTGAGAGGTTTCTTATGACCGAATTTGCAGAATACGAATTTGAGATCAACTAACAAAAAACCTCTAAAAAAATTAGTCTTAAAAATTTGAGACGTGAGACCCTCTCAGCGCCAGAATAGGGCTGTTAATGTCATCATATTAAATTTCAAAAAAGAGTGTAGAAGGATTTGATTTTTAAAATTTTGAGGAAATGGAAAGAAATTTCAATTTTTAAATGATTAAAATTCTTCATTCAAACAGTATCATACTTGATTTATCTTTTGCAATCCGCAAGTAATATATACTAACTTCAATTTTGATAACTATACCAATTTTCAGCTCGTTTAATGTACCATATTAAATTAATTAAAATGAGTGGTGGGTTTACATGTATCTGCACTTCTTTAATGAAGTCACACTAGTTGAATAAGAAGAGAAGAGCAAAAACACTGACGTCTTCAAAAATATGGAGCCAATTTGACAAGTTGATTATTATAGACTGAGATAGTTAAATAGTTGTTAGACGACAAGTGGAAATTGTGTTATCAGACAAAACTACCCCACACACAGCTGCACCGAGCCTTGACTTGTTGGCTCGGGCTCGTTTATTTTTGAATTGCTGACAATCCAAATGGATTGGCATAGCCAAATCAAGCCGCCTCAGTTTCCCACAAATGGTCGATTTTGGCTCGGGTATATGTGCCTCGGTTGTGTAAGACCAGCCTAACATGTGGTTTTATAGCAAGTTATAGGACCTCAAAAAGAGGAGACTTTAGTGTATTCTTTCTATTGAGTGTTGTAAAATATATAGCCGCAATTTCGACAAATGTAGATCCACTTTAAGTCTATAATAACCAGAGTTCTAGATTGGTCATATTTAGGTATTTGATAAGCAGGGTGGAACTAAAACGGCTAGAAAAATATATTACATATAAGGATTTGTTTGACTTGGCTTAAAAACTTTCACATTATGCCAAGTTTTAAAGGAGTGTTAGTGAAATCTAATAAAATAAGGCTGTTCAAGTCTATTTTATTTATAAACTAAACAAAGGTTGACATCTCTCAGATGTTGTCTAATTTAAGAATAGTTAGCTCTTACTTACTTACTTAAGGTGGCGCTACAGTCCTGTGTGAACTAGGGCCTCACCCAACAAACTTCTCCATCTAGTTCGGTCCCTAGCTAGATGTCTCCAGTTTCGCGCTCCGAGTTGGAGGAGGTCACCCTCCACTTGTGCGCGCCACCTGATTCACGGTCTTCCTCTACTGCGCTGTCCTGTGGGTGTAGATTCGAAGACTTTCCGAGCATTGGTTTCCACGCGCTCTACGTGACCCAGCCATCTTAGTAGTTGGACTTTTACCCTTCTGGCTAAGTCTACGTCGCTGTACAGCCCGTACTACTCGTCGTTCCATCTTCTCCTCCACTCCCCTTCGATGCATACGGGACCGTAGATCACACGAAGAACCTTTCTCTCGAAACGACCCAAGGTGCTTTCATCCGCTTTTGTCATAGTCCATGCTTCTGCACCATATAGCAGTACGGGGATGATAAGGGTCTTGTATAGCGACACTTTGGTCCTTCGAGAGAGGATTTTTCCACTCAATTGCTTTCTTAACCCAAAGAAACAGCGGTTAGCAAGAGTTATTCTTCGTTTGATCTCAGCACTGGTGTTGTTTTCTGCGTTTACAGCGGAGCCTAGGTAGACGAAGTCCTTGACTACCTCAAAGTTACGTCTGTCGATGGTGACGTTTTGACCAAGACGTCGGTGTTGTAGGTCCTTTCTTGATGACAGCATGTACTTTGTTTTGCCCTCATTAACCGTTAAATCCATTTTTGCCGCCTCTGCCTCAATACTCACAAAAGCCCCATTGACATCACGCTGAGTTCTTCCGATTATGTCAATGTCATCAGCATATGCTAGTAATTGGACAGACTTTTGAAAGATAGTGCCTCTAGTGTTGACGTGTGAGCTCTGCACTATTCTTTTAAGTAAGATGTTAAAAAAATCACATGACAGTGCATCACCTTGTCTAAAACCTTTTTTTACATCGAAAGGTTCTGTTAAGTTGTTTCCAACCTTTATGGAGCAGCGTGAATTCTTCATGGTCATCCTGCACAAACGGACGAGTTTGGCAGGGATGCCAAAACTAGACAAAGACATGGCTCTATACAGCTCGTCCTTGTAGATGCTGTCATATGCGGCCTTGAAATCGATGAAAAGATGGTGGGTGTCGATTTGGTGTTCTTGGGTTTTTTCCAGGATCTGCCGTAATGTGAGTATTTGATCAACTATGGACTTTCCTGGTCTAAAACCACACTGATAAGGACCTATCAGGTTGTTGACGATGGGGCTTAGACGTTCACATCTTACGGCAGAGAAGATTGTTGGCTTTCGTCGTCTATGTTGAATGGATCATCCTGCCTGACAACGGAATTCGGTTCGTCGTCGCCGTTATACAGTCTGCAGAAGTGGTCCTTCCATATACTCAGCATTGACTGCGGTTCCACTATGATGTTTCCACTTTCGTCTTTGCAGCCTTCGGTTCTGGGTTTATGTACTTGTGAATTTCGTTTCACCTGTTCATAAAACTTTCGAACTTCATTCCTGCTTTTAAACTTCTCAACATCTTCGACCGTACGCTTCTCATGTCCTTTTTTTTTCTCCTGAGAAGTCGGTGTTCCTCTCGCCTCTTCTGCTCATAGAGCTCATGAGCAGCTCTCGTCCTTTTATGAAGCGCCGCTTTGCGTGCCTGTTGTTTGGCTGCATTTGCCTGCCGGCAATTCTCATCAAACAAGGGTTCCTTGTTGATGGCTTCTTGAAACCCAGCACGTCAGAGGCGGCTTCTCTGATGGCATCTTGGCAATGTTGCCACTGGTTTTCGATACATTGTGTTGGCGACAGAGAACTTCGAGAGAGGTTACTTGTAACTCGGTCGGAAAAGCATTTGGCGATCTCCTGCGATTATAGCCGTTCGACGTTGTACCTTCTCTTAGCATCTCCCTGTTTTGCCTTGGGTCTGGAAACCCGAAGTGCTACCTTGGCTACAACGAGGTAGTGGTCCGAGTCGATGTTAGCTCCTCGGAAAGTTCGGACATCCATGATGCTAGAAGCGTGTCTGGCGTCGATCGCAATATGGTCAATCTGGTTGACGGTAGATTGATCTGGAGAACTCCAAGTTCCTTTGTGGATGTTGAGGTGTGGAAAACGCGTACTGGCTACCATGACGTTTCGCCCCGCAGCAAAATCTATGAGCCTGAATCCGTTGTCAGAAGTGTTGTCGTGCAGGCTGTTTTTCCCGATTATTTCACCAAAGATGTCTTCCCTTCCTAGCTTGGCATTAAAATCGCCCAGGACAATTTTAATATCGTAGCTAGGACACTTCTCATATGTTTTGTCTAAGAGCTCGAAGAACAAATCTTTGGTGTTGTCATCCTTCTCATCTGTGGGGGCGTGTGCGCATATCAGGCTAATGTTGTCGAATTTAGCCTTGATGCGGATGGTCATGAGGCGCTCGTTGATGCACCTATAGCTCAAGACTTCTTGCCTAAGTCTGGCTCCAATGACAAAGCCGCATCCAAATAAGCGCTGTTGGTTTTCTCGGTAGCAGTCATCTTAGTAAATATCGTAGTTTTTCATCCTCTTTTTGCCCGGCCCATCCCATCGTATTTCCTGGATGGTGGTGATGTCTGCTTTATAGCAATCTAGGGCCTCCGCTGATTCTTCGGCTGCACGTGGTCTGTTTAGGGACCTAACATTCCACGTACAGATCCGAAGCTCGTTGTAATTCGTTTGCGTAGGTTGTCAACAGTAAATCCGTCCGTATCCGAGGCTTGTTGGTGCTTCGCAACTAGGAGATTTTTACATGGTCAGGAAGTCACCCCGACGGCACAACCTCCAACCTGGAAGGCCAGATCCTTAGTATAACTCCAAGGACGGGGAGCCGGATAAACCGCTCCTTATAGGCCTGGGCTCCGAATAAGTCGTAGAAGCACTATAAGGTATTCACTAAGTAGTTCAGCCTTACTGGAACTGTACACGCCACCGTTGATTCTATCTCGGGAATTCCTCCGCTGCCGTCTGGATAAGGAGAGGTGCCTTAGTGGACGCACAACTCCCCCCTCTCTTGTTTGGTGCCCCCAACAACTTTCCACTGGGGTTGGAACCCAATCTTCAGTTGAGGTACTAGTTAGCTCTGCTTTTACCAAAATTTAGTTCACGTTTTTTTTTCTAAAAACTTTAGCTAAATTTTGACAGAAGATAACGTTGCAAAACAGATTTGGTGTGAATTTTACAAAAAAAAATATGTACAATCCCGAATTGAAAGAATACATATGTAGTTTTCTGTAAAGTTGTGCATCAAAAGTACAAAGTTGCAAAAGACTTAAGTATTTCTTAGATATTTCTTTTTATACCTTTATTAACACATGATTTTTTTGATAAAACTTTAATTCTTTGATAAGATTTCAGACGCTCAGTTCTGCAAGGAAAATTTCCACGTGAAAAGATAAACTTTACTGCCGCTGAAGAACACTAGGCCACAAGATGACATTAGCCCAATTGAAAAATTGGGTACAAAAATCTTTCTTCAAGAAATAACTCCTTATTATCCATTTCATTTAAGCGCGGCAGAAACTAAACACAAAAATATTTCATTATTTATTTCATCAAAAACACTTTTAGAAATGAGAGCACAATTTTTTCTTCAACTCAACGTAGCCAGAGAAAATTTAAGAAGGGACCATTTTGAGACTATTTTTGTTAAAAAAAACTGTATTTTTAATATGTTTTTTAATTTAATTTTGCAAATAAAATTAAACTAATTTTTATTTATATTATTTTCACGAGGAGATTTAACTCCAACCTATCCTCATCTTAACTACGACCTCTTATAATCTGTGAAAATTTAGCTCAAAATAAATGTACCGAGCAGTTTATCAGTCCATTCAATTTTGAAAGCTGAATTAAAAACATGAAATTTAGCTAGAGCTGCGTAATATCACCTGGCTTTACTTAAATTTAACTTGGTTACATTTCGAAGCTCAATTTTACCTCGATCTGCATGCCAATAAGATTATAATGCTTGTGGAAAAACACGTGAAGTGGCATATGTATCTGTTGGGATGCCAGTAATAAAAAGCGATAATAAGTTATAAAATGATATTTATTGAGAGATCGAGAATGTTACAAGTTACAAAGAAATAATGAATAGAGAGATGACATGAGAGGTTTACATACATACAGAGTGTATTTGGTTTACATATACCAGTTAGTTTCTATAGTTGATAAGGTTGGTAGTATTGAATGGTGTTTACATCTTAGAGTCATGGTTTTATTTCAACAGTATCCTCAAAAACGAAATAACTTAAAAGTTTGTATGACCCTATAGCGACTGATTTACCTTTTCACTTTATTTGCCGAAAATAAAATAATAAATAGAAAGATTTCAGTGAAAAAAAATCCATTGAAATGTTTAAAAATATAAAATACCAAGTTTTCTTTAAATGAAAGAAAATTATATTCAACGTAGCCACAAAAGAAAAAATCTTAACTGACATTTCAGATATGTCGAAACATAATTTAAACGGATTAAAGAAAGACCCAGTAATACTACGTTTCCACCGGGCACTAAACCGAGATTTAGCTAGATTTGTCAGACTACGTTTCCACCGGGCACTAAATCTCGAAGATTTACCATACAAATTTTAATCTCCTCAAATGAAGATTTCAAATAAAACTCATTGAAATCTACTTTTAAACATTAGTTTGTCAAATCAAACCAACTTTTTTTTTGGAGAATAATTGTTGAACCGACCCATTTAAACTCCAATTTCGTTTATTGAGAGATGGAAATATCAACAAAAACTATCTGTCTCACTTCCATATAACTCAAATTCAAAACAATAAACAACTTTCAAGAAATCACAGACGAAATAAAATGTAAGTATACAAAAATAATAAATATGTACAAGAATATAATAAAACTAATTACTTACAGATGATGAGTGCACAAATACATATTTTTTTTCTTTTCGAAAGAAGAATAATTTGAAGTTTGGTTGTTATGACATAAACCAATTGTCAAATTAATCTCCTTTTCTTTGGTGGAAACACCTCATGATTTATTTTGAATCACTTGCCTTAAATCTCGGATTATTTGTTGGTGGAAACGTACTATAAGAACAAATACAAATGCTCTTAATTTCGTACCACTACTTTATAAACCATAACCACGAGTTAGGTCAGTCTGGGTTTTGACGGCCTTCTAACCCACTTTACGATATGATGTGTCATAAAGCGTGACCTTAGAATTTGCAAGAACCTAATGTAGCTTCAAAAACTTTTTTAATTTATTTATTTCTTTTATTTTTTAAATTAATTTAACTACAGAAAGGAAGCCACTGCTGCTTCACACAGATTCTGAAATAAAACAAACAAAATTGTAATGACAATATATTTGTTAGCTGTCAAAGGCTGGCAAAATAGAAGTTAGCTCTAATCGGACTTTGAGCTCGAGCTAACGATATTTACGATCTAAAGCGAGCACAAAGCTTGAGGAAACATTTCATATTGCCTCATAAGAACTACATATTCAATATGTCAAAGACATAGTCGACCGAACGCACGATTATGATTTAAGTAATTAAAAACAGGTGGATGGTCACCCTAAAATAAAAAAATAATTTTCTGTATTAAGGTAGTAGAATAGTAGTAGGTTCTTAAATTTAGTTACTTGTAGTTGAGTACTGACACTGAGTTAGTATAATAGTGAAATGTGAATTGGATGAATTGATGGATATTATTTGCCGGGGCGAGTGGGCAGTAGCAGTATGTCAACTCAAATTCTGTGATAGCTTAACTTATTCCAGTTAATTATTATAGTTAACTAGCTTTCCGTGTTTCCTTGTTATTGTTGTTGTTTTTATTTTAATATGTTTCCTCGCTTATTTTATTCCATTATTGTTTAAAGAAACAAATAAAAAGAAAAACCCTTGTACTGGGATATCAATAAAACAACAAGTTAATAAAAAGTTTTTTATATTTTCAATTTAAATTGAATTTTATCTTAATATGGAATTAGAATTTATCCATAACCGCATAGTAATTATTAAAAGGTAAGTTCCTTCTTTTGTTGTTGTTTTCTAGATTTCTGATATGTGTCATCGTCGTTAGCATAATAATGTATTTATCGTAAATTCGATAAAAACCACATCCATTTTTGACAAGAGGTACAAGAGCACACCTCTTCAAGGTCTTCATTACCCATTATTGTCTTTGTGTATTTAGCAAGTTAGGAATTGAATTTTTGAATACAGAATGAAAAAAAAAACTAAGTTAAAGACCAATCACAGTGGCATTGACAACATCATTTAGCACTGAATTCATTTTAATTAAAATGTTTTCAAATAGTAATATCGGCTAGAAAGAAGAAGAAATTCCTATAGGTAGGTATTTACTGCCTTTTCAAAGAGGTCACATTCACCTTTTTCTTTTGATCTAACAATCTCACGAATTAAAGTACAAAAGCTTCTAGAAATGAAATATCGTTGCGTTGATGATAAGATAAAAAGAATTCACCTAAATGCAATCTATGAAATAACTAGCTTTTTGCGTTCGAGAAATAGGTCTACAATAGGGTGAGGGTAGTTTTATATTTATGAGAGAAGGTCATTTTTGAACTGGTCTGCTTTCAAAGAAAATCAAAACAAAATACAAGAATTCAATTTCCGGCAACTAGTTTGGTATGAATAGGTTCAAGGTCTTTTTATCTGTGCCATGTTGGTTAAATTTACATAGTGTTTTTTTTTTGTTTTTTTAATAAACAATCTAATTAAGGCTTTAACTGCATTGAAACATTAAATCAATTTTAGCTTATTTAGTATTGCATTCTCTTTAAGAGTTTTTGTATCTTTTTATTTATAGTATCAAATAAACAAATATGTATCGGCAAGAAACAGACATTTTACTTAATACATTTCTTATAAAAAAGAAACGTTATCGGGCGCTTCTCAATTACGGAACGATTATTTATGAACGAGAAGAAACTAACAATTCCAAACAAAACGGTGAGACAAATTAAAGAAACTTTTGAAAATTCACATCTAGTATTTGCTTACGTTTTTTTTCTAGATAAACAAATCATTCCTGTAAGTGATATACTTGCATTTGAGCAATCTAATAATTGCCCAACTGCAACTGAAGAATTGAATCCATCTTATGAGAGGTCCTCGTCATCGTCATCATCTGCAACCAATCGGGAATCATTGTCTTCTCCATCAGCATGGGGGACACAATTGCCTTGCGATATTAAACCCACTAAAGAATACCTAACCATACATTATGCCAAACGTGTAATAAAATCTCCTGAAGACTGCAATCGATGGCAGAAGCAAACTGTTGTGCTACAAAGCACCGATTCCAGAGTCGTCAGTAATTGGTATAGTGCATTGCAGAAAATCCTCAGTGAACAAAATCGCTTGCGTAATGTCTTAGTTTTTATAAATCCTTTTGGTGGCCAAAGACGTGGTCTTGAAACCTACGAGAAATACTGTAAGCCAATATTCGAATTGGCTAAAATCGATGCCAGTTGCATTATATCGCAGAGAGCCAATCAAATTCATGATATTGTTATGACAACAAATTTGGATCAATACGATGCGATTTGCTGTGTTGGTGGCGATGGAACATTTGCTGAAGTTGTTAATGGCCTTTTATTTCGAACTATGAAAGATTTGGATCTAGATGTGCAAAAGCCGAAATATATTCCGAAGCCTAAAATACCGGTTGCTGTGATACCCGCTGGTAGCACGGATACGGTAGCTTTTAGTTTACATGGGACGTGCGACGTGGCAACAGCAGCTATACATATGGTTCTGGGACAAAAACGAGGTTTAGATATTTGCAGCGTACAAAACCCAAATGGTTTAATTCGATTTTGTGCAAGTGTGATGTCATATGGCTATTTGGGGGATATTGCGTTACAGAGTGAAAAATATAGATGGATGGGCACTAAACGATATGAGTATGCAGGTAATTTTTTTAATAATCCCTTTTTCAGATTTGTTAAATGTTAATCATTTTCTAAACAGGATTCAAAAGCATACTGATGAACACCAGTTACCAAGCTGAAATTCGAATTTTATTATCAAATTCAGAAGTAGAAGATAATAAATCAGATCAAGCTTTAGACCAAACAGTCGCTGGAAGTAATCAAGAACTAGATGATAAGAAATGTTTTGTTAATTGCCAAAGGTGCTCAAGTTCAAGCTTTTTAGCTAATGAAGTTTACAAAGTTCATGACTCAACTCCTGATTTAGAGGAAAAATATGCCACGTCTTCAAAGTACAATTATAATAAATCGACAAATTCGGAAAAAGAAGTTCTTGAAAGAATTGAGCCGAAGACAAATAATAAAAACAATACCTGTGATAATCTGCCTGAAAAATCTAATTCCAACTTGAATTTGGTAGAAAAACGTGATGAATTTTTAAAAAATAATTATCATTCCGAAAAACAAATGACAACTCCTCCATCAGCTCCAACAACATTGGTGGCAGCTCCAAGTAATCAAATGGTTTGGAAGGCTATCAAAGGTGGTTTCTTTATGATTAGTGGGGCTAATATAACATGTGCATGCTCCCGCTCTCCCAATGGCATGGCTAAGTTTTCACATCTCGGTGATGGATCGATTGACTTAATTTTGGTCCATAAAACAAGTTTAATAAATAATATTCGTTTGCTCATGAAAATGATCAACAAAACAGGAGACATTGTGAGTATTTAAATTAAACGTATAACGGTTAATTAGTTAACTTTTCAATCTTTACTTTAAAGCGTGACTTGCCATTTGTAGAAGTTTATCGCACCAAGCAATTTTATTTCCGTGTAAATCCGAATGAGGAACTCACCTGGGATGGTTCTTCTCATCCTATTAATGACGAAACACCTTCAAGAACAAGTCAATGGAATTGTGATGGCGAGATCGTTCATGATTTAGAAATTTTTATGAGGTTAATCTAAGATTTATTTTTTAAATTATTTTTGTTTTACATTATTGTTATTTTGTTTTTATAATTCAAGCTCCCACTGTCAGTTGCTAGATGTATTTATGAGAGGACCCTATCCTTTTAATGAAGAACTACCTGGAAATGCATGTTGTCCGGGCTTTTGCCAAACACGAAGTACATCTTAATGAACACACAAATTATCATTAAAGTGCTCAAGTTTTAAATAGAACTTAAATATCTAATATACAAATAATGCCTACCTGTCAAATTGAAAAAAAAAAACTCAATCAGTGAAGGAAGATTGATGCCTTCAAAAATTAATAAATAAAGCAAAAATAGGCTGTTATGGTGGGTTAGGGCATTTGCACATTCTATTCTTATTATTAAGTAAGTGTACCTTATGTTTATAATTTTTCATTGGTCAGAGAGATGTTTGGAATAGAAGAACAGAAAACAATTTCGATACTTTGGATGTACGTTTAAAAATTGCATTTTACAGTGATAAAATATTTGTGAAAAGCATAAGATGCTCATGGTTTTCGATAGATGATCCAAAGATGTGTGATAAAAGCGAAAAATTCAATTTTGAAATTTTAATAACATTAACCTTCTGACAACTTAAAATTAACCAGTTCGTTACAATAAGGCGCCAGTTATAGCTATCATTGGTTTTCATCATTGAAAAAAAACATTGGAATTTGTTTGGCAGGTCGTTTATAACTTTCATTAAAAATTTCTGTCATTGAAAAAAATTTCCTCATTGAAAGCCACCGACAAATTTTTACTGACAGAAATCTGTCATTGGAATTGTGTAAAATTGGAACACAAATCAGTGGAACGATTCGTTTTACTTTTGAACATAAAAGTATCAGCTGTTCAGCAAAATGAATTTCCGTCAGGAAAATAGAAAAATACATTTTTTGAGAAAAATAAATGCGTAATTACACTTTTTTTCGATCGGTCAGTATATAATTTTCATTTCTAGTCAAAGGGAATTCAAAAAATTTTCCGGATCGATTTCAATGATAGCTATAACTGACGCCTACCTAAATCATTAATGATTTATTCCTTTAAGATCAATTAAAAAAAAAAAAAAAAAACAATTTTGACTCGTGTATCGAAACTGATCAATGGGAAACGATAACAAATTTAGTCGTAAAAATAATTTATATAATATGTAATTGTCGGGTTGCCTTTATTTTCGTAAGAAAAATAAAATATTTTAATACTGCTTGGTCTCTAACTATTTCTTGTTTTATTAGTGTTAGTGTTTTCATAAACGTCAGAATTTTACGTTATAACAATCGTCTTTCTACTACGTTAAATGAACACTAGAATTCTGCAGAACGCGTGCTGGAATACCAATTCAGTTTTTTAACATTCTACTTAGATTTGATCAGTTAGTCCTGTAGATCTTTAATAAGGTCAAATAATCAGCCTTATCATGAATTCCATCGTAATCGGACATTTTTACGAATCCCGAAAAACTGTATCATGAAATACGTTCGCAGTAGAAAATCTCGTACAATTTTGCATTACGAACGGATTTCATGATACAGTTTTTCGGGATTCGTAAAAATTTCCGATTACAATGCGATTCATGATAGGGCTGAATGTGCCTACCGTCTTATGCTTCATCGAACGTTTCAAAGAATCCCCATGATACGGCCTCTCTTCCCGATTCTTTATTTCAGCTTTTAATACGTTTGTAGGACGTCATAAAGTTTTCAATTTTGATTTTATATCCACAAATTTTTATAACTGTAATTAGCACCAACTTCCACACTGATTTTTGTTTTCTTGTAGTGTAGTGTAGACCTTGTTAGCCTTAAAACAATAGTTTTAAAGCCATAAAAAGCAGATCAATGTTATTGATCCTCAATACTTTTATATCAATTTGTTCGTTTCTCCTGAATTATTAACTTTTCTGTGTTACAATGTATTCGATCTGCAGCGACGACACGTCTGAAGTACAAGAGTGATGTTTTATATAACCTTTATAGATTTAATGGTGAAAAATGCGCAGGAGCTGAAATAAATCTAGCATAAATATAAACACTGAAAAATAAAATTGATTGGAATTGCATTGGAGGGAAATCACGTTACCAGCAAGACAAATTCGGAAATAATATTCTGATGAAAATTCTTGTGAAATTTTCGTTTTACTGTAAAGTCAATCAGCTGCAGCAGCTTATCAACTAGCCTCAATCATTATATAATAATATTAAGGAAGTTATAAACTAAAACGACAATGAAATCAGTATCATTATTGCAATTTTATTCAAAACTAATTTAACTTATGCATACGTTTATTTAAAATCGTTATAACATCTTTTTTTCTAAACTACATTTTTGTAGAGATTAAATATATTTACAAAATCGCATTATTCGATTCTGGGAATGGTCAAATTATCTTCAACTTTTCCATTTTTAATGTTGAAATTAAAATAAAATATTATCTCAACTAAATTGATAATTTGCAAAAATTATTTATAAATCAAATAATAGATTAGTATTTTGTACTTCTATAAAGACCTTGCTAAGACGGCAACACAGCGACGCGTCGCGACGTTGCATGAAGTCGTCAAGTCGTTGACATTGTTTTATAAGCACTGCCATCCATGATTTTCGCCCATAGCTCATTGTTGTTTTTGGAGCTTACCAAGCTATCCTTTACACAGGTTCTTTATGGGATTAAAGTTGGGAAGCTGGGGATGCCACTCCATAAGAGAAATTTTCTTATTTCTAAATCATTACTTTGATTTTCTTGTAGTTTTTTGTTGGAATACCTATATTTAAGTGGCATATTGCTTCCCACGCATGTTAAATTTATATTTTGTAATTTGTCTACACATGGGTGCTGATCATTTCATCAAATCTGTCTCCACTACTAACAGTAAACTATTATACTCAAGCTTGTATATTATTATTATTTACCGTGATATTTTTTGTCACAGCATCTGGGGTGGCTAAGGTGATAGTTGAACCTAAATTAATTTGAAAGCTCAAAACTTAGTTTATTATGGCACTTATAACTCAGGGGTGGAATCGCGTAAGGTGATTGTTGATTGTTGACCATCAAAATAGATTGACTATCACTTTTTTGCTATGGTTTGTTAGTGACAGCTATTTAGGTGTCACTTTCATATATTTTGATTAATTTTTTGTGAGAAAAATAACTTTTGTGAACTTCAGCTCCCCTATAAATTTTAAATTTAGTGAAAAAGTGAAAAGATATCAAAGTTAAAATAAAAATAAGTGAACAGTTATGTATACTTCAATGCAAATTTTCTATCAGTGCACCAGAACGAGAAATTACTATAAAAAAGTTCAATTGCTGAGAACCAACTTAAGGAATAAAGCAAATATTTTGGAACTTCCTAACCCAATGTAACTATGAAACTTTCTATGAATATTTATAAATAAGTTATTTACAACATAATGTATGTATGTACGTATAAATTATTATTTATTTCAGATTCTTGAAAAATGTTCGATTGAACAAAGAAACGTTTGTGTATGTTTTGCGGTTGCTCGATTTATTATCACTAATAAGATCAACACATATTCCACCTATCCTTCAACAGGCTGCAACTTTAAATCTTCATGGAGGTGATGGTTATCAACAAGTTGGGGCTGATTGAGCTGCACCGATGGGCCAAAGTACTGTAGCTGAAATAAGCGCTGCAGTTATTAAGAAAATGCAGTCCGTTCTATGTCCACTTTTCATTAAAATTGAGCCCTTGGATTCAAAAAAAGAATATATTTTTACAAAATATAACAAACATTCTTATTAATTTATAACTATTATTAAGTATAGTTATAGGTATACTTACATTTACAAAGAAAAAAAACTTTGCAAATTGAAAATTCATGAAATTAACACAACAGCTGATCGAAATGACATTTATTCCTGTTGCAATTTGTACCAAGTTTCCCAAACTTGGGTAAGTGCTGCCAGTAAATAGTAAAGTTTTAGTGATCACTTTACACAGAACAAAGAAAAGGTGATGATCAAAATTGACTATCAAAACAGTGACAATCAACTATCGCCTTACGCGATTCCACCCCAGTACTTAAGAACAGGATTGCAGTCACATTACCATTTTATTTTACATTTGAACTTAATACCTTGAAAATACGAATTTAATTTTCTTATTCTCTTAACTTTCAAAGAAGAATGTTAACATGACTGTTATTTTTAATCATTCAAGATGTGATAAATGAGTTACAATCAACGAATCAGTCTGAATTTTAATTACTATACAAATGTGATTTTGAACGTTGATTAATGTCCAGAGGTAAATTAATTGTAGAAATTACTTATTACATTAAAGGAAATTGCTGAATTTACAATATAAAATACATCTTGGGTATAACACCCAACAAACAAGATGAAATTGCACAGAAATAATGGTATACGATACAAGGCTGAGGAAAATAATTGAAAATCAGAGATACTCATTCCTAAGTGGTATGTTCCCCTACTCAATCCCTGCAGTTAAATACAAACATCCTAGTGACTTAGTTCTGCCAATAAAAACAAAAAAGAAAGTAATTGGCATATGATATGATATCTGTATTTTGTTTAATGATATACAAGAATTAAACAAAAAAAAAAAAAAATAGCATTCATTTTATCTTTTTTTTCTGACGATTATCCACAGGTTGTCCATATTATTTTTACGTACATCATTTATTCATATTATTTTTATAGTTTTATATAATTAACATAACAGTTTTATTTCACATATGAATTTACAAACACAACGTTTTTCTTTATATAATAATTACATTTCTATTTAAATTAATGCGTAAATATGAAAGAGATTCACAAACAATAAGAAATCCAAAACAAAAATTATTTTGTAAGTTCATATATTATATATAATTATTTAACAAAATATCCTAAAATACCTCAGACTATATTTGATGAAATACATACATGAAGATTAGATTTTTTTTTGTGGTTGTTAATTAATGACTTGCTTTTATACATTTATATGTACATTTAGAATATGAAATATTAACTCTAACACTATTGTCTTCCCAATATCATTAGCCTGTTTATGCAATGCTTGAATCAATTCATTGTCGAGAGCATTCATGTATAGCGGAGGCAACTTTTCATTTTGACTTCCAGCTTCATAGCAAACCTAAAAATAAATTAAAACCAGAATTCAGGAAGGAATTATATGAAGAAAAGAAAAATGGATTGATAAAGTAAATTATAAATACATTAACCGCAAAGTAGTTATAATTTTATAACTAAAACTTTATTAAACTTACATTGTCATTGTTCAAAGTTACTCTCAATCCAATTTTGACACTGCCATTTGCCACAAGTAAATCTAAAAACGGCAAAAGAGCTATAGATGCATTTCTGGCAATTTGTTCGGATACTTTAGATATATCAACCGATGTCTTACACGTTGCATTTTCCCCACTTATCTAAAAACAATATTATTTCGTAAGAAAGCAATACAAAAAAGAACACAAAATCCTCACCTCTATTATAAAAACTTCGGTCCATTTAAGAATGTGGTTATTGTTCGATAACGTAAAACCTGAATGTACTCTTATACTTGGTATTCCATCCATTTTCTTCAAATCAATTGGAGATCGTACACTATTTCGAAATTTTAACTTAAGTATTTGATCAAGATTAACAGATACCTTTACCAAAAAACAACAAGTATTGCACAAAATGATAAGTTAATCCAAGGCCAGCTTAAACAAAACCAATCAAAAATTATAATGGAGATTGTTTTCTTGTGAAAATTATATCATTCCATCGTTAACTCGAATTGGGCCAGTTTTTTTTTCAAATGCACATAACTTGTAGTTTTAAGGTATATTTTAAGACTATTTTAAATAGCTTGATAATAAATTAGCTCTAATTTTATTTAAAATAATAAAAAAAATACTTTATTATTGTACTAAAAATACTAAAATTTTGGAACGATTTTTGTATTTGTTATTCGTTTTATGTAGAATATATTCAGATATGTATAGTTTTCTAATAAAAGGTATCATTTCCAATAGCTTGTATTGGTGAAATAGTTCACAATTTTTTAAAGAACAATTTGCTGACCGTTTTATTTCTTGAACGAGTGATCACTATTAGACAATGTGAAAGATAAGGCAACGACCCACAATCAATTCAAGGCCTCGTGAAGTTATGGAGGACATATAGGAGCAAGGTCAGGTAATGAACATTTTCATTACAAAAATATGGTGCTTCATGCTTCATCCGTAGCCATGGCGGTCATTTTATGACATCGTTTTAAATTGTTAATGGCAATTAAAATGCAAAATGAAATTAAATGAAACCTCTTATTGGATAACCTCTTTTACAGAAATATAAAATACCACCTCACTTCATAGACTCATAATACTTCACAATTTATGGGATAGAATCTTAACATACAAAATTGATAAAATACACGACTTCAAGAGATGTGGGCAGAGTTCACAAACGCAGCACCCAATTCCCTTAAAAGTGTACAAAAGCGTATATAAAAATGTTGGTTTTCAACACTAAATGCCAGTTTTACTAACAAAGATTACATAAAACCGATATTTAGCATTCATAAATTATGTTCTGTGAAGTAGGCGTTCGCATGTATCATCCATAACTTGTTACCCTATATTAATTTCGATATCATCATCCACCCATTGGACATGAACTACTTCACTTTGTTGTTCATCAGCATCAATAGGTCCACAAATTATATTTATGTCTTTCATATTTTTAAGCGAATGTCTTATTTCAGCCATTTTTGATGGTAAAATTTGCACCATTAATCCATCTTCTATAATGCTGCATTTCCCAGAGAGTCCACTAGTTGATTTTAACGCTTCGTTAAATACAAAAAAACTTGCCCCAGTAACTAAAATGTGTGTATATAATTAAAATAATTTACTTTTTTTAGCAATTGGAATCTTGTGTGTTAGCATTTACCTTTTCTAGGCTGACCCTGAATATTAATAGCTTGAGTAGAATAAGCATGTGAATCGCCACTTTGCTGCTTGATGTTCTGTATGCAAACTAAATGTCCATCGGCTTTTTTGGAAAAATTCGCTCCCATCGCTAAAATATGATCGCTCGAATTGTTTATAGCTTTTACAATCTCATCTTGTCGATTACGTGGAATAAGAATATTTGTTCGTCTATCCTCCATATGAATATACATTCCTTTTATTGTAGGAAGGGTATAGCTGTAGTTTCGAAAATCCTTTTCAGTTAAAAATAAATTAACACCATACATTCTACTGAACAAAAAAAAGTATTAAACTTACTGCTAGTAAGTTTATTATTGTCTGTGCAATTTCTGCATATACAGGCTCACGTTCTCTGACTGATATGTGGGGAGATGGATAGTAACGGTAATGTGCACCAAGACGCAACATTAATCTCAGTGGAAATATCTTAGCCCATGGTACTTCCCATCGATGAATCAGTACACCAATAAGAAATGGCGGTTCTGGAACATGCACATCTAGTAAACATTGAAAAGTCGAACGTATAAACAAAAAACCGCCATGTTCACGTGAGCCAAGAAATTGGAGATGTTTTGGCATAGAAAATCCAAGTTCGGTGATGGGATGACCACGACTTGCTTCCCAGTAAATTTCATTCAAGTGAACAAAAATGTCTTTAGGAATTTTATTCGAATTGTCAAGTTCGAGTAGAATGATTATTTCGTCGTTGCCAACGTTATTTAGACCGTTAGTTGTAAAATTTATGACTGTTTTGTTGATGCAACATTTTACTGAAATTTAAAATTTAGTAGAAACAAAAAGTTAATCAATTAAAAACAAAAAAACACACAACTTACAATAAGAAATTTTTACAAAAACAAAGAAGTTGTTTTGTATAACAAATTTCAAACTCTCTGATTGTAATCTTTTTATAAGGTCCGCATTGTTTGCTACTTCTTGGTATTGTTTCTCGTTTTTATTTGTTATCATTATTGGCGGCAAGGAATTTTCTCCAGTTGTTGGTATGTAGCAACCAGTTCCATCATCCGTTAAAACAATAGATTTGAAATTATTTTTTGTGATCACTTAAATCAAATAAATAGAAATAGGAAGATTAAGAAGCATTTCAAATTATAGAACTTAAACAAATCAGTTGCATTATTTGCCTAAAAACTTACAGCGTGGAGGTACGCGATAAATTGCATTGCAGACTTGTTCACTAATTGAACGAAAAGTCATTACCTGCAGGGAAAATTTTACCCGAATGTCCAGTCGAGACATACAATTCTTCAAACTTAGAAATAATTTGCATATTTATGAAAAATATTACAGGCACTGAAGACATTCTTATAAACAAGTGACAAAAAGCCCCAACAAATTCTCAAAGATCATGAGATCTTCTGCAAAATGGCAGAACGAGCGGACGTGTAGAAGTTACAGCCGTTTCAAAAATTTCAAAAACATCGATTTGTCGCATGTTAAAACAGCTCAGGTAATAACTATAAATTAAGCGTTTTTTTTTTCAAACAAACAACACATTACAAAATAGTGCTATAAGCAATTGTCGAAAATTTCTTTTTATCGAGTTGCTAATTTCAAGATATTTTGTCTGGACAGTTGTTTAAGACCATATTTATTTTAACAAATCTACGAGTTTTGTTTTTATTTTGTGATACTCATTCGAAAAATATGTGTTCTTCAAATTTGGTCAAAACTAAATTTTAGACAAAAAATTAATACGCGTTCAAACTAAAAAATATGAACCTTACTTTGCATTTTTCAGTATACCTTTAGTTCTAATCACAATTTTCGATGTTTAAATATTTAATTTGGATTTTGAACTGAAAAAAAAAAACAGGATTCAGAATCACTGTATGATTCTAATAATGTCCTCAGTGCCTGTACTAATTTTCATCGATTTGCAAATTATTCTGAGGTTAAATATCTATTTTGATTGGACTATCGGTGTTTGGTTCATTGTAAGTTTCTGTAAACTACCTCGATAAATTTATAGTGGTCTTTAATATTTCGGACAACTCGGTGAATTGGCGCACATGTACACTCCGCGTTAACCGAATACGCACAATATTTTTGAATCTACTTTGAAAAATTTTCACAAATATTGATTGTTATTGTGCCACCTACTCCCTTAAGAAAATAATATCAAACAATCTATCCAAATGAAACTGCGAGTTTTTTTGGATCGACAAAAGGGTACAACAACAATGTTATCGTTGTTTATGAGCGTTTTCGTTTCCTGTTTTCACTGAAATTTAATTCCTGAACTAAAATGTTGAGAAAAATGATAGGTCTACAACATTTTGTTTAAAGCTGAGAACAATTAGAGACCAAGACCTAACCAGACGTGCAGTAGCTGGTAAAATGGACCGACTTTTTAACGGCTTTCATTGTTACTTAAAAACTAAGATTCATTAAGAAAAAACATGAAACTAGGTACAAAAAAAACCGTAACAGCAGCTTGAATACGAACAATCTTATGGCGCGCATCTGTTTCTTCTGATTCTGTGGCAAAAGTTAAACAAAAAATTAGTGTAAACGCATGTTGCTCAACAGTTTTAAGAGTAATCAAAAATTTGAGCCATTTTAAAATAAACTCAACTTCTTTATTGACAATGGAAATTTATGCAATTAGTTTTCCAAAGCTCAAATAGGTTGGAATAAAGAATGGTATCACGTGTTTTTTCAGATGTTTAATTTCGATGGCCCTGATGGGTGCAAAATCTTAAGGGAGTGGTAAGCATCAACAGAAGGAACAATAACCATCATTTTTTGGAAAAAAATATGCAAAGTATTTTCAAAAAGGTTTGTGCGTATTCAGTTGAAGCGGAGTGTATAAGGACGTTAATATATCTGGAGGACCCTTAGACATACCGTAAAGCAGAAAGACGAAAGCTTGCCGGATTTTAACAACGACACTTAGAGTTTTCGGTGGCAGTTAAAAACTAAAAAAAAAATAATAATCTATGATATTAATATCTTGAGGTATTTTTTAATTCTACTCAAAATTTGATTTAAATTTGAAAGTTAAAACACAAATATATTAACTTACTTTTATTATTCTCAGCATTCATAAGTGTACATTCAGCTGGATTGTAACCTGGCATAGATTTACGTGCATGCTTAGCATCACTCCATTTTGCATCTAAGCTAGCCAAATCACTTCCTGGTCGTATACCATCGCTAAACATCACTGATTTACGCTTTCGACTCTTCGACGGAATGCCTTCTTTCTTCAGAACACCAACTGGAACAATCACTGTGGGACACATTGACATTGCATGCGGATTAACTTGACGATGTGGGGGAATTTTTGAACAATATTCCATTGGATTGTTAGGGTTTGGTGATGAAGTTGTTTGTGGCATTTGTTGCTCTTGTACAGTTGAAGGGGAATTCATTTGTTGATCATTGATAAGTAGTTTTTGTTGTGTGAGTTTCGTTAAAATGAGAAAACATTGAACACAGACACGTGATTCTAGATTTAAAAGGAACTCTAATTTAAACTTCTGTGAACAACACACCGAACATAGGACCTGGCCGCATGCCCGGCAATGATGACGTCGCTTGAGTAAAGTAAATTTATGTTGACATTGCATGCATGCATTTGCCTCTTGATCAGGCACCCATATAGGTGGAACTTTTCCAATGTTATTATTATTTAAAGTGGGCACAATAGTTTTCATTATAGGTTCTTGTGTAAGATTTTCTGCAGCTGTAACAAGTAATGACTCTGACAGTGATGGTGCTATTTGAACTTCAACATCTGTACCTTCTTCAGCAATCATTGGTTCATCGACACTTGAAGCTTGTATAGCAGATATGTCAGAAGCCTCGCCACTGCCGAAACAAACTGTCCGATCAGATCGTTCTGGTGGCGTGTGACCAGCACCGTCATTAAAATTAATATCTTCATCACATTTTATTGCACCTTGTTTGTCCTGAGGTGTATCTTCATCGGAAGATGATGTTGCCTGATCATAAATACGCGACCCCGGTGGAGTTTGACCAGCTGTTGCGTACAAATTTATTTTTCTAACTGGCAAATCAAGTGTTGTAGGCCTTTGACGTTTTTGTCTGTCCTTCTTTTCTCGACCTTCTCCTTCATTACACATTTCGTTTTCGTCTAAATTCACCATGCCCTGCTTGTCAATGTCATCTTCGACATCAGGTCGATCCTCAGTAAATTCTAAAGTAGAAGCTTGTGAAAAACTATCAATATTCATCATCCCATCTACATCGCCGGAAAATTTCTGAGCAACAAGTGATGTGTTACTATTCGATGAAATGATATTTGATTTGATCTCGTGCTGACTTGGCTCATTATTTTTTTGTATTTTGTTTATCATTTCATTACTACCACTACTACCAGCGGCGACAGGTAAATCATGTATCTCAGGTGATATAAGATTTTGTGAATGCGTTTCTGTATCAATTTCCTGCAGAATACTATCAAGTTCTGTGTCAGATATCTCATCCATTGTCGAACTAAATGTTACCATTACATTTTGTTGCGTCGCTGGTACCATGTCTTCTTCTTCCACCGAGGAAGCTGCGCCTCTTCCATCGACTTTTTGTTCAGGTAATTCTTTTGGTTTTTCATCTGAATTCGGAAAATTCTTAGTTGTTTGTGATAGAGATAGAGATGAACTTAAGTTTTCTGATTTCAACAAAAATTTGCTGCTTACTGAAGCTAATGGACTTTCTGATAAATTGCTTTCTTGATGTGTGGTAAGCGAGATCGAAGATAAACCAATAGCTAAATCATCAAAATCAGAACGTTGTTGTTGTTGCCATAGTCTATTATTGTCACTGCTAGAACATCCATTTTCATTTGGCTGAATCGAATCAACGTCATCACTAGCTCTACTTTCGTCTTTATTTAGGTTTGAACTCCGAGCTTCTAGTTCTACTTTAGCATTTAGAGAAGATTCTGGTTCAGATTCTGATGACATTAAAGCCGGTGATGGTCCAGAAGAAAATGTCGACGATGAGGATGTTGTTATGGAATTTGATGAGAATCCATATTCATCTGTACCAACGAATTTATTGATTTCATCACCTGCATATGCATCATCTTCATCTACATCTTCATCCTCGTCACCCTGCCGAACCTCTTCTTCCCTAACATTATCGACATTCCCATCGTTGCGAATAAGAAGTGTATGATCATCACTTTTTAAGCTTTCATAATTTGTATTATCGTTTTTTTTATTATTGGTATATAAATCCAAGCTTTCAATATTTTTCCGATAATCTTCTAAGCTGTTAAAGACTTGAGAAACTCCAACAAATCTATTTACTCGATCTCCTTCTTGTATTGTATTAAGCGTTGCTGAGGCAGCATAATTAATACTTTGGTCCGATTCATTAAAATGTGATGCCGACGAAATTTGTGATTCTGAAGGCTGACTTTGTTTTAAAATGGGTGTTTTTTCTTTACGCTGTTGTTCTTCGTTAAGTTCTAAGTTATCTAAGACCTTATCAATATCAACGAGATCCATGACGGCTTGTTTTTTATCTTAATGCTGTAATTAATTATTTTTTTTTAAATTATTTAAATTTATAACTATAAATTAACGGAAATAGAAAACATAAAAGTCAATGGCTCAAGAATTCGTGGACATACAATCAAACAACAAAAATGGCTACATATAAAACTAACATAATTTCTGAAAATTTATTCAGGTTTGGGATTCATTTAATAGTCTTGAGAATTTGTCTTGAATTAGATGCTTATAAATAGAAAACGAAGATTTTGCTGCTGTGATGTAGAGCTAATGATACTTGGGAAATTCTTGTTAATTTCGGTTACCCGATTATTAACCGAATACCCAGGTACACGTAGGCATAACATCTCTAAACAAAACTTAAACGAATTATCAACATCTAAATTCAAAGAACATTTAATGAAAATTTTACAAAATAATTATTAATTAAAATACAAAACATAATAATTATTAACATTTAACATGAATTATTACAGTACAAAAAAATAAAATAAAGACGTTTACGATAGTGGAGCACTGGTTCTAAACAATGATTTTAATCCACCTTATTTAAATTTAAATCTATCGATGAACAGTTTAAGTTATATAAAATGCTCATTTGACTTAAAGCTTTATTCTTCCCATAGTTAGTTCTATGGAAGTCAATATGTATAAAATCAAATGTACGCAGCTGATGAGTTCCGCCTCGGTAATTCAAATGTACACAAGATAGCAAATAAGGTGCATCAATTTCACCATTAATGAGTTGATGAAAAAATACTAAGTCATTATTAACACGCCTTTGATGAAGAGATTGCATTTGAAGAAGCAGAATACGATGTTCGTAGGGAGGCAGATCATAAGGATCATCCCAAGGAAGACCCTTTAGGGCAAAGCGAATGAAATTATGTTGAATTGATTCAATAAGTTTATTATGAATTTCGTAATAGGGAGTCCATACCTGCGAAGCATATTCAAGATGAGGACAAACATGGCAATTGTACAAAGAAAGAGTAACTCCTTTGCCCAGCGTTTTATAAAACCAAGCATAGAACTTGCTTTATTAACAATAAAATTAATGTGATGTGTAAATTCTAAGTTTGAACAGAAATGAATACCTAAATCTTTAAATGTTGAGACGCGACAGAGTTTTTACTGAGAAATACAATAATCAAATACACTACCGATTCGTTTTTTAGTAAAAATTATCGTCTGGCATTTTAAAGGGTTGAGTGAAAGGCTATTTTTCCCACACCAGAATGTGAAACTATCAATGTCGGCTTGTAAAAGAATACGATCTTGAGTGGACTTTATTATTTTAAAAATTTTCATGTCGTCAGCAAAAATGAGTACTTTACTTGAGCGTAGACATGACGATACATCATTAATAGACAGGATGAACAGAAAAGGGCCAAGATGGCTTCCCTGGGGAACACCAGATTGAGCAACAAAAGGTTCAGAATAACAATTTCTAAATTTTACCTCATATGATCTGTTTTCAAGGTACGATTTGATCTAATCTAAGAAAAATGGTGGAAAACCAAGAGCTTTAAGTTTAAATAAAATAATTCCGTGGCTAAGTTGGTCAAAAGCTTTAGAAAAGTCAGTGTATATACAGTCAACTTCATAACCTTGTTCTAAAGCGTTTGAACATATGTTTTAGAATGTAAGGAGATTTGTAACTGTTGATCTTTTTTTCACAAAACCGTGTTGCTGTTCGCAAATGAGATTCTTACTAAAAAATGCTACACTTTCACAAACAACTTATTCAAACACTTTAGGAATGCAAGAAAGCTTTGCAATGGGCCTATAGTTGCTTATATCCGCCTTGTTTCCTCTCTTGAAAATTGGTGTTAGAAATGACTTCTTCCATATACTGGGAAATTTGCATGTTTTTATAGAAAGTTTGAATAAGAACGTAAGGAGTTCAACTAAAGCATTACTACACTTTTTTAATACTATCGGGGGAATACCATCGGGACCGGCTGAACAGTCATTATTCAACGCGGATAAAAGATCAAGGACCGTACTCTGTAGCACAGGTATGTGACTACAGCTAGTTTGCGAAAAGGAGTGAAAATTATGAAAATATACTTCCATCAACTTCTTCAGGGCTATTAACAAATGACTCACGGAAATTTGTTGCGAAAGCGTTACAGATATCAACAGTTTTATCTAATGAAAGGTTCTTGTAAGTGAAGTTAACTGGAAAGCCATCTGATTTTTTCTTCAGGTTTACAAGTTTCCAAAATTTTTTAGGATTCTCTTTTAAAGAGGTGCCCATATCAGTAACATAGCTAGCATATAAAAAATCAGAAAGAGACTTAAATTGGTTAAAGAGTTCAACATAGAAAGAGAAGTTGGTTGGAGACAGAGTTTTGAGATACATTTTCCATGCCTTATTTCTTTTGTTACGCAGTAAACGCAATTCTTTCGTGTACCAAGGATGGCTTAATTTTGAATTTTTTGATTTCTTTAAAGGTACATTTTTTTCAAACAATAATTAAGGATCTTTTAAAAAGTTGAAACTGCTTCGTCAATGTTAGAAAATGATAATGTATCAGCAATTCCAGAAATGGTTTAATCTTCAGACAACAGCTGGAAATTAGCTCTGCTGAAATCAAAATTATATAAGCAATCAAAGGAATTACTGTGTTCAGTAAGGTGATTACTTAAGTCAAGAAAATGTCCAAAGGGGGGTGATATTTATCAATATTAGTAATTCCTGATCTAGATTCTAGAACAAGAGTACTAATAGCGTCAGAAGAAAAGACTAAATCGAGAATTCGATTTTTTGAGTTTTTAATACAGCTTGTTTGCTGTAAGTCAGTAAGAAGGACTTTATCGAGAAGAGATAGTTCCAATTGTGAAGAAGGAGAGGCTTCAAGGCAGGATTCGTCTTCGGATGGAATCCAGTCAATGTGTGGTAAATTAAAATCACCTAGAAGTAAAATATTGGTGTCAGAGCTGGACAAATTTATAAGAAAGTCTAATGTCAAGGAGAGATCGTTATAAACCGACACATTATTTGGAGGAATGTAGACGTTTAAAATGAAAATAGTCTTAGTCTGTTTCTTTATCTTTACACATACCAGTTCAATTGATAATACAAATGGAAAAGATACAGAAGAAGAGAAATATGTATTTTTTACCGCTATGAGAACACCTCCACCTAAATCCTTTGCATTACCAACATGACGATCGTTTCTGTAAACTTCGAACTCTTGACTGAAAAGTTCTGTGTCGGAAAAGCTTGAATTAAGTCAAGTTTCTGTCAAAACGAATACGTCATGTGGAAATGATTGGGAATTAAAGAAAATGTCAGCAGTCTTGCTACGAAGTCCCCTTACGTTTTGGTAGAAGAGCGCAAGCCTGTTAAGTTTTTTAACTTGGTTTTCAAATAAACACCTTGTTTTTGACTTTGTGTAAATTCCAGAGATCCAAAATAACCGTTGACCTTTATTTTCAATCGGTTTCTCACTGAGATTTATTTAATTCGCGAATTTCATTTTGGTCTTGGTCTGTGATTTATTTTTAAAAATTAATTTTTTAGGTCTTTGTGTGAGATTTATCATTTAAGTTCGCAAATATCTCTTATCTGTTGACTTATTTAACTAAAAATAAATGGAAATGGTTAACCTTAAACCTTTTCCGAGGTTTAAATTATATCTTCTTTCACTAAGTATAAAACTTAGAGAAGAAAACGCCCTTTCCACTGATACTTGCGTTGCTGGAACGCCCAGTACAACCAGAGCGATCTCAAAAATGTTAGGAGATTTTAATTTGAGATTTTGAACAAATGAAAGAATGTTAGTGTCCAAAATTTCGATGTCCACGTATAATCTTGAAAGTGTTTCGTTATTACTGACGTCACTCCAAATGAGATTTATTTTTTTCTCTCAGCAATAAGTGGTCACCGGTTAACCAAAACCTAAAAAAAGTCAAAATAAAAACCGAAAAAAAAAATTGAGTAAACTGGTTATTAAGTGATCATTTTTGTAAATCTCAACAAGTGAGAGTAATTTAAGAGACCTTTCAAAAGGTTGAGATTTACTTTTGATCTCTGGTAAATTCTTTGACTAAAGTCTCTGCGGGCCATATATTTGTGTTGCAAATAGAATCGAAGAAGGTGGGATTCGTTATTAATTTAAAAGAAGAAACAAAGCTATTTCGTTTACTGATCTTAGTACACCTAATGGAAGAGCTGCAAGATATGCTCTTGGTAGACACTAACTGGGAAGCTATATCTTCTGGCGTTGTAACTGGGTCCAGACGAGATATAAAAATTATTTTTGGTTTCGAGACAGCTTATTTATTAGAGACGGAGTTATTTATTATAGTTCCTGTAACGGAGTCGCTATTGGAAGCTAAATTTGAGTCAACAATTTGAGGTATATGGGGGGTTCCGGTGGGATCTGTAGGTATTGGGGTGATGTTGACATTTGTTCTTTTTGATGGAGGGGTTGAATTTCTAGCAAGTTCAGAGTTTTCTCGGCTTCTTTTCTTAGACTTTTTTGTTTGTCAGGTACACTTTCTGCGTTTTTAACACCAGAACCTGATTGCACGAGAATATCTTCATCTGCAGAAGAGAAAGTAGTAGGAATAGGCTGTGCCAAATCATTAGTCGAAGTAGAACTATCAACCATGATGTTGGTTACAGAGTATGTAATTTGCAAACTGCAGTGTTGAAAGACTTCAGTAGCTCTTCAAAATCTTTGGAAAAAATTTTAAAATGTCAGCCTTAAAAGAAGACATTTTAAAAGCTAGTTGAGATACAGAGAGCTTACGACTGTTTATGTGAAAACAAAGTACAGTTAAGGACAAAACAATAGCAACACTCTTCATGTGTTAAGTTTTTTTTTTAAAGAAAACTCAAATATTTAAAGCCCTTTCTGTAAATAATTTATATTTTATTATATCTTGAATTGTTACGAATTGTTTCTATTGTTTTGCCAGCCACCGTATATCAGCCAAACATGATAGAAATCTCCCATAATCTATATGAATGAAATTAAAATATTAAATATACCCACCTACTCCACTCCCCGATTACTCGGGTAACGCTAAAGTAAAGATGGTATGATCAACAAACATAACTTCGAGAAACACTTTAAAACACTGAATCCACGAAAGAGTGGATAGGTAAGAATGTAAACTACACCCTCAAGTCAAATACTATTAAGTGGTACACTAATGTGTCGACAAAATATGAAGAAACAGACTATCAGTACATCTTTCATGCGGTATTTAACGTTTAAGTTAAGGATCGTTCTCTTAAAATGTCCAAATATTGCAGCTTTGTCATCTATGGTATACGAGAGAGCTTACAATTCTTAGAAACAATGTTTAGAAAAATCTCATAAAAAGCATGCCCCTTTAGATTGTAAAGTATATGTTACTCATTTTTAAGAGTTTTAATCTCTCTCCAACTATTTACAGTGATGGAAAAAATAATGGAAACGATGAAAAAACTAACCAAAATTCTTAACTATCATCGCCCTGTGTTTGGGATCGAATTAAGAGTTTTTGGTTGTCTGTTAAAAAAAAATCATGTCATACGACCAAGGAACTTTAAGTTCGATCTCAAAATACACACAGATGATAGGGTTTTAGTGGAAGCATTATGAGTTCTTGTTAGTTTTGTTCACCATCTGTTCACCATCTTTATGAAATAAATAAATTACCGCACTATTATAGCTTAACAACTTCATTGGTTTAAAAACGGCGATAATACAAACAGCCATATTATTACCGGTTAAAATAATAAAAGCGTTAGTACAAGTACTATACGTAGTACCTAGTAGTCGTTAAGAAGCGCTGCTTGATAGGGAAAAAGATCGCCATTGCTGCTTGTACTAAACTAAACAAAAAATTAGTTTGGGGGTACTCACATGATGAGCCTAGTTCAATGAATTGGAAACAAGATGTCTCTGGTGATGTAATACAAAATTCTAACAGAAACACATTTTTTTCTTTTTATTTTTGTTTTTTAAATCGTGACTTATTATTATTAAATTGAAATGCTTATAACTTTTGAACCAAAGCTAGCCTTGTGATGTTTTATACTTTTTTGAAAAGCTAAAAAATCAAGCAAGTTTTTAAAAACGATAACCAGTATTGTGTAGTATGATTTTTTTTTAATAAAACTGTTTTAAAGTTCGATGTAAAAAATTAAGTTTGATAAGAATATGATCTTAACTATCAATATTTTGCAAAATAGTGCCGAAAATTGAAATTTTTGAAATGCAAAAATATTGAATGTTTATTCAAAATTGTAAAATATTAACATATAGTAAAAACAAAAATCGTTTGTGGACAGGGTGATTGAAAAACCGACTAAAAGTAGGTGTTTTTGAAAATTTCATTAAAACAACCGTTACTCGAAGACCGTTAGGATGCGGTATAGACAAGTTACCAAATTCTGGTAGCTCATGACTTGACCATTCAGCATATACAGTTTGGACCATTACTTATGGGACACCCTGTATATTAAAAGTTGTGAAACTAATTGTTTTTAAAATAATATATATAAATTAAAAAAAATTTAATTATTTTGTTTTTATTTTTTTTTTTATATTAATGTAACTATAAGAGAAAAAGGGATGGAAAATCATATTTAAAATAAATATATCTCTGTACCAGAGTTTTCAGATAGATTCCCGAAGATTTGTTTCTTTATGATTTTGAGGTCACATTTTTAAAGGACACATTGTTTTATAGTAAAATTATTATTTACTTAAGTAAATATTCTAAAACTGCAATCATTTTTGTTTTTAAGATACAAAAATAGTTAATAAAACCGCTTAAAATTTTATTTTCAAAAGAAATCATTGTATACCAAAAGTTCTCATTTTCCTTGGTGAATAATTCATGATAAATTAGATCTGAGGAACACTGCTTCTGCGATCAAAACAAGCAAATTTCGAAACCCTTCCTCGCAATCACGTGGTAGTACCTACAATACAAGAAGACTAGTCCAGCCGAGCTGGCGCTGTATGAATGAATGTATACATAAATACAACAACAATATCCACCCAACGAAAGGAGGAACACAAAGAAAAAAGTTAACAAATCAAGGAAAAGGAGTGAATCAACCAAAATAACCTGAGAGAAAAAGATATGAAAAATTATATTTTTTTTTATATTGTACGCGCACTCAAGGGGATATGAATACCCTTATAATGATTATACACAGTGCGAGTAATTAGGAAGGAAGGATAGGATTTGAAAGGAGATACCGATGCACATTGGTTTTGAATGCCTGCACATTGTAATGAGTGGGAAATATTGAGTCTGGTAAAGCCTTCCACATTAGTGTAGTGCGACTAAAAAAAGAATCTCTGTACTTAACAGTACGACCGAAATTGGGCTCAAGGGTAAACTGATGGGCATTCCTAAAAGAACGAGTATTACGGTTGAATTGTTTGAAGGGAGGAATGCAACTGGCTATTTCATTAGAGCATTGTTTATGGAAGTAGCGATAAAATAATGAGAGACATGAAACCTTACGACGGTGCTCGAGAGATGCAAACGTTTCAGTAAGATAACGGTCACCTATCATTTTTAGAGCTCTCTTTTGAATTCTGTCCAAGAGACTCAAGTGGGTTATAGGAGCACCTGCCCAAATATGGGAATTGTACTCAAGCTTTGGACGAATATAGGCTTTATAAATTATAGCCAGATCAGAAGGGGTAAAAAACTTCTTGCATCGTCGGAGAAAATCTTAACACTTAGCAGCATTTTTGGCGATGTCAAATATGTTATCACTCCACAAATGGTTTGTAATGCACATACCTAAGACTGATAGCTGTTCAGTCTCCTCGATGCAAGTACCACTCATGGATAGTGGCATTGGGGGAGGGTTACGCTTTTGCGACAGTAGACAGCATTGAGTTTTCGAAGCATTAAATTCTACACGGTTTTTGCTTCCCCATTGTACAATGCTGTCGAGATCAGAATTTAATGAGCTTATCATACGCTGCCGTTGAAGTTCCACATCCGAAGGACAAGGATGAGAATCTAAAAACGAATATGAAACGCTGAGGGTACTGTCATCCGCGAAACAATTCAGTGGGTTAGAAGTTTTAGACAAAATATCATTTATAAAAATAAGGAAGAGCGTCGGAGACAAAACGGAGCCCTGGGGCACACCAGCGTTTATTTTGTGAATATCAGATTTGAACCCGTCCAATACTACTTGAATTGAACGGTCCGAAAGGTAATTTCTAACCCAACGAAGGGATTCATCAATACCAAATGCACGCATTTTCGATAAAAGAGCTTGGTGCCAAACTCTATCAAATGCCTTTGAAATATCAAGTGCAATAATCTTACTTTCTCCAAAACGATGTAAAGATTTGTTCCACTGTTCGGTGAGATAAACTATAAGATCACCAGTGGACCTATTGCTACGAAAGCCGAAATTTGAAAATTGCTGAAAATTTATCAGCATTTCCATGATCTTGGAAAGAAGGTATGTAAGTGCAATTGGACGATAGTTAGATGGTGAGGAGGATTCGCCTTTTTTAGGGACAGGCTGGACAAATGCAGTTTTCCATCCACTCGGAAAGAGACCTGTAGAATAGGACAGATGGAAAAGCTTACGCAGTGGTTTTGCCAGCGTTGAAGAACACCTCTTCAGAACAATAGCGCAATAGCGGGGATACTATCCGGGCCAGCGGATTTGTGAATGTCAAGATTTTTAAGTACTCTAGTAACTGAACGAGTGCGAAAGAAGATTCGTCCCATAGAATCGCTTACGCTTTCAAGTACAGGCGGAGTCATGTCACTCACTGGCAGCATCGAATTAACAGCAAACTGTGCTGCAAGCAAATTGGCTTTATCAATCGAGCTTACATAGGGAGTGTCATTGGAAACTAGCGTCGGAACCGACGAAGACGTAGTATTACGCACATTTTTTACAAATGACTAGAAATTTTTACTACCACTGGGACATTGTAGTATTTTTTGCCGTAATTTCTGGTCATGCTGGTCGTTACAGGTCTTTATAGCTTGTTTGAACTTATTCAGGTTTTCCTCAGTTGGGTTGGCTTTGTAATTCCGGAAACTTACATTTCTGATCCTAATAACCTCTTTACAGTTCGAATCAAACCATGAGTTTTCCTTGGGTTTGATAGATTTTACCCTATTCGGGATAAAATTTCTCATTCCAAAAAGAATTAAGTTTGTAATCATATCAGCACTGGAATCCACGTCACTATCGAGGAAGCATAGTGACCAGTTTAAGTTCCTGAAGAATTCATTGAGACCGTCCCAGTTGGCTTTCTCATATTGCCCAACGGTTCTCGTAGGGGTTTTAACTTTAACTGGGGTTTTTTGGCATGAGAAATTTGCAGATATGACACAATGGTCTGATGTGCCTAGAGGCGATAAAACACTGACAGTATATTTATTAGGATCAGAGGTAAGAAACAAGTCTAGTGTTGGCGGATTGACCTGTAACGTCAGGAATCCGAGTTGGCTCGTCAACTAACTGAGGCAGGTGGTTTAACTCAGCGAAAATCTCGACATACCTTCCTTCGGATGTTGTCTGACCCGAATAGCGCAGCCACGAAGAATTGTGTACATTGAAATCGCCCTTAACAACGATCTCATTGTGCGGAAAATGGGATGAAATTCTCTGGATAGAATCGGACAGTGCATCGAATTCGTTTGAAGTCGAATTACTATCCAAACTTGGGCTGCGATAAATAAAACAAGTATGAATGATGCGCCTTTGAACAGAAAATTTGAACCATATATTATTAAAATTTATATTAATACATTGGCCATACTGTGGCAGAAGCTGGTAGGCAACATCATTACGGACGTAAACGGCTAGACCACGGTGAGAAAAGAATAATGGCACTAAGCTATAACCATGAAGGTTAAACTCTGTATGATCGGTGTTTTCGCCAACCTGGGTTTCACTTAGTGCCAGAACAGCTGGCCTGTTTAAAACAGTATGGACGTATAAAGAACACACATTTTTTCTTAGCCCCCAAATGTTGCTATATTCGACACAAAACTTACCAGCCATCACAATACACAAAAACACAAAAAAAAACCAAAGCAAGACAGTTATCTATGCAGAAAATTTATTTTGATTATAAAAAAACTTCACAGTTGCAATTATCCATTAGTGTTATGCCTTAATAGTAATCACACTGATCCGCTCCTGTACATCAACAAAAATTTAACCGCAATTTATCTTGCATGTGCTACGATTTTTATGAGAAGAAGAATTCCATTGAAAAGCTTTTCCAAAAACACTCTATAAAATATAAATCCTTCGTACGTATCACCCTCCATAACCCATTTGTTTACATTACCCGTGTTTTGTTGAAAAATCTATCCATAGTATAGTAGGATTTTACACGAATAACAAAAACAATACCCATAGTATGAATAACACCGATAAAAGTTAGAGTAGAATCTTACTATGGATGGGTTTTTGACATTTATACGAGTCTCGAATGGATCTTATGTGATTTCGCTTTCAAATGTTGGTACGATTGATATTGCATTTGTATCTCGATGGCTGTGTTCGTTGAGTAGTTGTGCATTTGGAATCATATGTGTTTTCCATTGGGGAAAAAATCAATCTATTACTGTTGATATTATTTAGTTTTGTTAGTGAAATGGACTAACTTAGCTTATTTTGCAAGAGAAAACAATAGAAAAGATAATTAAGTTTTGCTATGTTTCCATCAAAGGTTTATCTCAGTTTAGATTAGATAAATCTTTTTGGTGTTTCCACTGCACAAGAAGATTTAAAAATGATTAAGTTTGACAGCACTTTCAAAAATGCAAATGGTGTTTCGATGTTTCTTTTGAAGTGCAAGTGAGATAGTTTGATTCGTGTTAAACAATGAAAAACTGAATAGTTCAGCACCATATAAGAATATGCTACCTACTCCATGTGCAATTTTTTTTTTAAAGCTAACTCTGTAAGAGAGCAGACTTGTTATAGAGTTCGATACTGTGTCATTATAGTTGTTTAATCACTTGAATCAGTGTTAACAGTTAATCTCTTGAACAAGAGATTATATTTTTTCCCCCTTTGCTTACAATCTTTACTTTAATAAACAGACTCCTAAACAAGTGCCCATAGTGTTTCCCTGGTTACCCACCGCTATGGCGGTGAACGACCAAAACCGGTATTTGCCATTGGATACAAGCGATCCAATGCATACCATATGTCCAATAAAAAAAAATACAATAAAGAAGGCAACGTCACAAAAGAAAAAGACAAGTGGCCAATTTTAATTACCCCCACCCAAAATATAGTTGACTTCTCTCGTTTCCTAATTATAACAAATTCTTCAACAGATACCGACAAAACACCAATTGCAAATCGAAATCCCATTATTATAGGAAAAGCTATCGATGCAATAACAACCCAATATAAAGACATAAAAGCACTTAGAAATGGTGACCTATTAATTCAAGTCAATGAAAAAGAAATCGCTGATAGATTAACAAAATGCAAATCTTTAGGGCCAATTCCTGTAGAAATCAATTATCATCAATCCCTCAACTCTTGTCAGGGAAGAGTCTATTCTTATAATATAATTGAACTCGAAGAAGATGATATATTAGATTCTCTTAAAAAGTTTAGCGTCACACATGTAAAAAAAATGTACAAAATTCAAGGTGAAAAGCAAATAGCAACGGGAGCTGCAATTCTTACTTTTGATGCACCGCAACCACCTAAAGAAATAAAAATGGGATGGCATATTTTAGTTGTAGGCCCCTATTTCCCTAATCCAATGATCTGCAAAAAGTGTCAACGTATTGGACACACGAAAAACCAATGCAAGGAAATAACAAGTTTATGTGCTACCTGTGCAGAAACTACCCCACATGGAGAAGAATGCACACAAGTATTTTGCGTCAATTGTATGACAGCTGAACATCCTTCAAAGGACCGATCGTGTCCAGTTTTCATCAGAGAAAAAACAGTAATGATAATAAAAACTATGAAACGTTGCTCAATCAAAGAAGCTAAAGAAGAATACTCTAATTCGGGACATTTGTATGCACAATATATACCAATCCAAAAACCAAAAAAGATCAATAGCACAAATTATCAAAGAAAAAATTGCCAATGAGACAGCAAAATCCATACAAAACCCATTCATAACCACACAAACGCTTTCAGAATCAAATCAAAATAACCAAAACAACTCTTCATCTACAACAAAATCAGCTACACAAGAAATGACAAATAATTCACCACTCCAGAAAAATTCAACACTTTCATCACAAACATCAAATATACAACTAAATCAAGCTTCATCACAAACATCAAACATACAACTTAATCAAACTTTATCACAAACATCAAACATACAATTAAATCAAGCTCTCACAGACAGCCAACAACAAAATAACATTCCAAATAACAAAATACAAACCGTCAAAATTCCAACAAATGAAAATATTAAAGAAATTTCAGCAGAATCAACCCTTGAGCACAGATAATAATTTTATACAGATGTCTCATCCCTGCAGGAAAAAATGAAACATTTTTTTCCCTTAACAGACAAGCTTTAACAGACAAGAGCTTTTAAAAATAAAGCTGAGAAAGCTCTTTTGCCTTGCATATTTTTTTTTCTTTTTAGAAAATTTTCTCTTCTCTTTTGTCATTTTGTTTGCCAATGAATACAAAAACAAAGTTCGGTCCATTGGAAATAAATGTAAACAACCCTATTTTTTACAAGGAAGTATATGGGAGTTGATGTAGGTTATGTCTGTATCTTGTTTTTTATGCGCGTTTTGGTGCGTAAAAGAAGAAAGGGGTGATAATTTTTGTTTATATTTTTGTGAATGTTAGATTGTTAGGTGTCCGGTAAGGAGAATAGAAGAAGTTGCTTGTGTATTGATATATGAAAATTGTGTGGGCAAGTAGGGACAAGTGAATATGCACATGACTTGGTTTTTGTGTTTTCTATTTTTAACTTCCCATAGGAAGTTATTGTAATGGGTCCGATTTGTCGAATTGAAAATTTTGACATTTCTCGACGTTTCCAGGTCCCTAGAGTCGAAATAAAAGATTTTAAGAAAGATGTCTGTGCGTGCCTGTGTACGTATGTATGTACGTCGTCCATAGCTCAAGAATTTTGAGAAACATCAAGTTAACGGTTTCCCTACAAAATATAAAAACATAATCTACTAAAACTTAGTAAAAATTTACTTTCGACTCAAATATGTTTACAAAAATTAAAAATATTGGCTTCAAACTAGTTTTATCTCACAGAAAATATTGTTTTCGATATTCAATAATTTTTTTATAAGAATCCAACTGTCCGTTTTTTCATAAAAAAAAATCTACAAGTACGCAATATGGGTAAAAAATGATGGTCGGTTCTCGATATTTCGTGAACTATAGAAGATATTGACTTCAAATTAATTTAATTCATCCCATTTGTATTTCTTTATAAGAAATAAAAACTTTTAAGAAATGCTACTTAAATTGGTAAAAATTGATTTTCGACTCAAATATCTTTTCAAAACTTTGAGACATTGGCCTTAAACTACTTTTATCTTTTAAAACATATTGTTGTCAACATTCAGTAAAATTTTGAAAAAAATCGAATTGACAGTTTTTTTACAAAAAATTAAAAACCTAAAAAAAATTAAACAAAAGTTGCTAAAAATTGTTTTTCGAAGTAAATATCTTTTCAAAAATTTGAGATTATGGCTTTAAACTAATTTTATCTTATAAAATATATTGTTTTCAATATTCAGACAAATTTTGAGAAAAATGGAATTGACAATTTTTTTACAAAATATAAAAAAAACCTAAAAAAAAATAATATAAGTTGATAAAAATTGATTTTCGACTCAAATATATTTTCAAAACGTTGAGATATTGAATTTAAACTAATTTTATCTTAACTTAACTTTTTTTTAACAAATTTTGAGTTAAAAACAATTTTTTTCAAAAACTATACATAGTTTTGACCTGATTTAAAAACAAGTTAATAGACAAAAGTGTTGACTTTAAAAAAATGTATAAAACATATTTGTAAGTATTACCATTATTTTTTAATTATTTTTTTTTTTCATTTAACATACATATTTTTTAAATTGCCGCTACGGGGGGATAGAACACCGCAAATAGTAAAAAAATGCTTGTTTTAAACTGTTCTATACAAATCCGTCATTAAACTTTGTCGCCTAGTTATCGTACTCTCCCCCGTTATTCTTCGTTGCACAAAATTGTTTTTGAGATAAAACCATTTCTCATTCGTAAAATTTTCGAGGTGACAAATATTTTTTTTCAGTTTTTTTTTTGATTTATAAAAAAACCGTTAATTGAATTTTTTCCAAAAATATACTAGTTTGGAACCACGTTACAATATATAATTTAAAACTGAATTCAAGTCTCTAGCTTTATTGGTTCATGAGATATTTTGGGTTAACCAAAATGTTCACAACAACACTTCATTATTGAAGAAAAAGATGAATTTATAAAAAAAAAATCCACATGAATGCACGCAGCTAGCATTTACATATCCGATTATACGAACTCGAGCTATAAAGACAACCTTGTCCTTGCTTTGTTTCTATTTCCAAAGGCAACTGTAAATATTTTATATATAATGTTTGTTCAATTGGGCTTTAATAAATCGACAACTTATGATCCAACACCCAAACATGTAAATATTTTTTTTTCTCGTCGTCGACAAGCGATCAACTCTCCTGCACTTGTTTTCAACGCATCACCACCAATCACACCACACCACAAAAAACCAAAATAAAACGAGTTTTGTTTTCATTTGTGAAGAATGATCGTGGTGAATTATGTGTGTCTGTGCATTAGGATTATGAGAGGAAAAGAGCATACAAAAATGATTTCAGTTTTTTCTTTGCCTTAAGTGCCTTGCACATGAGCAACGAACTGCGAACTGCGAATAGACGAACAAACGTGATTTTACACATTTCAAAAAGTCAATTCCACACAAAAACACATTTAAATTATAAGAAACCAATTGACACTAATATTAGGGTAATAAAATTTGCATTTTGTTCTCTAAAACAAGAGAATTTTGTAAAAACAATTTGGTAGTAACGAATCGCAGTGTGGTTGCTGCGAACTGTCAAACTCTATTCGCGTTCCACATACCATCCACACTGCAACGAATAAATTGTTCGCGCTCAACTTAACCTCAAAATTATACCACTCTTGTTTTGTTTTTGTGTGAAAGATGATGGCTGAGGAAAATATGGAGAAAAGGGTTGACAATTCGTCGCTACCTGCGAATAGAAATAAAAGCTCATGTGAAAGAAAAGTCAAAATATGCGAACATCCACAGTTCGCAGTTCGTTGCTCATGTGCAAGATGCTTTAGTTTTCATTCATAGGAAAGAAGACGAGTTAAAGATTTTTAAAAAGCTCTTTTTTTTGGTTGATTTCAGTTTCATATATCATTTCTCGCCATAAGGGTGAGACATCTGTATAAAGTTATTATCTGTGCCTTGAGTCAACAAGTTCACACGACCAAGAAAACGATTCTCGTATGGATTGCAGTGATGAAGACCAAAATCATTTAATAACACACGCCGACAAATTGTTGGCAACTGCAAACGCTTTATCTTCTTCACTCATTTAAAAACTTACTCGAGCAATTCAAAACAAAAATAAACCCTCTACATAAAAATGGACAGCCAAAATAATAAAATTCAATTAAAAATTCTACAATGGAATATCCAGGGATTTTTTAATAATCTTCCCAATTTGGATATTCTTATTCAGCCGAATTCTAAATATTCCAGGGGAAAAGAACTCCTCGGGAAACTAGTTCTCCCGAGAGTAAAATTCTCCTATTTCGAATTCCCCGGGAAGACATTTTTTCCTTCGAAATCGGGAATGGGGAATTTTGATTTTCGAATCAGCTGTTCCTTATTGTTTGACAGGAAAAATAACTCGCGAAAAAAATTTGCATCATTCAAATTAAAAAAGATTAAAATGTTTTCAATCGCGGCAAGGATTTTACGTGAAGAATATGAAGAAAGTGAACATGTAAAACCAAGGACTATTAGAAGATCTTTAAGAGATAGTGCGAATCCCTTGGAGTTGCCTCAGTGGCTGTAAGCATTCATTAGTTTATTCAAATGTTGTCTATCATAATTTTAAAAAAATCATTTTTTTCTCAGGTTTCAAATGTATTATAGACTAAACAAGGTTTCCTTTAAATACTTGTTGGATGTCCTCATCATGTCCAGTGAACCAACAAGAAAGCAATATTTCTTGAACTATTAATTGCTCCATGCGTTGGTGGTGTCGTTTAACTTCCTTCAGTTTTTCTTTTTTTATGGCGAAATAATCTTCATTACTTTTTTTTTAAATTCATAAATTTTGTCAAGAGCTCGGTAAACTTTTGTGGTGTTTCTTCTTATTTCTTAAGTTTCTTCAACTATACCCTTGACAGCCTCACATAACTCCCTTTGAGTCTTAAGTTCGTCATCAAAAGCTTCTGAGGCAGTCCTTTTCTTTGTACTACATGCACTCGGACGAGGATAACACCTCTACGTTGTATTATTTACTGGTGTTGATTCTGGTTCGTCATACAGGGCTTCAATTACTAGTTCCTGGAGTTATCCTTCAACTACAGGTTCGTTTTCCGGAGGTTGAACATTTTCTTTGTTTACCTTTTCTCTTGTTTCCAGGCCAAAAGTTTTTGCTGTTACACCTTCTACCGACTCTTTCATTCCAATTAAGTCGTAGACAGCCTGTTCATATTCGGAAAGTTTTTGTTCTCTGTTTGGCCCACCGCCAGTACCATTTTTTCAAGAGAATTTGAAGCTGGCACTTGTTTGTTGTTTTAGACCTAAAAAAACTCAAATTTTAACATTTATTGTTATTATTTTTATTGTACTATTCGTACTAGAATGTCAGCTTGTTAGACTTGACCATTCCTTTTTAATTTCATTGAACGTTTTTGAACAACAACAACAACTTAAAGGTGCTACCACTCATTGTTTTTGGCTGGAGATATAGCTATTTCGTGCTTTGCCACTTTTGCACTCATCAGTCTCCTTTGTTTGTGGTGCTGAGCTTTAATCCAATTTTATTTGAAAAACTTTATACACAACATGGGATTCGAACCCACGCATATCAGATTTGCTCAGTCTTAGAAGTCGTGTGCACTACGCACTCCACTACTTTGACCACTGACGGCACAGGTCGAGATGTGCTAATTGTTTATCAAATGCATTTGAAGCATCAACATTTTTATAAGCTCCTTTAAGTATGCTGTTTTGTTCCGCCTCCATTTTTCTCCATACCTTATTTGATAGACTTACAATTCGTAGTACGTATCAAAGGGGGAGAGGTTGGAAGATCGGTAACGAACCAGACTATTAAGTTATTATTGTTATTATTTTTATTGTACTATTCGTACTAGAATGTCAGCTTGTTAGACTTGACCATTCCTTTTTAATTTCATTGAACGTTTTCATGAAATGAAATTAAAAAGGAATGGTCAAGTCTAACAAGCTGACATTCTAGTACGAATAGTACAATAAAAATAATAACAATTTAACATTTATTGTTTTTAAAAATAAATAAAATCTTACATTTTGATTAAACTCCCCATCAAATTTATCGGGAAGAAACTCGCCACAAATACATTTTTTATTTCCCTTCTTTTGACATTTAGAATGCCTACTTTTCTCTCGGAGTATTTTTTCCCACATTCGAAGTTAGTTTATAATAAGGGAAAAGAGAAAAGGGAACAAAATTCACGGGTATTTTTCGTTTAGAATATGAGAGAAGGGAAATATTTCCCTGGGAATTTTCATTTACAATTGGGCTGATTAAAAAATACGAACCTACAGTTATAGCTCTTTAAGAAACAAAAATTTTAACACTTGCCTCACCTGCAATTGCCCTTAATGCGAAGTTGAAAACACATGATTCCTTAGAAGGTAGTGATAATTTTCCGATCCTGCTTGAAACATCTGCAACTTGCAAATTTACTCCTATTTTCCACTCTCGGTTTAAGGAATCCCAAGCCGATTGGAAAAAATTTGCAAAAAAACGCCCAACAAGCAAACTCTTCTAAACCAATATCTAACAATGTAAACAAGGAGGCAGCTTGTTTTAATAAATTATTAGATTGGCAGCATCCACTTCCATTCCTTCCTCACATCCACCTAGCAATACTTTTCAACCTATTTGGTTTAATTCGAATCTAAAACAATTGACAAAAGAAAAGCGAAAAGCATGGACGCTGTTAAAAAGAGCGCCGAACATCAGAATTATCATCGCTTATCGTCAAATAGCTGCAAAATTAAAAAAAGAAGTGCGATTAGCCAAAGCAGATGCATGGACAAATTTCTTGGCTTCAATTAATCCATCAATGGAAGCTAGAACCCTATGGTCTAAGGTAAAAGCGATCAATGGAAACCATACTGTGAAAGGCATCAGTGCAATAATACATAACTCCACCACTGCTTTAGATCCATGTAAAATAGCCCAACACTTTGCAAACAAATGGGCTGGCTATAGTGCCGATAATAATTTTCCGGATAATGTTCTAAGACTAAAAAACAGTGTTCAAGAAGTACTTAACTATGAGCTTGACACAATAATAAACCCGATCACAATTAACGATGTAATGGAATCACTAAGCGGAACCAAAGGTACAACGCCCGGCGCCGACAAAATTTCTTTCAAAATGCTTAAAATACCTACCATTGGAAGTCAGGCTAGTAAGGTTATATAATAATATTTTGAAAGAAGGTGTTTATCCGCATGAATGGAAGAAAGCTCATTTAATTCTGATTCCTAAGCCCAATGGCAACCAGAACTCCTTAGACAGCTACCGTCCAATATCCCTTCTTTCAGTACTGTCCAAATTATTCGAGAAAATAATAGGGAACAGGCTTAAATGGACTCAAGAAAAGCATCTCAACAGCGGTCAACACGGCTTTAGACCAGGAAGAGGCACCCACACTTTGCTTCACATGCTAGACCATGCAGTGCACGCAGAGTTAGCCTTACGTCACCATTCTGTTCTTTTGTCCATGGATTTGGAGAAAGCGTTTGAAAGGGTTACTACTTATGGAGTGATCAATCAATTAAAAAACTGGGGAATCAACAAGCAACTACTTCAGGTAATTTCTTCTTTTATGTCAAATAGAACAATCATCGTGAAGATAAACGGACACCTTTCAACTGCTACTTCCATCCAAAATGGAATTCCGCAAGGTTCACCAATCTCTACCGTGTTATATAACGCTTATGTAAATCCACTCCTTGAAACACTTCAGTCTGAGCTGGTACAGACAAAAACTATACTGACAATATTTTCGTCTTAGCATCGGGAAAACCAGATGAAGTTAAAAACACTTTAAACTCGATAGTATTAAAAGCACTTGAATGGTGTGATGAATCTGGAGCAAAAATGCCATTAAATAAAATGGATGCATTACATGTTTGTAGAAAACGCAATTGTATGAACACTGATATAAATATTGGGCCTACTAGCATTTCTCTTCTGAACAAAGCCAAAATCTTAGGACTAGTCTGTACTAAAACTTGGAAATGGCATTCTCATGAAAAAATTATATCGCAAAAGGTCGGTAAAACAAATAATTTGCTAATAATTTGCAGTAAGTACAAGGGACCTCACATGAACACTGCAATCGATATAGCAAAAACGCTTTTAAGAGGAGCTTTCCAACACGGCTTTACTGTATATTCTCATTGGACTAAGCAAAACGACCAGAAGGTGCAAGTAAAAATAAATTCTGTGCTTAGAACTGCTTTAGGAGCATTTTACCTTCAACTCCCATCGAAGCCTTACTTGCCGAGGCCAATATCTCAGGCTTTACAAATATGAAAGTTATTGCGCAAAATAAACTTTTTTCTAAAAGTATTGTAAATACAAAGCATGCTCTGCATGATATTTGCAAATCAGATTGGTTTCAAGTCGAAACCTCAAAGAACAAAAGTGCCATCTTCAACATCAACAACATCAAAGCTTCGAAAATAAACATACCTGAAATTCACAATTATGATGGCCAAACTCCTCCTTGGCTGTTTCCTAGATATCTTAAAAATATTTCTTAAAGAGAATCTTCAAAAGAAAGCACACCAAATGAAGTTTTTAGACAAAAGTTTGCTGAAATCATAGAAACTGGCAATTTTGGTTGCGTTCTATACACGGACGCATCCTGTAAAGATGGTGTAAGTGGATACTGCGTTTATAGACTTGACAGTACCAACAACAAAGTTTTACTCCAACAACTTATCACCCCTGATCAAAATTCGTATACTGGTGAAGTAATGGCATTAGTGGAAGTGTTCAAATATGCCCTAAATTTAACTATCAAAACAGCTGTCTGCACTGCAGGGTGTCCCGACAAATTTTTTTTTTGATTTTTCGAACAAAAGACCTCTCAAAACTTGCGTAATTGGACTTAGATTACAAAAATATATAAAAAAAAATATTAAAATTTGTCTAGGGGGTTGTACCGACCCTCAAAATTTTGACAAATTGATATTTTTATGCTTTTTTTCCCTTCCTTAATTTCGGTTCCTGAGCTACTATTTATTATAAAATATTAACTTTTTAATCTTATTAGGTTGAGAACATATTTGACGTTTTGATTTGCATGCAACAATACGTTTCCAGCGGTTTCAAATTTATAAGGTTTTAAGCTAAAAATACGCCCAATAGGTGACCAAAATTGATTTTTTTTTAATTTTTGGCGCATATTGCTATTATCATCATTTTCCTGGAACTTAAAACCACTGCTCTATAAATCTGACACAATTTGAATTAAAGTTTCTATACCTATCCGATTTTGAAGAAAAATTTGTTTATAAATTTGAGGCCTACCTGCACAAATGACTTAATTTATTGATGTCCTTTAAGGATATGGGTTTTTACCTGTTTCCTACCTGTAAAATACACAACTCAATCCGGTAATAAAGTCGGATTTAAAACTGAAGGCTGTTTTCTACCTGACAAATATCTACTAAATGGGTTGTTGAGCTCCATAATTTGTAGACCTGATCTTATACAAAAGCCACACTTTGAAGCCCTTAGTATTCATTCGAGATCCTCAACGGGTTGTGTAAAGTGCGTTGTAACAGTTTTAAAAGCAATTTTTGTGATTTTTTTTAAAATAATGAGTTCAAGACGTAGTGGGACTACTTGTGCTATATCATACAAAAAACTTGACGATCGGCAGCCACAAGAGATGTAATTAAATTCATTTTGTTTGTAAGGAACGAACTAAAACGTAAATTCAACGGAAAGGATCCTTCCCATTCAGAAATATATGCGATTATTTTTGAAGAAATCGACAATATTTGGGCTAAAGCTTCGATTCCAATTGTAACTAAGGAAAGAGTTATTCAATTACTTAAATCCTGTTTCGAAAGGTACAATATTGTGAAGCGAACAAAGCAAACAAAATGCTAGTTTCGAAAACAAACTGAAGTGTTTTTTAGAGTCATCTGAGAAGCTTTTCGACGTTGCTGCTTGTAAATGCACTTCATTTGAAACTTGTTCGTGTTTAAAACCAAAGAAAGTTCCCATCCATGAGAGAAGTTATTGTTGGATCAAAGAAATGAAAGGAAAATGGTTATAAGCGGGGTTGACAAGAAAGAAACAATAATTTGATGTTGCCAACAGTTCCCAAAGTATGTGACAAAAATAAGATCCACCGAGCTGTATCGAAATCACGTAAAGAAGCTTTAGAAGATATTGGAGGTATTGCTATAAAAAGTATTTGCTTTGATGGAAGAAAGGACAAGACCCTGATAAATGAGAAAATAGGGGCGCGTTATCACCGTAAAGAAATTTTGAAGAACACATCTCAATTTTGGCAGAACCTGGATCAATTTACTTGGGACACACAACACCAGGTCGTGGCACCGCAAAAAGGATTTTTACTTCCATCACAACCTTTTTAGAGAGTCAAGGTTGGAAGTTAGATGACGTGCTTTGCATTGGATGTGACGGAACTGCAACTAACACTGGTTGGAAGGGAGGCGTCATTTAATATTTAGAGGAGTTCTTGAAGAGACCGCTGCAATGGTGTATTTGCATGCTTCACGCCAATGAGTTACCTCTTCGTCATTTATTCTTGACATTAGATGGTTGCACTTCGGGTCCTAGAGAATATTCTGGGCCTATTGGGAAACAATTAGCTGATTGCGAAAGTAAAACCACCGTGAGCTTTTGTGCAGTTGCTGGTAATATGCCTGACTTGCCGAAAAATGTGGTTGATGAACTTAGTACGGATCAAAAACATCTTTATCAGATATGTCAAGCTGTATCTACTGGTTTCTGTTCTCCTGAGCTGGCAAACCGTCAACCTGGGAAAATGGCGCACTCGAGATGGCTTACTTCAGCTAATCGCATACTGAGACTTTATGTTAGTATTCTTCGTCCATCAGAGAATTTGCTATTGCTTGTCAACTACGTCGTCAAAGTATAAGCTCCAATTTGGTTCCGAATCAAGCGACAGGCGTCTTTTAAGGATGGAGCCAACCATATTTTCCAATTAAATTTGAAAATTGTTGACTTTCCCTGTCACACCCAATCTGTGGAAAGATGTGTTAAACTGGTAACAGAGGCATCACAGAGTGTAACTGACCCTACTTCTAGAGATGGCTTTATTAAAAACAAGTTGAAATCTTGTGCAGAAATGCCAAATTTTGTAATTCAGTTTAAAACTTAATTTTTTTTATAGTTTTATTCAAACGGTTAAAGTATGTAAAAACATGAATTTTAAAAATCTTTAAAGCCCGGTACTACCCCCAAGATAACATGTTCTTTCAGTTTTTTGACGTTTTCTTTATCTGTGTAAAATTACGCAAATTTTGATACCCCTTTTGATAGTGTAGCTCGAAAAAAAAATGTTCTCATACATCGACGGGACGCAGTGCAGTGCAGTGACTCTCTCAGCGCAATTCTGGCTATTACAAACAACAAAAAGCAGGTGCCAATCATTCAAGCTCTAAGAGCCCATCTCTGCTCAGAATGTCCACGCTTTCATTTAATATGGTCACCAGGACATGTAGGAATTCCAGGGAATGAAAAAGCAGACGCTGGTGCACGCCAAGCAACTATAATGCCTCTAGAATACAAAATACCACCATTTGCAAACTCCATATGGATTCATTCTTTCAAGCTTATTCAAGAGGAATCAGAGAATTGTTGGAATCAATCAAAATCATTTCTTAGAACACATAAGCCAAATTTATTACCTGTAACCTATAACAAAAACCTAAACCGATCTCAAGCAGTACAGATTTAACGATTGAGACTAGGCCACACAATGTTTAACAAATCGCATCTCTTTAAAAAAGAAGACCCACCATTATGCAACTTTTGCAGAGAACTACTTACAGTTAAACATATTTTGCAATGCTGCAGATTAACAAAGGAACATTTCAGGGGAAACGTTCAAAGCATCAAAGAATTATTAGATTCTTCAGTACGTCCCAGTACTTCAAAATTGTTTCCGCTGTTAGCAAAGCATAAAGTTCAAATTTAAAATATAATATCATTATCTTTACACACTCTACTAATGTAACAACTACTCATGTAATAAATTAATAAATTCATTATATTTAGTATTAAAAATTGTAAATAAAAAATAATAATTTGTGTATATATGTATTTAACTTATATAGATAAAAATATATGTATTTGAAATATCAATATATAAACCTTAAGAAAATTGTATTATCAGTAACCGCCATAATGGGCATAGTGTACCCCGGCGTTATAACCCGGACAATGTAAATTTATTTATATTGTACCCTTTGAAAATAAAATAAAATAAAAAGTAAAACTATATTTTTTGTACACAAACATGCAAATAAACAGACCATAACGCATTATCTGTAAAACCAACTCCTCCACACAGGTTTTTCTTGACAAATTTTGACTCGACTCCGATCCCCGACCGGAATCGAGGCGAATCAAGCTCATTACAACTCGATTCAGGTACATAAAGAATTTAGGCGAGCTTCAAGCTCGCTTCAACACCACATGTTAAACAAACCCCCTTCTTGAAGTTTTTATTTTATGTCAAATTGTTTGGTCAAAACTTTGAAATCGACTATCACATTACACAGACGTATTTTCTTGATTTTGATAGTCAACTATCAAAAATCAGCTTACACGATTTCACCCCTTCTGAATTTCGCTATTTTTTTTTTTGGAATTTTTTGATAAATTATTCTGGCAAATATTCAGTTGTATCAACTTTCAAATATAAAAACCGGACTGCTACGGACTACCGGATCGTTCTTTTGGCAATTTCTCACTGTGCTATATATGGAATACGAAAAAAACGCACTTATTGTTGTATTTGTAATGTGGACGAGTTCAACGAGAAAAATTGACGTGTTTTCACGCATACATAGAATCAACTATTAATTTTTAAGGGTTATTTCATAAAATTAGAGGAGAAATCATTCGCATACTTAAATAAGTTTATGAGTTCGATTTCCGGTTTAGCTTGTAGACAAACCAATATGGCTACCGAGGATTTATATCTTTACTAGAGTGTTTTTGAGCTTTTCATTTCGTCAGTTCCTATGTAAATTTTGTCTCTATTCGATCAATCTTTGTAAGTTGTCGCTCTCGATTCTTCAATTTTTGTAGTTTTGTCAGCTGATAATTTGTCAGCTAAAAAAATTTCTTCGTCATTTTTTTGTATGGGGATGAGAGATGAGACATCTGTATATGATTTATTTGTGATAATATACTCAATGGAATGTCCATCAAATTGATTTCATTTTAAAATAGTGGAATCTATCTGGGTGAACTTAAAAGAAACTACAGGGCTTAAGACAAGAACGTCTTAAGGTTAAAAATATAACATATTGATGGTATTCGAACCGTTTCAAGACATACAGTGTTGGAAAAAATAATAGAAACAAGTGTCTTCATCATTTTCGATACAATATATATTTTTAGCAATTACGTCTTTTGTCGTTAGTCTTTCTATATTTTAATCGTACCTAATAATGCTCTCAAATGACGAAATCGTTTTGTGGAAACAACTTTTTGTTTTCACTTAATGGTAAAAAGTTTGAGGCCACTGATGATTTCGCCTGGAAAAAATAATAGAAACAATCTACTTTAACTGTTATTCTAACTTAAGGATCAATTTTGTTTGTTTTCAAATAGGCGTCTTGAGTTTGTTTATAAGTTTGTTAGATGTTTTATATTCGATACTAAACAAAATTGTTAAAAGTCATCTATAATTTTAATAAATATGTAGGCAACGGCCTAGTCACTGATAAAGCTTAGAGTGTCCGTATGGGACCAGTAAGTTAGTTGTAAGTTATGGTTAATTAGGCTAGTTTTATGAATTTTTGTCTAGCTTAAAGATATGTTTAAGATTGAATTAATAAAAAAATTAATTTACAAAAAAAAAAAAAAAAAACTGATAAAGCTTCGGTTCCCATCGATCACCGAGATCAAGCATCAGTGAGCGTGGTTATTAGACAGATGGGGGACCAGCTCGAAACCTACCGCGTGCTGTTGTCATGTGTTCTTTCTGTTCTTTCTCTTCTGTCCTTCTGTCTTGTATTAATGTCTTGTGTTGATATCACCTTACATAGTCTAGTTGCTCAAGGTGCTGTGTTCTCTACTCTGTACATTTATGTGCTGAGTAGTGTGAAATGTAATGTTTAATAAATATGAGTCGTGGATTACATTATACTCCCTTTGAACCCGAAGCGATGAAAAAACTAAGACAAGCTGGAAAAACGATGGTTGAAATTGCAAAAATCTTAAACTGTTGGCAGAAAAAAAATATTTGAAACTTTACATTCACGCCTAAAGAAGAAACGAAATAAAGAAAAAGATAAACTTCTTCGTTTTTGATAGACTATTGGTAAGAATATGTAAGAAGAAACCATTTTTTTCTGAGAACTCAAAAATGAATTAAACGGATCAGTGACAGCTAGAACAATAAGATACCAACTTATAGAAGCAAGTCTTTCTGGTAGAAGTCCAAGAAAAGTGACATTTTTTAACCAAGAAAAACATTTTACAAAGACTTCCTTTTGCAAACAAACACTTACACCGTTCTTATTGGAATAACGTTTGGTGGTCGGATGAAACGAAGATCAATATGTTTACTTCCGACTTCCAATGGAAAAATGTATGTGAGAAGGTCAATAACAAGAAGTTTAACTCAAAATACACAAAGAAGACAGGGAAACACGGTGGTGGGAATATAATGATTTGAGGTACTTTTCAGCATCTGGTGTAGGCCCAATATTTTGGATTTTTTTTGTATAATAAGCGCATACTCAAGGGAATATTACTACCTTTATTATGCAGACACAGTGTGGCCACTAGGAAGAGGAGAGAGGGTTTGAAAGGAGATGTCGGTGCACATTGGTTTTGAATTCCTGAATATTGCAATGACTTGGAAAAACAGAGTGTGGTTAGGCATTCCACATTCGCGTAGTACGGCTAAAGAACGAATCTCTGTATTTGACAGTACGGCCGAAGTTGGACTCGAGGGTATACTGATGAGCATTCCTAGATGCGCGAGTATTACGCTTGAACTGTTTAACGGGAGGAATGGAGCTGGCTATTTCACTAGAGCATAAACCGTTAAAATAACGGTAAAAAAGGGTCAGACAAGAAACCTTACGACGATATTCAAGCGAAGTAAATGAACTTATGATGATATTATCACCTATCAATTTAAATGCTCTGCGTTCAATACTATCCAAGAGGCTTAAGTAAGTTGCAGGAGCACCAGCCCAGATATGGGAGTTATACTCAGATCAGAAGGAGTGAAATATTTCTTGCGTCGCCTAAGGAAACCCAAACACCTTGCGGAATTTTTGGCGACATCGCGTATGTGATCGTTCCACAAGAGGTGGTTGGTGATACACATACCGAGAATATCGAGATGTTCAGTCTCCTCGATGCAAGTGCCATCTATGGATAATGGCAAGGGGGTATATCTCGCTTTTACGATACAAGACAGCATTGCGTTTTCGAAGCATTAAATTCCACACGATTTTTTTTTACCCATTGTACAATGCTGTGTAGGTCGGAATTTAATGAGCTAATCATATTTTGTCGTTGCAGTTCCACATCCGAAGAAGAGGGATGTGAGTCTGAAAACGAATATGAAAAGCTAAGACCACTATCGTCAGCGAAACAATGTATTGGATCATTAATAAAAATGAAAAAGGGTTGGAGATAGAACAGAGCCCTGGAGCATTTATTTTGAGTTTTTCAGACTTGAATCCATCCAATACTACTTGTATTGAACGATCCGAAAGGTAATTACTAATCCAATGAAGCAAGGATTCATGAAAACCGAAAGCACGCATTTTCGATAAGAGAGCTTGATGCCATTAAGAAGCTCAAGATAATTCTTGAGCTGATAATTAATCAGCGTTTCCATGACCTTGGAAAGAAGAGGCGTAAGTGCAATCGGTCGGTAATAAGAGGGTGAGGAAGATTCGCCTTTTTGGGGATGGACTTGTCAAATGCAGTTTTCCATCCGCTCGGAACGAGACCTGAGGAGCAGGACAGATAAAAAAGCTTACGCAGTGGTTTTGCCAGCGTTGAAGAACACCTCTTCAGAACAATAGCGGGGATACCATCCGGACCAACGGATTTATGAATGTTGAGATCTTTAAGAACTCTTACCACAGTACAAGTGCGAAAAAAGATGTTTCCCATAGAATCACTAACTCGCTCAAATACAGGCGGAGTCATAACACTCACTGGTAGCGTTGAATTGGCGGCGAACTGCCTAGCAAAAAGATTAGCTTTCTCTAAAGAGCTAACAAAAGGAGTGTCATTGACAACGAGCGTAGGAACCGAGGAAGAATTCCTCATGGTTTTTACAATTGACCAAAAATTTGTACTGCTTTTGGGACATTGCAGTATTTTTTGCCGTAATTTTTCTCAGTCCCAGGAGAATCAAACTTGTGATCATATCAGCGCTGGCGTCAACGTCACTATCGAGGAAGCAAAGTGACCAGTTGAAGATCCTGAAGTAATTATTGAGACCGTCCCAGTTGGCTTTCTCGTATTGTCAAACGGTTCTCTTAGGAGCTCTTTCTTTAACTGAACAGTTTTGACACGTGAAATGTGCTGATATAACACAATGGTCAGATGTGCCTAGAGAAGATGGAACACTAATAGTGTACTTATCAGGGTCAGAGGTAACAAACAAGTCAAGATTGTTTTCTGCTCGACCTTCCACATCCGATATTCGAGTGGGCTCGTTGACCAGCTGAGTTAGTTGGTTCAACTCAGCGAAGATCTCAGCACACACTCCATTGGGTGTTGTCTGGCCTGAATGTTGAAGCCATGAAGAATTGTGTACATTGACATCGCCCGTAACAACGATTTCAGTGCGAGGATAGGACGAATCAATTCACGAGAAGTTGATACTCAGTCTAAATTAGGGCTTCGATAAAGGAAGCAATAATGAATGATTTGCTTATTTACGGAAAATTTAAACCACATATAATTTTAAAAAAAAGGAATTGGTGCAAGGACCATATTGTGGTAAGAGCTGATAAGCAACATCATTCCTAATGTATATGGTTTCCGAAAAACACACGGACTGGTGTACATGGTTACCATACTATGTGTTTTCTTATAACACCGCAGTACATACAGAAACTGGGTATTCACCATTTGAATTGGTTTTCGGACGACAATGTACCCTACCTTCAAATTTGACAAGACAAGTAGACCCCAGGTACAATTATGAAGATTATGTAATTGAACTAAGAGAAAAACTACAAATTGCTCATAGAGATACAAGAGATGCGCTGTTAGAAAAGAAGAATGCAAGAAAAGCTAATTACGATAAAAAAGCAAAAAGTAAACCAATTAGTTTTGAAAAAGGAACCTTAGTCCTATTAAGAAATGAAAATAGAAGGAAATTGGATCCTATTTTCATAGGGCCATACGAAGTATTGTCCGAAGATGGCGTAAACTGCGATATCAAGTACGAAGGAAAGAGAGTTAAGGTACACAAAAATCGTTTAAAGAAATTCTATATTTACATACTAAAGCAATGCATATTTGCATTGAATTAATCTTAAAAAAAAAAAAAAAAAAAAAGGGAGGGAGAGAGACCCTCGCATGTGCACATATTGATTATTATATTATATCATATATTTAAATTAACAAAAAAGTAAAGTTTAGAATTGATTATTATATTATATCATATATTTAAATTAACAAAAAAGTAAAGTTTAGAATTGTTATTAGTTATATTTAAAAAAAAAAAAAAAAATAATAATAAAAAATATATTAATTAAATTTTAATTTTAACGTAGAGACGAGAGACAAAATTTAAAATTAAATAGTTTAAAAAAAAAAAAAAAATATATATAGCATAGAAATGATTAAGAAATAAAAAAAAAGTTAAGTGTCTAAATTAGAAAATGTAAGACTTAAAAGAATATAACTATATGTATAAGACAACAAAAAAAAAGAAAAAAAAGAGAAAACAATTATCGTAATGTCATTAAAAATTTTAAACTCAAAAAAAAAAAAGAATTGTAATTGCAAGAACCCAAACAATGTAACTTCATTCAAAAAGAACAATAACAAAAAATTATAAACATAACAACCGATCCCTTATTGTACAATGACACAAAAAGAGGAAACCTCGCGCTACGAGATTTCATCTTTTTCCCCCAGGAGGGTGGTGTGAAGGGATCGCACTAGTGATCATTTATTATTTCGAGCTTCGATAATTGAAACCTCTCAACGTACGCATAGCGCCATATCAACCTAAACCATTCAATTTGTATCCATTTAAAATACGTTGCTCATCTATTCAATGTGATATGCATTCACATAAATATACTCCAAGTGCATTGCCATCGCTGCATGAGATACTATTTCAAGTGCATACACTTCTAAGGAGCGAATGACCGAAGGCAAGCGACAAACAACCAACGAAAATATTAAGGGTTCATGTTACCACCAAACGTATTTGGAATATCTACTGCATGGCCCTCGTTGTTAAATATATGAGATACATACATTTGCGCGTTTGGACAATAATGCTGATATGGCGATATGCTAGACCAAGGTGTGAAGTGATTGGGGTTCAATTGTCGAAGGCCATGAAATTATGAAATTGAATGAATAGTTGAATGAAAATTGAAGACTAATTTATGTATAAAAGAGAAAGGAAAATCTGAAATAAATGTTGTTAATTCTCAATCGCCAACCAGTGTGTTTTAATTTCTAAGAGCAACTCGCTCGACTTTAAACATACTTTCCAAATAAAGATTGTTCCTTTTTAAAGAGCTACCCGCTCAGACTGGAATCGTCTTCTTATTTTCTGCTCGCTCTATTATATAGCGTTCTCGCTTATAGAGGCAAACGACGGCGTAATAGCCAACGTTTTGAGTACGAAAAAATTAGGAGATCCACTGAGGGGATCTTTGCACGCCATTGTGGGAAAAGAATAAAGGCACCAAGCTATACCCATGAATACAAAATTCAGCAGGATCGGAACCCTCACCTACCTGGGTTTCGCTTTGTGGCAAAACAGCTGGCCTGTATGAAACAGTATGGCGGTATGCAAACAGAAAATTCGCCCTAAGCCCACGAATATTACAATAGTCTACTCTAAAATATCAAAGGTAAGATGTGCGCTGTGGATTATGTCCACAACTTAAATTCAGTTATGCTACCATTAACTGAAGAGGAGGTGCCCATCAAATGGGAGTTCATGCAGGATAACGACCCGAAGCACCCCTCCGAATTGGCTAACAAATACTTACAACAAAACAAAATCAATATTACGGAATGGCCATCACAATCCCCCGACCTAAACCCAATTGAGCACTTATGTGTCATCATAAAGCGAAGGATCGGAGATTGTAAAACCAAAAAGAAAGAAGAGTTTTGGTCTTAAATTCAAAGGGAATGGTATTCCATACCAGTAAAGACATGTGCCAAATTTGTGAATTAGATGGGGCGAACAGTGAAGGCAGTTATTAATAATAAGGGTACCACTACAAACTACTCAAAGAATTTGAAATACTTTTACCGTTAAGTTACATTCTCGCTACAAAAAGAGTACCATTCTAAATTTGTTTGTATTATTTTTTCCAGGATGAAATAACATAATAATCACAAGTCTACTTTTTATCATTATTTCCCATTATTATATTTAAAAAAATTGTTGTATTTAAGCAATAAATTATTAAAAATCTATCTGTGTAGTTTTTATTTTCCTACTCATCACAAATACCTTTTTATGTGTTAAAAAGAACGAACACGAAGCTTGTTTCTATTATTTTTTTATCACTGTATATCAAGGTAGTTAATTCTTCATTAAGATTCGATTATGCTATTTAAAATAAATGTTCAACGACTATGATATAAAAGATTTAGCAAGCTAAGATCTTTTCCATCATTTTTTCTAAAACTGTATATGTCGAATATCTTATAAATATGGACAGTTCTCTTAAGCTCTCAAAAGCTTTTTAAAATTTGTCAATACAAAAATAAAAGCTGATGGTTATCCCGTAAATCCTACTTATAATAAGGATAACTTAGTTAGTACTCCAGATATTTGTAACGCGTTTGCTAACAACTTTCAGCAATATTTCATTTGCACTCCCGTAAGAATATATGAGAATATCTGTCTATCCTTTTATCATATTTATTAAAGACAGAAAGAAATATTAATGACGTTCCGGATTTCAAATATGTCATCAAATATGCACAAATCAAGATTGTAAGAATTTTCAAAAAGCTTTTACTTCAGTGGTATAAATATAAATATCACTGCAAATGCAAATTTTAAGAGCTTTAAACACCAAGAGTGATTTATATTTCCAGACTACGAAATTCGATTTACTTATAATGAAATTAAGGACCATGGCATTATTTCTGACTCTAAATTGTCACACATAAATTGTATTGACTCTAAGTCTTAATTAGTAAATATGCATACCTCTTTCATTACACGTATACTAGAATATTCTTCTGTTGTATGATCTCACTTTTTTAAAAATACAACCGAAAACAATAAAAGATTTTCATTGACGAGCTAAAGTTGGAAAAAAGGTTTATCCCTTTATAAGTCAAGGTTGGCCTTGATTATTATTTGTAAAAGATGTTGCTTAGAAAGAATAAATTCGCCCGAGCTATTGAATCCTTTAACCTTTTCATGTCCCAAGAAGAAATCTTATCAAAAAAGTTTAGTCTTTCTCGTTCCCAGTCACAATACATTAGGACAAACGACGGACTAAATGTACCTTTAACTCCTTGGTTTCCGTTTTTTATTCTATTGATTGTGAAGAGAGAAGGGGGGAGAGGTGTTTCCACTAAGGCACCTCTCCTTATCCAGACGGCAGCGGAGGAATTCCCGAGATGGAATCAACGGTGGCGTCTACAGTTCCAGTAAGGCTGAACTACTTAGTGAACACCTTATAGTGCTTATACGACTTATTCGGAGCCCAGGCCTATAAGGAGTTTATCCGGCTCCTCGTCCTTGGAGTTATACTAAGGATCTGGCCCTCCAGGTTGGGGGTTGCGCCATCGGGGTGACTTCCTGACCATGTAAAAATCTCCTAGTTGCGAAGCACCAACAAGCCTCGGATACGGACGGATTTACTGTTGACAACCTACGCAAACGAATTACAACGAGCTTCGGATATGTACGTGGAATGTTAGGTCCCTAAACAGACCACGTGGAGCCGAAGAATTAGCGGAGGCCCTAGACTGCGGCTTTGTCATTGTAGCCAGACTAAGGCAAGAAGTCTTGAGCTATAGGTGCATCAACGAGCGCCTCATGACCATGCGCATCAAGGCTAAATTCGGCAACATTAGCCTGATATGCGCGCACGCCCCCACAGAAGAGAAGGATGACAACACCAAAGATATGTTCTTCGAGCTCTTAGACAAAACATATGAGCAGTGTCCTAGCTACGATATTAAAATTGTCCTGGTCGATTTTAATGCCAAGCTAGGAAGGGAAGACATCTTTGGTGGAATAATCGGGAAAAACAGCCTGCACGACAACACTTCCGACAACGGATTCAGGCTCATAGATTTTGCTGCGGGGCGAAACGTCATGGTAGCCAGTACGCGTTTTCCACACCTCAACATCCACAAAGGAACTTGGAGTTCTCCAGATCAATCTACCGTCAACCAGATTGACCATATTGCGATCGACGCCAGACACGCTTCCAGCATCATGGATGTCCGAACTTTCCGAGGAGCTAACATCGACTCGGACCACTACCTCGTTGTAGCCAAGGTAGCACTTCGGGTTTCCAGACCCAAAGCAAAACAGGGAGATGCTAAGAGAAGGTACAACGTCGAACGGCTATAATCGCAGGAGATCGCCTAATCCTTTTCCGACCAAGTTACAAGTAACCTCTCTAGAAGTTCTCTGTCGCCAACACAATGTATCGAAAACCAGTGGCAACATTGCCAAGATGCCATCAGAGAAGCAGCATCTGACGTGCCGGGTTTCAAGCAGCCACAAACAAGGAACCCCTGGTTTGATGAGGAATGTCGGCAGGCAAATGCAGCCAAACAACAGGCACGCAAAGCGGCGCTGCATAAAAGGACGAGAGCTGCTCATGAGCTCTATGAGCAGAAGAGGCGAGAGGAACACCGACTTCTCAGAAGGAAAAAAAAGAGCATGAGAAGCGTGCGGTCGAAGATGTTAAGAGGTTCAAAAGCAGGAATGAAGTGCGAAAGTTTTATGAGCAGGTAAAACGGAATTTACAAGTCCATAAACCTAGAACCGAAGGCTGCAAAGACGACAGTGGAAACATCATTGTGGAACCGCAGTCAATGCTGAGGATATGATAGGACCACTTCTGCAGACTGTATAACGGCGACGACGAACCAAATTCCGCTGTCAGGCAGGATGATTCATTCAACATAGATGACAAAAGCCAACAATCCCATCCTCCCGACTTAGACGAAGTAAAGAATGCCATATCTAAGCTGAAGTCTAACAAAGCCGCTGGAGCGGATGGCTTGAATGCCGAGCTCTTGAGTCAAACGTACGCCCGAAGATGTATTAAGGAATATCCGAAACGCGTCACGCAATAATAAACATATTAAAAGTTGTGAAAATAATCGTTTTTTTAAATATTAAAAATAAATAATTTAAAATTTAGTTTATTTTTGTTTTTATATCAATTATCTGTAAGATATGGTCGGAAGAAAGCATGCCCGATGAATGGAACCTCAGTATTGTTTGCCCGATCCTGAAAAAAGGAGACCCTCTAAACTGCACCAACTATAGAGGAATCGGTCTACTTAACATCGCTTACAAAATCTTCTCTGCCGTAATATATGAACGTCTAAAGCCCATCGTCAACAACCTGATAGGTCCTTATAAGTGTCGTTTTAGACCAGGAAAGTCCACAGCAGATCCTCGAAAAAACCCAAGAACACCAAATCGATTTCAAGGCCGCATTTTAAAGCATCTACAGGGACGAGCTGTATATAGCCATGTCTAGTTTTGGCATCCCTAACTCGTCCATTTTTGCAGGATGACCATGGAGAATTCACGCTGCTCCATAAAGGTTGGAAACAAAAAAAGGTTTTACACAAGGTGATGCGCTGTCATTCGATTTTTTTTAACATCTTACTTAAAAGAATAGTGCAGAGCTCACACGTCAACACTAGAGGCACTATCTTTCAAAAGTCTGTCCAATTACTAGCATATGCTGATGACATTGGCATAATCAGAAGAACTCTGCGTGATGTCAATGGGGCTTTTGTGAGTATTAATGCAGAGGCGCCAAAAATGGGTTTAACGGTTAATGAGGGCAAAACAAAGTACATGCTGTCGTCAAGAAAGGACTTACAACACCGACGTCTCGGTCAAAACGTCACCATCGACAGACGTAACTTTGAGGTAGTCAAGGACTTCGTCTACCTAGGCTCCGCTATTAACGCAGAAAAGAAAACAACACCAGTGCTGAGTTCAAACGAAGAATAACTCTTGCAAACCACTGTTTCTTTCGGCTAAGAAAGCAATTAAGTAGCAAAGCCCTCTCTCGAGGGACCAAAGTGTCGCTATATAAGACCCTTATCATCCCCGTCCTGCTATACGGTGCAGAAGCATGGACTATGACAAAAGCGGATGAAAGCACTTTGGGTCGTTTCAAAAGAAAAGTTCTCCGTGTGATCTACGGTTCCGTATGCATCGAAGGGGAGTGGAGGAGAAGATGGAACGACGAGTTGTACGGGCTGTACAGCGACGTAGACTTAGCCAGAAGGGTAAAAGTCCAACGACTAAGATGGCTGGGTCACGTAGAGCGCATGGAAACAAATGCTCGGAAAGTCTTCGAAACAGGACAGCGCAGTAGAGGAAGACCGCGAATCAGGTGGCGCGCACAAGTGGAAGGTGACCTCACCCAACTCGGAGCGCGAAACTGGAGACATCTAGCTAGGGACCGAGCTAGATGGAGAAGTTTGTTGGGTGAGGCCCTTGTTCATACAGGACTGTAGCGCCACCTTAAGTAAGTAGGTAAGATTGTCAGCTTGATCTCCAAGAAATAGAAATGTTATTAATTTATTTAGTTAATATTAATCAAGTATTTTTAATACATAAAATATTGTTAAAGGTAATCAACACATTGATAAATTAATAAATTAACTTTGTTTCGTTCTTGTGAGTTCCACTTTGTGGGTAAATAATTTGAATTGACTTAATGAATACATTCAAGCAAACCTATAGATCTCAAGCAGATTCTGGCTTCAAAATCACGCAGTCACATCAAGTTTTTGAGGTATGTATTACCATTTTTAGTAACTTACTAGCAAACCCGGCAAACTCCGTTTCGCCACCAGATGGCTTCGTTTTTTGTAACATTTCGTTTTGAAATTAAAAGATGAAGAACAGATATTTTTTTGTTTTATATTTGAAAAGAAAAAAAATTATTTTGTTTCACAACAGTAATGAATTCATTTCGATTACAATAATGAAGTGTAATTTAGTTGAACTTCTCTAAGTAAAAAATGAAAGTGAATCCAAAGAAAATACTGAATCGAAGCGTTATACTTGTCCGCAAATTATCCGTTTCATTGAAGTGCTCTTTGGTAAACCACATTTTTTGTTTTTTGGTCTGACGTTAACACAAACAAAGCGGATGGTTTCCCAACTCGTGAACACGCAACGTATAGCTGCCCATGTGAAAAACAATGATTTTCTAAATTTATCCCGCAAACACTAAGGGATTGGCCTTGCGACTTGTCAATTGTCATTGCGAACGCAAGGCGAACCGGAAATTGCAATCGTTTAAAGTCAAACGGAAGATCAGTCGAAATCATTGATATTCGAGGAATACATACATTTTCACCTGCGTACTTTCCGTTAATAATGGTTGCCTCAATCAAATTCGGCATAAGTCTTTCACCGCAAGTCGAGTACCGTTGCAAAGTCGCGGTGGATTCAAATTACGCAATATCATAATAACTGAACCAACTTTGAGTTGCAAGTTATGTGGTGGAAATCCTGGTAACTCCAGAGAGTTCAAAAACTCCGTTGGATAATTTACTACATCATCGGGATTTGTTATGGAATCAATGGATTTGTATGTCAAAAAATCGCTACATCATTATTCTTTGCGGCGAGAATTGCTCGTTGACTTAACCAAGAATAATTCTGATAATTCTCACTAATGTTTGGGAAAACATTTTCAATAAGAGCTAATTGAGAGTCTACAAATCGGCAAAGGTCCTTGGTAAGAGTAATTAATCCAGTTGTGGCATTAACTGGCACTTTTCCATTTCCAACACCACCAATTGTTTGGAAAATTTTGCAGCATCGATGCATCGTGCATCGATCGATTTGGCGCAATCATTCCTGCTTCAATCAGTAGCTTGTTTGCAATAGTCAAGCATTGATCCTCAATCAGAATCATTCCTTCATTGTAGATTTCATCGGTTATTTGCATGTCGGGATTAATCGTTCGAATGCGCAAGCGATGTAAGATATCTTCCCATGTCGTCTGCGTATTTGTTCCATAACTAAATTGGTTGTGAAGGGAAACATTTGGTGCTGAAAATTGCGGACAGCGTTCGTATTTGGTACGCAGTTGATGAAACAACTGAATCCGCAAGTGTTAAATCCCAATGCGAATCGTTCTCCAGCAAACCCAATAGTTGACATGCTTTTTGATGTATTTGACATTGGTGGCCATTCACAGTTTTCAAATGCGCAAATGATTTTGGTCCTCGTACATTTACCAACAGCAGTCGCAAATAAAAACATTAAAACACTCACTAAATTTTTTTTAAAGTCGTTTTTGCGTTATTTGAAGTCGATATCTCTGAGGTTTCTAGAGATATGGTTGACTAAAAAAGGTTCACAAAAGTAAGCTCTGGTTTAGAATATAGGGCCCTTGAAACGTCAAAAAATTTAAAAATTTTCAATTCCACAAATCGGAACTTTTACGATAGCTTTCTATGGGAAACTAATCGGAGTTCACCGCTTTTCTGTTGAAATTTTCCCTGAATTTTGTCTGCTATAAAACTCACGGAGCCCGATACCTTTCCAACGAATGCAAAACCGTGGAGATCGGTTCGTGCGTTCTGGAGTAATAGCGTCAGGAAGGAAAACCCGACTTATTTTTATATAGTAGATTTTAATTATTTTTTACATGCTCTATCTAAAGTTTAAAATAAAAATCATGTCGAAACTTAATCAATGACTGAATTTGAAAACTAAGTGTGATATTTAATTTGTTGTTAAAAACTATCATCATGTGAAAACACACAAGGACGGTCGAATGCATGGCAACAATATGGAGCACCATTCTAAAGCAAACTTGGCTACGACAGAACCAGGTTCGAAAAAAATAGGCACAAGTAAGTTCATGATATAATTGTCATGACCAGTTGACATTATTCATGTATTTTGAGAAATGAGACATCAAATGTCTTATAAATTACTTTCTAAAAGAAAATTATTCGCAAACAAAACATCTATGTTTTAACTTCTACGTAGTACCGGCCTTTTTGCTCCAGTCATTCATCAACTGTTTTGCGAAAAAAAAACATTTAAGATCGTTGACGGAGTCAATGCCGTAAAATTTGTTCAGAAGCAACATTAACAAGGCAAATGAGTGTTTTTTAACGCCTTATCGCATATCTAATCAGATTGGAGGAGCACACAAGCAATGGCAACACTTTGTTGCAAATAACCATCTTCTTTTGCTTTTTATTCAACAGAGGTTTGCATTTTAGAAGCATTTGCTTTTTCTTTCTCCAAAATCTCATAACATATTATATTTTTATAATACTATTTGTCACTCATTACAGAATACTGCTTTAGAGTCGCATATTTGTGAGTAGGTTGGTACCTAAAACTAAAACAAGATGTTAGTTTTTAAAATTTCGGAGAAAGAAAACTTTTGTTTCGTCATTAAAAATCAAATCAATAGAAATCAAATTTAGTAAAAATTAATATTTCATAATACGACACAAAAACTCACTTATAGTTTGGTTTGAGAATAATCACGAAATATAAATTATTTATTTGTATTTTTTCTTTTCGGCTTCTCTACATAGAACAGCCTACTTCGATGAACAATTTTCGTCGCCTTCATTAAAGATCCAACACAAAATCGAATGTTTGTAACTGTTTATATATTTATATACCTATTATGCAGAAAACATGAAGAGTATTTTTTTTTTAATTTGTTTTGTTCAATTGAACAACTAGCAGCAAAGCACACTGGCTAAATTTACACGCAATTATATTTACATTTCATTTATTTTCTTTTTATCGTCGTTTTTTTCGCTTTGTTTGGATGTTTTATTTTAATTAATTTAAGTAATACTCGAAGTTAACCATTTTTCATTAATAATAATACGAAACACTAAGCGTATTTTGACACTATTCTTTCATGCACCACACACATAAATAAATGTTAATTAAATGAGTCTTCTCATTTCAAGTTATTATGACAAATAATGATATAGTTATGTTACAAAATATGGGGACAATAAAAAACAACAAAAACTTCGACATGCACTCACACCTACAGAACATTTGTTCTTGCACTCGACTTTCTGTCTCACTTCTTTTGTTGCATTTTGTTGTTTTTGGTTAGAAGGCGATGGAATGCGTCTTCTTCTAAAGGTGGAATTGTATTGAGGGTTATGTTAATACAAATTTTTCAGAAATTGGAAACGTAGGTAATGTCAAAACTATCAGCAATTTGTTTGTACCTAGAATTCAGTTCAAGGGCTTTTATTTTAATTTGTTAGCTTTGAACTTACAAATAATTTAAAAAATTATGAATATTTCCGAATTTCGTCACGTCGTCGATGAGAAAAATTATGAAGTAGGTAAACTCGTTTCCTGATAGCCCGATTGAGCAAAATACACTTCCAAGCCGAATGATTGGCGGAGCATAATTGCCATTTGTTAGCCAGTTTAGTATGTTAAAAGATGATTTCACCCAGAAAATTGAACGATGAGCTGTGTAACTCAATCACTCGTTCCTTAAACGTCTCCGTTTTCAAATTATTTTGCTTGAAGAAAAATCTTTACCAATCAGACGGGACTTGCACTCACTCAGCTGCATAGTTGTGCGAAACTTGAAGTTGCTCAGACTTGCTCAATGTATGTTTCTTTCGACTTTTTGAAATTCTTCATGACACAATAAAGGCTTTACACAGCAAACACAAAACAGAGTTATTGACAAAAAGTTTTCGAATACCTGAAAACTGTTCACACTGCATACTTACACGTTTTCATTTGACATTTAAATTTTTGCAACATCGATTGTCATCAATTTGTTAATAAATAAAAATTTAGTATTTCAATTATTATTTGTGAAAATAAAATGCATTATGACCAATTTAAATTGATTTTAATATATAAAAAGGAAGCTGAACGAAATATGAAGATTTTGTTAAACTTTTTTTCATTATTTCAAGCATCTGTCATTAAAAAAAACGACGTTTTCTTTTTACAAATCCTGTAAATAATATTATTTACCACAGCCAGATGTAAGTATATTTAATTATACTATTTTAAAATTAAAACTGCAGTTGTGTTTGTTTTGAACAAAATATCAAAGTGAAATATTTGTTTTGACAGCAGCCATCAGCTGTTTTGCTTACATTTTATTGAGTGCTGAATGTTTCCAAAGGTTTGTTTGCTTAGTTTATCTTTGAATTGCTACTAGTTTTCGGAATGTTTTATATAAAACTGATTGTTAAAGAACACTTATAACTTGAAAAACACACTTGTAACTTGAAAACTTGACTTTTCAATGTAGGTTGTCGGTCGAAACCGATAATTTCGCAAAAACCGGGTTTTTTGTTTGGTGTTAAAAGCCTATTATAGAAACATTAAAAAAAGTTACAAAAGCAAAAAATCTTTGGTAATGCTTAACGTAACAACACCATAATACAAATATACTAATTTGAGTAGATTGTTAATTGCTTATGGTGTCAAAATATTCATATTTTGTTAGGCAATTTTTTGTTAGTTAATTAAAATTCTAAAACTAAAAGTTGAATGGTCGCGCAGTTACCTATAATTCCTTGTGACACAAACTAAGGAATTGGCCCGAGGTGATCGTCTAGTTTGTGTCAAAACACAAACTAAAAAGTTGCTCGAATGGGCGGCAGAATGGTTTCTGCATGTGCGCGGGCTCTCATATAAGTCAATAGTGCTCAGTTTAGAAACCAAACAGTTTCGAAACTAAAAGTTGCACGTGCGCGCCTAGCCTTCTAGCTATCATTGGTTTTCATCATTGAAACCAATCATTGGAATTTTGTTGGCAGATCCTTTATAGTGAACATTAAAAATTTCTGTTATTGAAACAAAATTAGTGATTGAAATCCACGGACAAATTTTTACTGACAGAAATCTGTCATTGGAATTGTGTGAAATTGGAACACAAATCAGTGGAACGATTTGTTTTGCTTTTGAAGATAAAAGTATCAGCTGTTCAGGAAAATGATTTTCCGCCGTGAAAATAGAAAAATCAGTTATTAGCGAAAATAACTGCGCAATCTTCTTTTTCTCAAAAAATTCGAGATTTTTATATAGCTGGACAGATTTTTATAAAATTGAATTTGAATTGGTTCTAATTTATAAGGTTCTTTAAATTAAAGATTCTGTTACGTTTCCGAGTACAGAAAATGTGGTGTTGTGATCTGGTGCTAGGTTCGACGGTCGTATAAGATGTCATACTTTTAATTGCATATATGTTGCATGTTAGACGAAGTTTAATGATGTCCCTAGCGAGTAGAAGCTAAAGATGTTCCTAACCTGGGGTATCCATTGGACATTTCCGATGACAGGACTATCGGCCTGTCATCAGATAATCCAATAGAGACCAACAATCCAACATCCAGTCCATGATCCGGTCATCGCAGTTTGGATTTTTCGAGCGGATCAAAATTCTGTCATCAAATTTGACGTTTGTGTTGTATGTAGTGGTGAGCGTCCATTTTCCAGTCTTTTTGAAATTAAAATTTCATTTCGTTTCAATTGTCGTCGAGTGCGGTTATACCTACATATTTTTATACCTATTAAGTTTATAAAAGTAAACAACAGATTAACCGTTGTGTCAAATGTGACATTTGAGGTTGCTCATGGCAAGACATAATATGCCCAGTCAAAAAAAACCAGTGGATTGCGGAATAGAAGTTGGATTGGATTTTACTCTTGTGGAGTCTCAGGGTAATGCATTTCCCTCTAATTCTTTGAGCTCCACAGAAACTTCATTTAAAGTATATGCTTTTAATGTTGCTAGGATATAATAGATTTGGTTGTCATGCCTACGTGTACCCTTGTGCTCGGGTAATCGGGATCAACCTGAATTTCCTGAGTATCATTAGCTCTAAAACACAGCAGCAAAATCTTCATTTTCAATTTATGAACATCGAATTCAAGGCAAATTCTCAAGAGTGTTGAATAGATCCTAAACCTGGATGGATTTACAGTAATTATGTAAATGTCATTCATTTTTCAATAGTTTGAAAACTGGTAAACTGGTGTTTCTGACATAATAAAAGTAAAACAAATCTCCTGAGTGTGTGCTCATTATAGAAACAAAAAAGAAAAAAACAAGAAAAATCACCAATTATTCAGCCCTATCAGGAGTTTCACCCGAAAAGCTTTTCAGCCGAAATATTTTTTTTCCCCCGGATTTTAAAAAGCTATCAGGAGTTAAGCCCGAATAAAATTTCACTTCGAATTTAAAACTGACAGTTCGAAAAATAGGTATGTTCAAAAAACTGAGCTCTCAATAAATTTCCCATCTCTGTTATGGAAACAGAGAATGAAATCTGAACCTAAGTTTTTTCTTGAACATAAAAAAGTATAAAACGAATGAGGTGTTGCAATTTCCTGTTAGAATTGTGACCACTGAGAGCCATGGTACGATTTTTAATCCCTCTCCAATCGATTTCTTCAAAAAAAACTTTCTGAGTAAGCGGACATACAAAATTTCCCCTCCGTTCTTAAGCAGGGTGCCTTTTCGTATTCAGAAAATTAACAAACCTACCATCTGAATGTTGGCTTTGACAGTTGTTGTTGACAAGGATTAAATCAATCGCAATGGCGGATCCAGGGGGGGAAGTCGTAGGGGTCATGACTTTTGTTAAACTAATGGCTAAATTCAAGAACCAAACATTTTTCTCTACTATTTCTAAGTTTTGTTGACTTAAAGCAAAATACGAGTAAGCAGACTGATAGCGACAATTCTTCATATCAGATCCTCTCTAATTTTCTATATTTTTCAGGTTTTGTAGCGTTCTTCGCATTAATATAAATGGAAACAAAAAAATTATGTTTTATTTTTGGAAAAAAAGCTACTTTTCACAACAGTTTCTTACATTTCTGCGTGAAATGAACCAAAAACCCTCTAAATATTGTGATTTAGCTCTTAAATATAGCATATTTAGAAAACTGTTGGAACCTTGGAATGCTTTCCTTTGTAGGGAGTCATTATAAATTGCTGTGCATTGTACAACAGTGTTCAATTATAATTTGATAACGAAAGTTGTCAGTTTAGCCCTTCAAATGTGTAAACGTAAGGTTAAGATGCACCTTATGTTATTTTAATTTTGTTAGCCTCCTTTACAAGACATTAAAGAACATTTTTAAGCGGTGAGTAAAAACTCATCTAAGTGTATGCCACCCCTCCCCCCCAAATAAAAGTATGGATCCGCCCTGATCAATCGACGAAAAAAATAAATGAAAGCAAAAATGTGTGAAATCTTAAAATATAAATTCCAAACAGATAACAGTAATTTTAAAAAAACAACTAACACATAAAAAACACTTCACATATTTTCGTTTCCTTCCATAGGTTTGATTTTCAGTTCTTTCAGCACAATTATTTTTTTATTTTTTTATTTTAAATTCAATTTCTTCTTTTCTTAACTTCTCCATTTCATGATTGTGCCGCTTCTGTTCTTTTGTCTGCTCTTTTTGTTGATAATGAATGCTATCTAGTGATCGGTATAACTTCTTCATATTAGTTTCCATTTGATTGTTATGCTCTTTCATCAATACAATAGCTTCATCAACCTTCACAAAAAGTGCTTTTTGGACTTCCAGTTCGTCCATAAGAATAAGAACTTGCTGCGCGTTGACTTTGTCAATCCTCTTTTTTTAGCCTTCTTGAAATGTGTTCTCAGAGCGGATGTCCCTATTGTCGATAATTTGAGAAGGAACAGGTGTTGGACGTGGAGCCGAAACAATGGTGATCTCCTCGATGTCTTCTATCTGTTTCTCTTCATACACATTTTCATCGGATGAGTAAAATGCTTCCGATTAGTACGTTTCTGTGTTCTCATTTGGTTTACTCCTGAAAATAAAACAAAAATTAGTACATTTTTGCGAATAATAAACAATTTCGTCGAAAAACTTACATTTTAACGTTGTTGCCTTCCTCTTCGCCACCAAAATTTAAGTGAACATTTTAGCTGTCAAATGAGTGATTCTTCGCCCGAACTGAATGCTCCTGATAAGGGGAATTTTTCGAACATAATTTTTTTTTCAGGTGAAACTCAAAGTAAGGCAAAAGAAAAAGGGAATTTTTTTCGGGTGGAATGACATTCGGGCGAAACTCCTGATAGGGCTGATTATAACGCCTAGTTTATTTTTATAATCCGAACGGCTTATTTGAGAAAGCACTTTTCATGACAAGAATTACTTTTTGAGAATTTGTCAATTTCTCGCAATAGGCAGTATCCGTGGAAAAACTTTAGATGGCACAGGCAGGAATCAAACCCAAGACCTCTGGCATGATAGTCCAACGCACTAACCATCACGCCACGGGTACTAAAATCAAAGAGAAACTTAGTCAAATATTTATTAAAAAATGTTCCGAATTGAAGTGGCCCCTTGTCTGGAGTGGGCAGGCAATAAGATTCGTTCTACAACTCACCTTCATGCGGTGAATAACGTTACTGTGCAATGGATATACACAATTGACATATCAGTAAGCTAGCACTGAGAATTATTGAACGCAGCCAATGGAAACATTTTTATGGCTGCTAAATAAAATCATTGGAAAATCTACGGCTCATGTGTCATTTTTCAAAGAACAATAGAGAATTCAGACATTTATATCCATTTTAATTCTGACGTTTCTAGTTCAATACGAAAATTATATACATTTACGTTTTCCCCAAAGAAAGAAAAAACTATGAAACTCAAAAATTAAAAAAGAAAAAAAAGAAAAGAAAAAAGGCAACTCAACATTTAAGATTTTGTTTATTCAAAAAAGGTGTGCTTTTTGTGCTCACCAAAAGCGACATTGACAAAAAAGATCACGTAAACAAAAGAAAATGTAAATAAAAATATATACATTTTGTCACTACTTATTTTCAATGAACTATTGAAAGAGAAACGGAAGAACAGACGCCACGAATGACCAGCCCTGTGGCGTTGTCGGTTGTCTTGTCGTGGTCGTTTTTATAGTCTATGGCGTTGTTCGTTGAGCCCCCATTCCCCCCCCCCAAAGGAACAGCAAAACTTTTGATTGAAGATTATTTAATCAATTCCAATCCGCGAAAATTTGTGATGGATTAACAAAACGCAGGAAACGACGTCTAGCAAGGACACGGCCATCTAAACTCGCTTATAATCGAATCCATCGATTTTGTGTGTGTAAAATAAAATGAAGTGCATTCAATGGTTAGATTGATAGATCCACCACTATCAATTTATTTTATTTTTGTGAAAATCGGAATGGAAATCGATGCTAAGTGTTTCTTCTCTTATGTTTTGCTTAAAATGAAATAAATTATCAATACAAGCAGCTGACAATGGCTTATACCGAAGAAGAATTTGTTTAATTACAAACAATTTGAAAATTCTGACTTATTCTCGATACAATATTTACACAATTCCCTTTTCAATTGTTATTTATTTTAATTGATTCGCCTAAATTATCTTACTGAACTAACCCCCTCGAAATTAAGATTAATTACTTAAATCTTCTTTCTAGCTATTAGTGTCGGTTCTCTGCATCAAACAAAATTTCAATCCTATCCCTAGAATTGTTTGAACATTAGAACATTTAATAAGAATTCTTTGTATGGTGTGCAATTTACCAAAATGAAATTAATGACAAAACAAGCAAACGAAACATTAAATAAAAACATATTACAACTTGTGTTGTTGTTTTCGGAGTCAAATTGCGTATTATGTTTAAAATTATTATCATCGTCATCAATTAATAATTCGTTAATATATAAATACGACGAAAAGGGAAAATTTCGACATCCATTAAAATCTAATCCATTGCTTATCGGAATAACTGAAGGAGGGAATAGTAATGTAAGTTTAATTTAAACTATTAACCAGTAATAATTTGTAAACATAATTTAATAACAAAATTTCAACAAATATTGAAAGATTTCATTCAAATACTATCGAAAGGCTACGTTTTAATATTGAGTTCAAATAACTAGGTACCTAGAAACCAACATTTGTATGCGGGACAAGTCAAGAGACAACTATTTCGTGAATATTTCCCTACTGGCTACTTTTAAAAAGAACACTGGTCGACAAAATGACGTTTTTTTTTGTATGTTGTACAAACAAAAGTATATTTTTTTAAAGGATTAAGACATCCTAAATTCGAATCTCACCTTTAAATTTTTCTATCATATCAGGTTTTTAAAATATGCTAAACACAACCATAAACAGGGTTTTTACGCCTAAGTTAAAAATTAAAGTATCTCTTATCAATAAATTGTATGATAATTTTGAAAAGTACACATATTTCTCTATTAGATACAATTTAAAGCATTTTAGTATCTTACTTAGTTCATGTAAATTTTCATAAGTTATGAGTCTTTATTTGAATCCATAAAACATATTTTGGACTTAATTTTTAGTGCTGATTTCGAATCCAAACTCTAATTTTAACTATTTGCTCACGTTTTACAAATACCCGTTTCAACATTATTTTTATGTTTTTTTAATATATTTCAAAAATATAAGCAACTTTTGAAGTTTTTCGAATTTTATATTAAATAATATAAATACTTTCGAATATTATATGAAATAATATAAATGTTCCAACTGAATATTGAAGACGATTTGGAAAACCATCACGGATTTTATTGCTACTTCATAAATTTAGATAGCCTCAAAAAGCCTTACATAAGTGATACCTCACAAACCTGACGTGATAAACTAATTTTGGAATCGAATTTGAATTAAGGTCGCCAAAAGCCACTGGAAAAGTGCAATTTTAATGCCAGTAAGAAAACCTTGTCGAACAGTATAATGGGTATAGTTCTAATTGAACAGTACAAACTAATCTACCAACTTCCTTGCTTATTAAATGGGCTCCATACCCAAGAAAGATCTGAGATTGGATGGTTTGGTTCTGAGTTAGACAACCTGGCAGTTGACAAGATTGCTTTTAAAAATAACTGCCTGAACTAATTATCAAATGAAAGTTGTTGATTTTTCTTAGTATACTTTCGCACTCTATTTGTGCGATTTCTATTCGTATTTGTAATAAATATCGCAAATCGATAGTATTGCAATTTTCATCTCGGTACATTATCTTATCAAACTTTAATAAACGGAACTTCCGAACAGAAGAAAAAATAGATAAGTACCTATTTATCTAAAATAATCTCACGTTTATAAAAATAAAATAAAATAATGTATAAGCTACTAAAGCCTAATACAGTGGGTCAATTTTCCGTTTTTTATGGTCAATATCACAAATCTATAAATCAAAAATTGTAATCTTTTAATTTGAATTAAGAACAACACCTGGTACCTACAAATAATAGAACTAACTAGCTTACTATAATAAAAGTAAAATATTGTATTTAAAGCATTGAATAATTACAAATAGAAGTGGACACCGAACATTGCTCAAACGACCATGCGACTTATGAGCACCCAGTGAGTACTATTAGTAGCTTGAATATCATTTTCATGATATTGGTTTTTGTATATGCTAATTTAAATGCTCAAAAGGTTTGTGTATACAAAGTCAAAAGGGATTAAAAAAGTCCTTTTGGGATCTTTTTTGAAAACGAACTTGTATATGAATATTTATAGATGAAGGCAATAATATTATGTATACGCGTTAAAAGGCATAATGTTTTTGTGTATGTCGCCATAAAAAAAGGAATAGGTATACCTACATCTTAATATTATGTTAGGTAGGTATTTGAAAAGATACTATTCATTTTTCGTGTGTAAAAAATTGCCATTTTCTTACTATTTTTATTTAGTTTTGGAGATTTGGTTAAACGATTTGAAGGTTTGTTGTTCAAAATAAAAAAAATTGCAACTACTTTTTCATGAATTTTTTTATCGGTACTGGCAGATATACCATTTTACGAATACATAGTTTTGTGAATGTTAGTACGATATGGCCAAGTGCATGTTGTATATTAACTCAAAAAATAAATTTCTTCAGGAAAGCCATTTGAAGGTTTTTAAATAAACTGAAACACATAGGTATAGGTAATTTATTTAATAGTACTAATATATGCACATAAATAATGCATTAGTATTTCTTGAAACTTTTTTTACAATTTGCAATGTCTAATTTAAATCAAATAAATTATTTTGTCTTAATTTTGTTAAGGAGACGTTGAAAATAATTGGAATGAAATAAATGAAAATGACAATAAAATGTCCTTAACATACATAGGTATTTTGTAGGATATATTGCAAAATCTGTGGTAAAGAAAAATGACTGATTTATGCAAATTGTTTATGGACAAAAGCAAATGTCAAAACAAAGACACTCCATATATAGAGTGTCCTTGTGTCAAAATAAGTATGAAACAAGGGAACATTTAATAAAATTTCGTCAATTCGAAAATAAGGTTAATGGAGGCTTGTCAATTCCCACAAGAGAATTCGTAAGTCATGTAAAAACTACTGTGCAATGTTTTGTAGAAGAGTGCTTCAAAAGTACACTTTTCTCAGAATTCAACCACAACAGCACTTAATTATGAAACTTATGTTAAAATTAAATGATGAACAACAAAAATCTTATATCAATCAAAATTCTCTAGCAGCAGTTTTTCATAACGTAGGTTGGTCTTGATCATTTAGTTTCAATCTTAGTTTCATACTCAATTTAACTCGATCGAGGTTAAATTTTAAAGGAAGAGTTTTTTCATTGTAATGTACATATGTACCAGTATACCTATCTGATCTTATTAATAATATATTCATGTACATTATCTTTTTAACGCTGTTTTTATTTTATTTAAGAGTTTTGGTAAAGTGTTGCAACTATAATTTGATGTGGTTTGTTCAATTTACAGTTTTTTTTTTTTCAAGCAAAACAAAAATTACGGCACGAGTACGATAACTTTGGCGCCAAGATATAATAACGGTTTTTGGTAGAGGGACTTAATACAAGCATTTTTTACTATGGGAGGGAGGCGTCTATCTCCCCCCATTTAAGCGGTAGGGGCAATTTAAAAAAATTATTATTTAAAATGGAAAAAAATAACGGTGATACTTACAATTAAGTTTTATACATTTTTTTAAAGCCAACATTCCGTTTTATTAGCCAGTTTTTAATTCAAGTCAAAACTATGCGTAGTTTTTGAAAAATTTAATTTTAAACTCAAAATTCTAGTAAAAAAAGTTAAAAAAAGGTTTAAAGTGTAATTTTTCAATACTTCAAGATTATCTATCATTGTTTTTATTTCAGAATTTATTGCTCTTATTTGTTTTTGATCAAAAACTGAAAACTAGATGATTTTATGTCTTTTAGTTTTTGAGAAAATTGAAAATAACCACAACTACTATTTTAATTTAATTCTTTTTTTTTGCTTGAGTGGTCTTATTTTGATAGTAACAATGGTAGGTGCGAGTTTGGGTGTATGCAACAGTAAGGTGTGTGCGAGTTTCGGTGTATGCAACAGTGGGGTCTGCAACCCCCCTGCTTGAGAACACTATAGCATTTGGGGTGGGTGCAAGTTGGAGTGCGTGCAAGGTGGGGAGGGACTAGGTTCGGTGGGTGCAAGATGGGGTGCATGCAAAGTTTCTTTTGCATTTAAATAGGCTGGGTTTAAGGAAAAATTAATTTACCCTAGGTGTATCTTAATCCATATTCGATTATTACTATCAAAATAAGACTACGTTAATACTTAAGCAAGGAAAAAGTAATTTAATTAAAATATTTGTTTGGTAATTTTAAATTTTCTCAAGAACTAGAAGACATAAAGTCATTTAGTTTTCAGTTTTTGATCAAAAACAAATAAGAGCAATGAATTCTAAAAAAAAAAACAGTAGATAATTTGAAAGAAACTACACTTTAAACCTTTTTTTAATTTTTGTTTCCATAAATTTTTAGTTTAAAACAATTTTTTTCAAAAACTATGCATAGTTTTGACTTGATTTAAAAACAAGCTAATAGACAAAAATGTTGGCTTTAAAAAAAGGTATAATACTTAATTGTAAGTATTACCGTTATTTTTTAATTATTTTTTTTCCATTTAATGTACATATTTTTTAAATTGCCCCTACCGCCTAAACGGGGGGAGATAGACCCCCCCTCCCATAGTAAAAAATGCTTGTTTTTAACTGTTCTATACAAATCCGCCATTAAACTTTGTCGCCAAAGTTATCGTACTCTCCCGAAAATTACTTAAAATCGTCTGCTTTACCTACAAAGTATTTGAAGTTAATCAAAACATTGATAAACAACGTAAATCGTCGAAGGTTCAACAAGATACCTTAGGTATAGGTATGTTAGTACATTACTTACCTAACTCAAGAAAAAACTCAAAACTGTATGTTTTAAATATAACATAATATAACACCATAATATATATGTACCTTATGTTGTTGTTGTTGGCGCAACACATTATTATAAAAAGAGGCTGGGATGCGACCCACACTAATAACATCCCATCCCGTCTGCCGATTTGTCTTGCTTAAAATATTTGTAGGTTTTCGTGTTTTGTTAAAAAAGTTGTCAGTTGAATTATTTCTAAAAATTAAAAAGTTACAACAATATTTAGCATATAATGAAAAAATTTGATTTCACAGTCGAAAATCAATTTTTCCGAACTTATGGTCATTTTTTTCAAAATTTTACCAGATGTCAAAAACGTTATTCTTCTTTGTACACAATTATTCTGGAGATAAAATCATTTTTTTTCGTAAAATATTCGAGGTGACAAATATTTGTTTACAGTTTTTTTGATTTATAATAAACCGTTAACTAGATTTTTTTTCAAAAATATACCTACTTGTTTGGTATCACGTTACAATATCAAATTCAATTTAAGTATCTAGCGTTATTGTTTCGTGAAATATTTTGGGTTAACAACATTTTAATTTTTTTTTAAATTGCTATGGTAAAAAAAACTCCCACCCGATTTTGTTTAGAGTCCTTTCTACATCTTTCTGTATTTTTGTCTGTATAACAAAATTTATTTGAAGTCGATATCTCTACTGCTTCTTGAGGTATGGACGACAAAAAAAAACTTAGTGATGGTACGGACATACGAACATAGTACGTACACACACACGCACAGACATCTCTCTAAAAATCTTTTATTTCGACTCTAGGGATCTTGAAACGTCGAGAAATGTCAAATTTTTCAATTCGACAAATCGGACCAATAACTTCCTAGGGGCTTTAAGAATCCTTTTTTACTCCACTTTGATTATAGGTATCATTTTTTCTTCAGCCGACAGTTTTGTTTAAACCAAAGAAATCTGCCAAAAATATACTCGGTACTAAAATAGTTCAAAAATCTAACAGGTAGGTACGACCCCAAATTATGTTATACATTATGTGTATATATACACATATATGTACCTACATATATTCATATTAACCTACTAACCTCCATTTGTGCATATGAATACCTACCTACATACATACCTATAAGTAATTACTAATTACCTACTTAACATTAGCCTAAACAATATATCTACCTATGCTTATGTATGTACATTGGCAATGTACCTATACTTTGTAGTAAAGTATGATTCGTCCACTGTCCCTATTTTCAGAAAAAATAAGAAATTTAAAAATAAACCTATCCTAACCCATATCAAACTAATAACGAAATTGAAGAAAAACTCACAAAACATCATCATGTCGAATGCACCGAAAAGCACCAAAATCATTTTCGTTTTATGAATGAGAACGAAATTTAAAAAAGAAAAACAAACCTTCAAAATACATTTTCTGCAGCGAACGTGATTTGGCCTTGAATGCCACACTTTTACAGACATTATGTACCTACACAGTTGTTATTGTTGTTTTTTATTCTAAATAACAATATTCCGTTATCTTTCTCGACAACAAATTATGAGTAAATTTCCCATAAGGACCAAATCTGAAAAATTGGGTGTTGTATTTGATAGACTGAGATACAATAACTCGCCGTGCGATACTAGCGACTTATGAGCATTTGAGAAATAAGTGTCGCCATCTAGAGCAGGATTTGCCCGGTGTCCCTTCTATTTGTAATTATTCAATGATTTAAAGCTTCAGCTATTGAAGAGCTTGTTGCGGTTGAAGTACCGTCATCGTAATCAAAGTCCTCATATTTTCCACAGCATTTACTATGTCTTCTAAATTTGGATCATCTGAAGTATTAATGTAGTCGTCCACGGTAACATACTACTCCCATGCTGTATCCGATGATTGTTTTGTTTATCAGTGCAACCCAATAAGAAAGGGGCAATTATTCTTTTGCTCAAACTGTTCTTCTTCTCCAATCTGCAAGCCAGCATGCTTAAAGCAATTAGCAATTGTGTTTCTGCTAATGATAGCCTAATAAGGTAACGGTATATTTTGTACTAGCTCAAGGTCGAGAATAGTTTGGCGTACAAGACTTTTGTAAAAATTGCTTTTAAGGCTTCTTATCACACCCTGGTCCATTGGTTGCAATATTGACGTTGTTTTGGGTGAGATAAACACCAGTTTTATTGACGAAAAGTTGTATGTGTTTGAATGTGAAGGGCAGTTATCGACAAGCAACAAATTTTTGTTTCCTTATAGTGGTCTTGAGTTCGATCCCTGCCTATGCCACCTAAAGTGAACGTTTTTCTTTTTTTTTAGGTACCATTCTATATAATGAAACACATTTATTTTTCTCCGAAACTGAAAGAATAAATCGTTTTCTTACCTTGCTTCAACTAAGCAGTTCTCAATGAAAAATAGCACAAAATTCACTCAAATTGGCATCAAAGAAAATAAGCTCTTGATGCATTCAAATAAACATAACCTGTAACATGTCGAGACACCGAACATAGGAAAAAGGAGTAATCTATATCGAACATTCTCTCATATGTATTTTATTTTTGGTCGTTATATCCGAACTTCATGATAAACCACAACCGTATTAATGGCCGTTAGAGTCGAAGTCGTTAAAACCGGAAGATATTAGTAAAAACTTAGTGTAAAACCAATCTTTAGTTTCGTCGTTATAACCGAAATGTTTCAAAACAAGCTTTGATTTTGTATAAAACATTAATGGGCAGAGGTAAAAATAGATATTCGTTTAAACTCTTTCATCTGTTTTGCTTTTGCTAGGTGTTATCCTTTCTCACTATAAAAAATAAATCAATCATCAAAGTTAATTGATTCTTAACTATTGAGGGCAAAAGATATTTTTTTTAAATAGCAACAATTAGTTGTTTAAAAGTCCATAACAGTGTTGGGTTGATAACATTTTTAAAGAAGGGAAACCTCGGTAAAATGTAAAGTATCTAACTTTTTGGGTAATTAGAATACTCTAGAATCCTGAAAAAAAATAAATTTATTTCGAATACAATTAAAAAAACAAAGCATTTTTGCTTGTTTTTGTCTTAAATTGAATTTTTTAATTCATTTTTTAATTGCTTATCAAATTTCAGGATATAAATGTCGCATTATGGCATCAACATTCGAAATCAATAGCGACTCTAGCCATGAAATTTTAGATCATACTAAATCTAACCCCCTAAGGCCATCATCTTCATCTTCAACATCAAAAAGCAATAATCATTTAAAAACATTTCCAAATTCTAAAAAAAAATCAAACAACTATTTAAAATTCAATGATGTTTCGTTAGGACGAACTTATGACGAACTTAAAGGCTCAACGCAAATAGAGAAAAATAATGTTTATCGCTTGTTGATGCAAAAAATAAAACAACAAGATTTTTTATCATCATCAGTATTTGCATCTATACCAGCAACAGCAAATTCATTAATTGAGAGAAAACATAATTCAAAGAACAAAGACATAACAACAAGTGTTAAGTCCAATGAATTTGAATTAGCAGATGGAAAGACCAAAACTACATTCGAACAAAACACAAAACATTTTTTTTTAAAAAACAATTTGAAGAGCTACCAAACTCGAACACGCGAAATACCAGCCCGTTTTTGGTCAGTTGAAAAATCTCCTATTGCAAACCAACAATCATCGTTTAGCAGTATAAATGATGAACATATTGGAGTTATCGATGATGTAGATGTTTTACCATTATATGGAAAATCAACATTGCTTACAAGTTTCGAAGCAATTGGTTTAGTTGGAGTTATATTTGCTGCTGTTGTTTTTGCATGTTGGATAACAAAAATCATACGAAGTTTCTTCAATAAAAAACCACCATCATCAATTGAAACTTTGAATATTGGAAACAAGTCATCAAATCAAACTAAACAAAAAAAAATAATTTCAGTTTTTCGCAAAAGCTTCTTATTTAGACGACCTGTGGTTGTGTCGAAAATAATGGATACAAATACAGAAAGCGATCAATTAAATGATAGAATGAATAATGACAGCAATAAAAGTACACCATATTTTACACCGTTAGGGACATTCGATGACGATAGAAGTCGATTTGAATATCCAGTACCGTCGCCACCTATAAGTAGGAGTGGTGGTAAACTTAATTCGAATGAAAAACTCTTACCACCAATACCAATTGCATCAGCTTCTGCTGATTCTGTCCAAAATGTCACATCGAAATCAAAAACCTCCACCACGGCAAATGCGACAAACAACACAAACAACTTCATATCAACAGAATCTTCAGGTCGAAGATTCTCAAGTGAACGCCGCCCATGTTCGCCTGCATGGGCTTACATGGCTCATTTACTTCCCACAAATCCGGTTTCTAACAAATCTCAATATGACACTTATGACAATCTGTTTGCCGCTGGTTCAACTCCATTATCTTCTGCATTTTCTGAAATGCATTCAACGCGCCCATCTCCACCAGCTTCGGCATCAGCCGCTGAAGGTTGTTCCTTAATGAATCGACAAAATTGTCGGAGCCCAAAAGTATACGATAAAGAGGGTGACAAAGAAAATGAAATACCAACCAAAACAATACACAAGCAGCAAAATTCTCCACTGCCTTTGGAAGTCATTCGTCTGGCTGCAACAAAATTTTCGTTTTCACCCAAAGATATCAACGATAAATCATCATCATCATCATCATCGTCAGCAGCAGATGGTAGATGTGCTGTAAAATCAAGTCCAACACTCTCATCGGCAGGCTATACTAAAAATGGTGATTATTTTAAATTTCCAGAAGTGGATCTTTCACCTGGAATCACAAACAAAACAAATGCTTACCATTACGAGAACCAAAACGAGGATAGACCTGAAATCGCATATCCTTTAAATAATCTTGTACAACATGACAGACTAAAAATTTCATCAGCTGCGACAGAGGCTCAAGCATCAAGAAGAGCACGTTTAAAGTCGATTTCCCTTGATTCTGAAGGTGCAAAGTTAGTTGAAGATAATTTGGGAGTTCCGGTAGAGGAACTTATTGAAATGACCACTCCTACTTCACTCATGCCAAGTGGTTTTATATCAAATTCTCCAAATAAAAACAATGCGAAAAATATATCAAACCTGAAAAACATCTCAATCTCAAAATCAGAACGTGATGAAACTAGAGAGGATATTAATGATAGCTGTTGTTTTGACGAAGTTGTAAGTGAAGGATATTATGTTCAAAAGAGCAATAAAAGTAATAATTTATCATTAAAAGTAATGTGGTATAATGATGTCAATCAGAATACACATAGGGAGCCTATAATTCGAACACCACCACCAAAAACTCCAACATTGGGAAAAACCAAACAAAAAGCTATTTCATTTGATTCTTCAGATTCTTCTAAGTTTTTGTCTTCATCGTCGATATCACGAGGATTGCAAGATCAAGAACAAAATGACACGAGTATTGAAAACAATATGAAATCCAGTCCGTCAAAGGCCGTGTCCTTAATGCATATATCATCGCTTTCCATGCCCGGTACACCTAAGAGGAATTTTTCACCAAATAAAAAGTACAACCATGCTGCGAATCGCATAAATCGTTCGAAACAAAGGCAATTAAGCTCAAATATAACCCTGACACCATCGACGCCATCGCTTTTGTCATTCGATCATAATATAAGTGGTTCCAAGTGCGCGGAACGACAAGGATTCATACTTAAATTGGATTCATTTAATGAAAATTGTGTAGATGATGTGGATTACGGACATGTCGAATTAGGTGCAGTAGATGATGATACTGATGGTGAGAATTACTTTATCAATTTTGACGATTCAATAACTGCTACAGCTGCATCTAATACGAAATTACTTAGTGAATATGAGCCATCGGCCACAAAAAAGCTAAACCCCGATTACTTAATTGGATCAAATCTTCAAACACAAAAATCTGCTACAGCTCTTAGTTTGTCGAACAGCAATTTGAAAACTCTACCTGAAGTAATGACTCTTAGCGATTTTTCAGTCAGCCGCAAAGGTGATGAAATCTATGAAGACACTTTAAATGCGTCATCTGCGGTTGCTGTTGCTGTTTCTACCAGTGGCGGAAAACAATTAAACATGTTAAGCAGTCGTTCAACAGCAAGAAGTTCATTACTTCAACGTCGTGGATCTAATCACAGTTTAACTCTGAACTTAAATGAATCGTATGGAAGTCTCAATAAAGGAATGAGTGCTTCAAATTACAGTTTATCCAGCAATCCACAGTATAATTTATCAAATTCAATTTATAATATAACTGGTTCGAAGCAGCAAGCTGTAATGTATAAGGGTAATTCGATTGGAATTCCATCAACATATATCCACAATGGAAACAATTTAATTAATCCAGGGTCTGGATTTGGTGGAAACCCAGGAAATTCATCAGAAAGGAAAAACCTGCTACAACGCCGTGGTTCGAATACGAGCTTAACTCTAAATATCCATGGTTCATCATATGTCCATTTAAATCGTTTCAAAAGCCACAGTTCTCTTAATATAACCTCACATCCACCACAGCAGCAAAATTTATTTAAAATCCAACAACAGCATTATACGATAAAAGATCCAATTGTATGTGAAAATTCATCTAACAGTAAAACGTCAAGTAATAAAAAGGGTCTATTAGAGAGACGAGGCTCAAATGCTAGTCTGACAATTAATCTGCAATGTAATGCCTTGGCAGTATCCAATTTGCGTGGTTCGGCATGTAGCTTGAGTAGCATAAATACAAATCAATTAGAAGAAGAATACGAAATTCGTGGAAACCAAGAAAATGAATTTCTAGATGCAGACACAACAGCGGCAAATCCAGGTTGCGTTGGCCAACAAAGAAAGTTTTTCAGTTCGGAAAACTTGAATAGTCTCAATAACCGGTCACAATATACAAAACTAAATCAAACTCATATGCGTAATTCAACAAAAACATGTTTCGGTTCGGTGTCTGATTTGAATAACTATTCTCAGTTACCGATTTCTTTTGTTGACAACCAACAAGAAACAATTCTTTCAAAAACCTTACATATCAACCAAGATAAACTTCCAAATCTGAACTCCTCGAATTCTAATCTGACTTTATCAAAAACTAAACAAGTTATTTCCGAGAGCTTTATAACTAATTTCGAGCAAAGTAATTTATGTTCTTGCACTGGCTTGAGAAATATCACAACACGACCACTTTCACCACAAACAACTTCCGAAGACTTCAAAATGTATCTTGCCAATGTTCAATTACTTCAGAATGCCTCAAATATTTTGGATGGATATGATTTAATGAAATTAAATTATGTTTTCGAAAAAAGTTATAGTGATGATGAAAATCTTGATCACAGTAATGCATTTTCAGGATGTGGTGTTGAAACTTTCGACGAAAAAAAAAATTGGAAACTAATATTATCATCTTTTTATCAAATTGATTTGCCGGATGAAAATGAACAAAAGCGGTTAATAAGAAGTTTACATCAAGAATTTTGGGATCTTCCGACGAATCATCAAGAAAAACCAATGGTATTTGGATCACAATCTAAAAATCGGTATAAAAGTATCTTACCAAACGAACATTCAAGGGTTCAATTAATTGCCGAAGAGGGTTGCATTGAAGATCCATATATAAATGCTAATTACATTAAGGTAATATTGACTTTCTTTTAAATGTTTTTATTATATAATATTTTTGTTTGAAAAATGTAAGTGCATGAATTTATTTTATCTTTACTCTTTTTACTAAACATCAGATATTGATGTTTTTCATTATAAATGTTTGTATTCTTTTATTTTAGGGACCAGATTATGTACAGAAAAGCTATATAGCTACCCAAGGTCCATTACCAAATACAATTTATGACTTTTGGCTGATGATTTACCAAAACATTTACAAATACGATGAACAGCAAAAATATATCGAAAGTACAGAGCCATATTGTATGAATAAGAGCAGCAGCAAATTTGCATCGACTCCAATTCAATTAAATAAAATAATTGATTCTTCTTCAATAGATGCAGCAAATCGACAACAATTGAGAAACAAACGACAAAAAATTATAATGCTAACAAATTTTATTGAAAACAATCGACAAAAATGTGCAACATATTTTCCAATCAATGAAAATGATATTTTTCTCATAACCTACAAAAATGACGAGATCAAAAACAATGATATCAATATATTTTATAACAAATATTTTAAAAAACACGAAACATCATCATCGAACTACGATACATTTGAAATTGAAATAAATGATAAAAAAATAATCGATTACCTACCAAAAGTTAATTATTTCATTGTGAAAAACAATGGAATTATTTTGAAGAATGGTTTTTCTATACGACAATTGCAATGTTTGTTTTGTTGTAATAAAAGCAATAAATCATCAAGTAATATCAATTGTAATAGTGAAAGCGAAAATGGAAGTAGTAAAGAGGCTGCTAGTAATGTGAATGATAAAAGAATTCAAACAATACATAGTTTTAGTAGCTTGCATTATTGGTACCCTGATTGGCCAGATCATCGATCACCAAGTGACATCAGTGTGTTGTTAGAAATTAGTCAACACATGTTAACATGGGGTATATATTTAAATTTTAAACAAAATACAAATTGTACCCGAAGAAAAAACGCCCAAGTCGATTTATCAGTAATGATCGTAAATGTTTTTTTAAAAAATGCCAATTTTAAGATATAAAGTTTGACCTATAACATAAGTGTACAAGAAAGGCCATAGACTTATTTATTTCATTTTGAGATTTCTTCCTTTCTCGTGCGTATTTTTATTTTATTACCAGCTTATAGATTACAAGAAGGCCGTGTGCTAATTGAGGCATTTTATCAATTTTGAGTTTTTAATCCAAAATGGTAAAAATTAAATGTTCCTCATACGCAGAAGTTATGTTACTTAAATTTACTCATATATCAATGCAAAAATGCTGAAACGTCGTTTCTGCGCGGATTTTTTTTTAGACGAAAATAACAATACATTCTTTTTCGTAAAATTTTTAAATCGCGATTTCCTCAATAAGTACATATTGGGGTTACGCTACTTCTGCTCTCAATATCTCAATTGGTTTGGATATAATAACAGTTGAACTCATCTTATCGCAACTCATCACACATGATAACTCATCACAACGAACAACATATCCTGAAAACGAACATTAAGAGTGAACAATCATACGCCATGATACGTTTTCCGCTGTGATCTCGTTTGATGAGGTGTCCTGTGTCCAATTAAGACATGATGATTTCTATGCTATAAGTTCCGTTAACCCCAATTTCTTTAATTTATTTGATTCATATTCTCGTGAAATCTTAAAGTTCCAATATCGGGAAGTCAAAACAGCAGCCCAAAGGCTTCCTAGGTTACAAAAACATATAATATTACAAATGCACTACCTGTTGCTGTGTTTCGGACAAAAAATTGAAAATGAGCGTTTTTTCTCTTGGTTATTTATATTTTATGAATTTATTATTATTAATTTAACAACTTTTGTTTCAGATAATTTAAATGATCAACCATTGCCAGTTATACACTGTTCGGCTGGTATTGGACGTACAGGTTGTATGGCTGCCATTTTAAATGCGATTTGCCAAATCAGAGCATCATTTCCTTTAAAATCAATTAACGCTTATCAACATGATGAACAAACAACAAGTCCAACAACAACAACAGCTGCTATTGCTAGTTGTAATAATTCAAATAATATACAAAGCAGCATAAGTGATGCAGACAATCTCCAAAGTTTTTCTAGTCAATCGTTTCCTTATAGTAATAATAGTAGTAGTGATAATTTAAGAAATAGTAATTCAAATTTAACTAAGAATATTCAAAGTCCTGCTGAATCTAATGCTGATAAAAATAGAATTCAATGTATTTTTAATGCAAAAGATGAAATATCTTCTTGTTCTTTTTCTAAAGCGCAATCTAAAAATAACATGCATTGCGAATCGGGTCCGTTGACAACGGATGCACCAATTAGAAAAAGTCCAAGTATTCATGTTGATATTCTTGGTATTGTTTGTAATTTAAGATTACAACGTGGTGGAATGGTGCAAAATTCTGAGCAATATGAGTTAATTCACAGAGCAATGTGTCTTTATTTGAAAAGAGTACTTAAATTAATTTATGAGGCACAAATCTAAACAAAACTAAATAAGCAAATATAATAGAATATATTGTATACAATATATATGTAATATGTATGTATTAAGTGCCAAATAGCCAAATTTTATAGTCATATTTAATTTATACAAAATTTGAGAATATTCCAAAAAAAATGAAATTCAAAATTCTAAGTGAAAAATGTTCAAAACGTAAAACAAAAAGCAAATACTTGATAGAGTTGGATAGTAACAAAATAAAGCTTTTAGCTTCTATGGCAATATATTTGATCTGCGAATTAAATCATTTTAATTCTTGTGTGAAGTAAATGCATATATTCTAAACTTAGACAAACAAAACAAAAACACTAAAATTATAATCGTGTTGTTTAAACAACAAAATACAAATATTAAATGTAAATATATATAAGAATTTCTTACAAATGTTGTCCTTACACATTTTCTTTGTTCTTTTCTTTAAGCATTTTTCTTTTCTTAGTGTAAGACGTACTGGTACGGTTTTCTTGAAATGTACCATGACTGTTACTATTAAAAAAATCATTATTTAACTTGAAATAAAACTTTATATTGAAATTTGTATGCAAAAAAACCTATGCTGTATTATATTATGAGAAAAAATTAAGAAAAATTGATGTATTTGTGCTAAGTAAAAATAAAAAGTAATAACTACACAATGTTGATCAAATTCTAAAAAAAAACAACAGTTTTTTAAATTATTTTAAAATAGAATATTGCGGAAAGAGTAATATTTCAACTATTCTCAATAAACGCAGCTCCAAGCTACTATAAGACTATAATAAGACTGCTTCATCTTTTTTGAAAGATAATAGAGCAAACTGGCAGGTGTGTATAATCGACTGATTGAAAATAAAGCATTAGGCTTTCAATTAATTCAAAAACAAGTGATAAAAAGCGGACACGACAACAAATTAATTTTAACATTAAAATGTAAAATCAAGAGTATATGCGAACGTATGTTATGGAGTTTTTTTATTTGTATTACTTTGGGGCATTTTTTAATTCTGAATCAAAAATAAAAGATTGCGGATTTGTACAAACAATGGTCTTTTGTAAGCAAGGACAACAAAGTTCGCAAAAAATGGAATATATAGTGTATCAAAGGAGTTTTTAAACATATCTTTGGTAACAAAAACAATGCTTTGAAGAAAATTTACTCGAATCTCAAAAATACAATAGTCCTATTGTATCAAAAGTTTTTACAAATATCTAACAGCGGGAAGGTAGGCAAATTGTGTTTCAAAATTTTACACGATTACAATAGAGAAAATCGGTATTAAGAAACTGTTATGTTTTAAAGTCATTAAACAAATAAGTTTTAAGATAATAGTTTTATTAATCAAGTAAAATAGAATAAGAATTAAAATTAGTAAATTTAGATATATTTAAGATGGCTGACAATTCAGAAGTCACGTCCTTCCTGGTAGAGATCATAAAGCTGACTGACTTCTTTCTTCCATTCTCTTCGTATTCGCAATTCAAAAAGTAGTTCGTTTGGCGTTGCCAACATCCCTCTGTGTTGAATTAAAGATCAAGGCGAATCGGAGGACGCCTTATCCTTGTAGACCTGCTTAGTACAGGACTGGTTAACTCTTCTAATCTTGATGCAGTGGAGTCTTGAAGTTCATCTTCATTGCGTTCAATCGGGTTTCTAGTTGCTTCAGAATTGGGACTAGTAGAAACGTCTTCAGTAGTGGGTTGAATATCATCAGGCTCAAAATTTGTTGGATATGAGTCGACCGTAGGCATATCTTCAGTAAAACGTTGCTTCAGCTGATTTGTGTGAGATCTTATCAATTGGTTTCGTCGATTTGTTTGAATTAGAACGTTATACAACACTTGGCCTATTCTTTCGATAATCACACCAGAACTCCAAAACATTTTGTTACGCTGGAATGTCTTTGCAAATACTTTATCACCTGCTTTGAAGTATCTTGGTTTTATTAGAACGGCTATTCCAGGAAGTCCAATTTATAAATAAGAAGTAATTCAATTCAACATAAATTAAACAAGATGTTTATTATACAAGAAAATATGATCGAATAATTAATAAACTGAAAAATATCGAACTTCAATATTGTTCGATATTAAAACTATAAATATTAATATCACAAGTGTTTTTATAGTAAAGTATATATATATACAAATAGTGAATTATATATATATATACTAACACCCCTTCTTAATAAACACTTCTTAAGTAAAGTCTTCATCGTTCTTAGTTAGACCAGCCAGGAGTCTGAATTTTGATTGTTTAATATTTTGTAATGGTTTCCTAAGAATATCTGCAACCATTTCTTCAGTTGGACAGTAAATGAATTTAACTTCTTTAGATTCTTTAATGTCACGAAGAAAGTAGTACTTTACGTCTATATGTTTAGTTCGAGGATTTATCTTCTCTGAATCCAGTAGTTTTAAATAACTTTGATTGTCCTCGAATATTGTAACATCTTCTAAATCAACTTGTAGATCTTGAAATAATGTTCTCAGCCAAATAAGTCATGAGTTGCTTCTGCTAAAGCGACAAGCTCTGCTTCAGTTGATGAAAGTGCAATCAATCCTTGCTTTTTACTTGCATAACTGATTGTAGCTTCTCCAAATTTGAATAAATATCCGCTTGTGGATTTTCGTCCTTTAACGTCTGTAGCCCAATCTGCATCGGCATATCCAACAAGTTTTCAATTTTTATTACATCCAACACAAAGCTGTAATTGTTGAGTTCCTTTCAAGTATCTTAAAATGCGTTTAACTTCATTCCAATCACGCTGAGTAGGACAGGATACTTTTCTGCTGAGAATTGAAACAGCTGCTGCTATGTCCGGCCTTGTATTTCCTAATAAGTAAAGAAGTGAGCCAATAGCTTTTCGATACATTTCATTGTCGTCTAAAAGCTCATCATCCGTTGTTTGGTTTTTAAAATATCCAGTATCCAAAGGTATTTTGGATGTCTTCGCATCTGACATATTGAAGGTAGTAAGTATTTTCTTTATGTATTTTTCTTGGTGCATATAATACTTTCCATTTCTCTTTTCAATTTGAATTCCAAGGTACAACTTCAAATTTCCCATGTCAGTAATTTCAAAATGTTTTCTAATTTCTGTAATTGTCTCTAAAATTAAATTCTGCTCTTTTGAAATAACCAGGATATCATCAACATAAACAAGTATATATATAATTTTGTCACCTTTGCCTTTTATATACAAACAACTATCAGCTTTACCCCTTCTGAATCCAAAGTTAATTAGGATCAAATTTATCTTTTGATTCCAACATCTCGCTGATTGTTTGAGACCATATATACTTCTAGTCAATTTACATACCAAATTTTCTTTTCCGCTTTGTACAAATCCTGGGGGTTGTTTCAAATAAATTTCATTTTCTAGGTTACCATTCAAGAATGCAGTTTTAACATCTATGTGTTGTACTGTCATGTCATTCATTGATGCAATCGCTAAAAGGGTTCGAAGAGTCGTCTGCTTCACCACTGGGGCAAACACCTGGTCGTAGTCCTGACCATATTTCTGTGAGAAACCTTTCGCCACAAGTCTTGCCTTATACCTTTTTGATTCATCAGCTAATGTTTTGATCTTGAATACCCATTTACAGCTTATAGCCTGTCTACCTTTCGGTAACTCCACCAACTCCCAAGCATTGTTTCCTTGCATAGCCTGCAGTTCTTCCTCCATGGCACATACCCATTGCGCACTGTCAGAACTTTCCAATGCTTCCTTATAAGTTGTGGGTTCATCCGGGTAAGCTGTTTTATAGCCATATCTTTTAGGAGGTACGCCTTTGTTGGTCCTTGTTGATTTTCTAACATTATCTTCAGAATCAATGCCATCTTCTTCAGAATAGTAAGTACTTCCATCTTCTGATAACTGTTCTTCAAAATCAACATTGTTTTCATCTTCAACAATTTCTTCATTTTCAATCGTATTATTCTGATAACTGTTCTTCAAAATGAACATTGTTTTCATCTTCAACAATTTCTTCATTTTCAATCGTATTAGTAAGTTGTCATTTCCTTGGTTCTTGCTGGTAAAAAGATTAATTTTAAAAGTAGAATCATCTTGATATTTTGTCATATCAGGTAATTTGTTCAAGCCGGTATTCATTTCTTCATTAAACTTGACATCTCTGGATTTGATTATCTTGGCTGTTTCTGTATCCAACAGTCTATATGCCTTTGATTCATCACAGAATCCTACAAGTACATATTTATAAGATACATCTTCCAACTTATGTCGAAGTTTCTTAATGGCATAATGATATGCCACGCATCCAAATGTTCTTATATAAATCATCGCTGGTTGTCTTTGAAAATACATTTCATAAGGAGTTTTCAGAGTAGCTTTCGATGGTAATCTATTTTGTAAATAATTAGCAATATTTAAAGCTTCTGCCCAAAATTTTCTGTTCAGTCCAGATTGTATGAGCATGCACCGTGTCATTTCCATTAAACTCCGGTTCTTTCGCTCAGCTACACCATTCTGCTGTGGACTATAAGGGGCTGTTAACTGCTGCTTAATACCTTTACTTTTAAGATAATCTTTCAACTTTTTGCTAGTGAATTCTCCACCTCTGTCAGTTCTTAGTATTTTCATTGGTCTTTCAAAATAGTTTTCAGTTTGTTGTATAAACTCTATTATTTTCTCTACAGCTTGACACTTTTCTTTCAAAAAATAAACAGTACAGTACCTACTGTAGTCGTCAATCATTGTTAGGAAATATTTGTTCCCACTTGGAGTTATTTCTCTCATAGGTCCACATAGATCTGCGTGAACAAGATCCAAGACCTTATCAGATCTGTTTGTGGCTTGCTTTGGAAATTCTGGTCTTATCATTTTACCTCTCAAACAGGAATCACAATGATCGAGACAAGAACATTTAATGAGTTCAACTCCAGTAATTAAATTCTTTTGTATCGCATCTTTTATCGACCTTAAATCTCGATGACACATTCCTTTTCAATGTGTGTTACCCTCTTTGCAAACAAATCTTCATTAAGCCTATAAAGGTTTTTATATAAACTAGCCGTTGCATATATTTTACCATGATGTGATAGTTTACAAATCATATCTTTAAATAGAACTTGCCAACCACTTTCGACAAGTTTTCTAACTGAAAGCAAATTCCCATCTAGCTCAGGAACATAAAGAACATTCTTGACAGGAATTGCCTTATTCTGACAAAGCAATATACCACTGCCAGAACCATTTGCTTCGATTTTGTTCCCATTTGCTAAATAAATGTAATTGCCAGTCTTTCTATTTAAATTTCTAAAAAATTTATCATCATTGCACATATGACATGTAGCGGCTGAATCAATATACCATGCAGAATCAATTTTATTTGTACAAGAACTAAAACACAAATCAATATCGTTTTGGTTGCACTCACCCATACCAGACATCGAAGTTTCAACGGTTTTCTTGGCTTTGAAATTGGGTTTTGTTCGTTCTTGCATCTTGTTTGGGCAGTTCTTTTTTAAATGTCCGGTTCTTCCACAAGAATAGCATTTGAACTTGAAGTTTTGAGTCTTCAATGCAGCATCTTCTAATGGTCCTTTCGAAGGTTTGTCACTTTTATTCTTATATTCTTGAATCAGCTTTTCTTTAACTAATTCGAGTGTTAACTCTTCGTCTCTTCTGACTTCAAGAGCAGTCACCAAAGAATTGTAGTCGTCTGGCAAACTTCCTAGGAGAAATGCAACCACAAGATGATCTGCTAATTGCTTGCCTAAGCCAATTAGACGATCCACAATGTCCAGCATATCACAAATGTGATCTTCCATTGTTTGTCCTTTCTGAAGCTGCATACGACACAATTTCTTTAATAAATTTACCTTATTCGAGAGTGTTGACTTCTCGTGTGCTTTCTTCAGAGCATCCCAGCATTCTTTAGCAGTATTCAATTTCCGAATATGCATCAGTTGAGAATCTTCCACTGCGAGTCCGATTGTGGCACGAGCTTTCCCATCTTTCAAGGTCCAACTAGCAAGAACAGGATTAGGTGCTGCATCAGCAAAAACTTCCCAAAGATCTTCTTTGATCAATAACAGCTCTATCCTGTATTTCCATGTTTGATAGTTGTTGTTGTTCAGCTTCTTGAAAATCGATCTTCCTTCTTCCATCTTGAAAAATTTTATAATTTCCTGAATTAATATCTTTAATTATAATTGTTGGGGTTCTGGGCCCATAACCTATTAGAACGGCTATTCCAGGAAGTCCAATTTATAAATAAGAAGTAATTCAATTCAACATAAATTAAACAAGATGTTTATTATACAAGAAAATATGATCGAATAATTAATAAACTGAAAAATATCGAACTTCAATATTGTTCGATATTAAAACTATAAATATTAATATCACAAGTATTTTTATAGTAAAGTATATATATATACAAATAGTGAATTATATATATATATACTAACAGGTTTCGCCCCGTGTTTTTCGTTGAATGCTTCTTCCATAGATGAATTCTTCATTAGATCTGTTAATGTTTTCGGTTTCAATAAATCCAAAGGAGTTGAAAGTTTTCTACCGATGAAACATTCAGACGGTGATTCACCCTCAGATGCGCTTGGATTAGGTGTAGCACGATACTGGGAAAGGAATACAAGCAAGTTTGCTTTATCATCCGTGGAGTATTCGGTATATGATTTAGCTAGAGCTCTTTTTATGATGTCAACAAAGCGCTCAGCTTGCCCATTGGACTGCGGGTGGTAAGGTGGTGTTCTGATATGCTGAATTCCTCTTTCATCGCAAAATCTTTTGAAATTGGAGCTGGTAAACTGTGTACCGTTGTCAGACACAATTGTTTTTGGTTGACCATATCTGCTCACAAATTCGTGTAGTTGATTTATTATTTCAGTTGTTGTTATTGTCGTTATTTGCGCTACTTCTGGCCATTTGGAATAAGAATCTACCATTACTAAGTAATATTTACCTCGAACTGGTCCACCGATGTCTATGTGAATCCTCTCCAAGGGTTCATGTGGTACTGGCCATGAACTGAGTTCTGTTTTTGTTGGAGATTTTGCAACGGATGCACAATTTTGACACTGTTTGACATGGTTCTCGATGTCAATATCGATGTTGGGCCAGTAAACGTATGATCGTGCTATGGATTTCATGCGCTGTATTCCTTGATGACCTCTGTGTAGCTGTTTCAGGATCCTTCGTTGAAAAATGGCAGGAATAATAACTCTATCTAATGTCATAAGGCAGTTATCTACTATGGTGATGGTTTCATGTCGGTTCAAAAATGGAACGACATCTAAAGGAAGGTTCTTCGAAGACTTTGGCCATGCATTTTCAATGCAATTGAAAATTTTGAGAAGCGGTTTATGATCTGTAAGAAGAGTAAATTGACGACCATAAATCATTTTGTGGAACTTTTTACATGCGAAAACGAGAGCAAGACCCTCCTTCTCAATTTGACTATTTTTTGTGGAAGATTTGAGCAGCGATGCCTACCATTGAAGCGTCTGCTGCTACGAAGATTGGAATTGTTGCATCGTAGTGTGTAAGCAGTAGGTCGGATAGTAAAATTTCTTTAAATTTCTTGAAGGCACTTTCACAGTTGTCGGTCCATTCCCAGCTAGTATCTGCTTTCAGCATTTCATCAAGCGGATGTCGAAGCTGTCTCATGCTAGAAATGAATTTTCCATAATAATTCACTGCACCCAGGAAAGAACGTAGTTCAGAAATGTTGGTTGGTCTTGGCATACGTTGAATAGAATCGATTTTTGCTGGATCTGGACGAATTCCATTGGCATCGATTATGTTTTCAAGATATTTGATGGATGTCTTAAATAATTCACATTTTGACCAGTTGATGGTAAGGCCATGATCATTAAGACGTTTTATGACTTCCATAACAACGTTGTAGTTCCCGTGCAATGTTTTTGTTGCGATGTAGATGTCGTCAAGGTATGCAGCGACTCCATCAATGCCTTGCAAAATTATTTCAATTGCTCTTTGGAACAGTCCGGATGCTGGCTTCGATCCAGGAGCTAAACGATTCATCAAGAAGAGTCCCTTGTGTGTGTTCATGGTGAGAAGTTTCTTCGAATCATCATCTACCTCAAATTGCATGTATGCATCGGAAAGGTCAATGTTGCTAAATATTGTGCAATTTGATGTCTTAGCAAACATTTCATCGGGAGTAGGAATTGGATGAGCATTTGGTTCCAAGCAGTTGTTTAAACCTGTGGAGTAGTCTGGACAGATACGAATTTTATTGTTAGGTTTACGTACCACGACAATAGGTGCTGCCCAATCTGAGTGTGTGATTAGTGTTATGATACCAAAGTTTTCTAGTCTCTTCAATTCAGCTTCCACTAGATCTGCAACTCCATATGGAACATCTCTTTTTGGAATGTAAACGGGCTTGGAATCAGGTTTTAGCTCTAAGCGCAATTGAAATTTGGTACAGTGGCCTGTTTTTGAAGAAAGCACATCCGGAAACTTTTGCTGGACCTCTTTGAGAACTAAATCCTTACTCATATCTGCTGTGATTGCGTTGCAAATAGAGTTTATGGGTAAGTTCCAGTAGCCAAATTTTTCAATTAGGTCAATTCCGAAAATATTTAAACTGGGAAGACTTGTGACATAAACTGTAGCTATTTTTACTTCGTTCATGTGCCGGATTTGTGTAGTGAACATGCCGATGAGCGGAAGTATATTTCGTGATGCATCTGATGCGCTGCGCTTACATGGCTGTAGATTAGGACGACTCAATTTAATCCAGTTTGCTTTCGAAATAATCGTGATGTCTGCTGCTGTATCGAATTGAAGTTTACTTTGCTTCGCAGATATTTCGACTGTGACAAATTTTCGGTCCGAAGTGTAGTTGCCAACACAATGCATGGTGCTATGCGGACTTGATTTTATAACATTTTGCCTGAAGGCTTGCTTTTTGTTGCTCTTGAATTTGTTGTTAGCGTTTTTGGGCTTTGCTGTGTTGGGCCTTGAGGTGTTAGGTGAATCCCCTTGTGTTTGTTTCTGGAAACATGCACAATAGCCATCCTTATGCCCTTGCTTGTTACAAATGTTGCACTTGTGTTGTGTATATGTGCAATCTTTGACAAAATGCATGGCACCACATTGCCAACATGGTCTTCTTGGTGCGTCGATACGTTTATGCTGAACTTTTTGATGATCACTAATGCTGTTGCTTGAAAATTGATTGCGAGTGTTTTTTTTAAAAGAAACAGCATTGATGGCTGTATCTTTTGCTTCTAAAAGGTGCGAATCACTTTTCACTATCAATATTTGTTGAGTCTCTGTGATCAATTTTTCTAGTGTTATTTCGGCATCTGTATCAAGCATTGTAAGTAATTTGCTACGAATGTCATTATAAGTGGATGAATTTAATCCAATTATAAAGATCAAACATTTAAATTGATTTGTCGACATGGCTGCATGCTTAAAATGCTCGCATTGCTTATTTACTTTGCCTGCATAGGCAATAAAATCTTCAGCATCAGTTTTGTTAATTTGTAAGCATTTGTAGCGAATGCTGAACAGCGATTCTTTCGTGTCAAACAGCTTCTTGAGTTCTGTTACTGTGTCCTCGAATCGGAGTTCTTGTGGTTTTCTTGGCAAGATACAATCTGCATACCGTTCATAAACTTGTTGAATAAGTCTACGTAACAACCGTACTTTCGAATCATCTGGAAGCGTTTTTGCATCCTCTTTGAAATGCATTTCGTAGCGACCGTACCAATGTGAAAAAGTGCTGTTATTTTCAGGCTCATATCTAAACTCGTGTATGCTTTTTCCAATTACATCCATCAATGCTTCTTGTTGTCCAGCTTGAAGTTGTTGCTGTGGTGCCTGTGAAGCTTTGTTGGTGGAATTTTCCATTAGTTTGGTGAGCTTTTCAATTAGATGTTGTTGGCGCTCAGCGGCCTCCTGTTGCTGTACTAAAAGATTTCCAACCACTGAATCAAGTGATGTAGACATGATTTTTTTTTTTGTTCTGTGTACCGCGTGTAATTACTTTAAATCCTCGTCGCCACTTTGTTATGTTTTAAAGTCATTAAACAAATAAGTTTTAAGGTAATAGTTTTATTAATCAAGTAAAATAGAATAAGAATTAAAATTAGTAAATTTAGATATATTTAAGATGGCTGACAATTCAGAAGTCACGTCCTTCCTGGTAGAGATCATAAAGCTGACTGACTTCTTTCTTCCATTCTCTTCGTATTCGCAATTCAAAAAGTAGTTGGTTTGGCGTTGCCAACACGTATCTACTCCGAGACAGATGTTGGCGTCAGCACCAGTTCAGTGGGTCATTCACGAGAGTAGTGCTCCTAATGAATTGACAAACGGTCTCTTGGTCAGGCGCATCGAATCACTGAGGCGGCTGTCAATTGCCATCCCACAACAACAGCAGCAGCATGGCAGTGGAGCGCGATTGCGAGCGCACGCATTTCGTTCGTATGCCCGATCATCCGGACTAAAAGTTCTCCGCGCTTTGTTATCTAGGACATGTCACACAGAGTGGTACCCCTACAATTTAAAGCTATAGATTGTGTGCATACGAGTATGCAGAAGGATGTCTGCATTTAATGAGAGACCATCGTCGTCGTCGTCGTAGTCCGTGGTCGCCTTTACTTCCACCGCAGCGCCAGCTGCCTGCTGTCTTATTGCACTGCATCGCGTTCGTCCGTCCGTGTCGTCTCCGTTGAGAAGAATATGCACAACTTCCATCATATATGCATATCGCGTACTCCACTCTGACGACGGTGATATTTATGCTCGAGTAAACTCCAAAAGATACTCTTTTGTTGAGTGAGGCGAGGGCTTCGGTTTAATTAGCCTCGACTGGTAGTTTCGCAGAGATTCCTATACCCGGCAGTTCCGTTGCGGTAATAAGAGGTGGTTAGAAGTTGTGTGGTTTTGTATGTTTCTCTTTACATACGAAAGCGATTTGAAGTATTCACTGTGAATGGAAATTTAAAATGTTTTATTTTGAAAAATATACATAAATTAAACAAAATACTCACAGCGCACAGCCAGCTTCTGCTTCATTTTGCACGAACTGTCGAAATTTTTCAATAACATAAAAAAAAAACATGGCATCGTTTGTCTTCAACAAATTATGCTAGATGTTAATACTTTCTATGTCAGAAAAAGCTTATCTCAACTAAATAAAAACAGATGTCGCTAAATATTTCATAAGTTTTTTTGCCACTGTGCCTGAAAGGGCTAGTGTAGCTAATTTGAAGTGGAACCATTCTTATTCAAATTTTGTATGGAAAATTCACACCACTAGCAGTCCATGTATAGTATGTCAATGATAACAGCATATACAGCAACAAGCAAGACTGCCGGACCCCAACTGCTTTCAATAGAAAGATACAGGGAAAGAAATAAAGCAAAAAACCAGACGCAAGAAGACTCAGATAAGACTAAGCTGACCCGAAGGAAAAGAGGAGGCAAGGCTGTTAAGTTAAGACAGCAAAAAGCAGAGCTGTACAGGATTATAAATATAACGACCGACAGAAAACTAAAGAACAGACTGATAAAAAAATTATATATTTTGAATAAGGATGGGACAGCCCAATTCAAAAGAAGTAATAAACAACAACCTAAGCAATAATGGCTCAAGCCAAATATTTAACTCTAATAACATAAATATTTATATATTAATAATATTAAAAAAAATATTTTTAAAAATACATTCATACTATAAAAAGTATGTTAAAAAACAAATAGTTAGAAACAGAATAAACCATTTATGAAGATAATTTTATAAAATTTTTTTTTATGATATTTTAAATACTTTGTCAAATGATATGGATATATTAAACACTTTGTCAAAAATATTAAATAATTTAAAGAAAAATCCAAACAGGGAATATACTGAAGAATATATAAATAAAATCAAAAAGGAAATTGAAAATACAAGGGAAGAGATACTTATAGAACTATCAGATAAAAAAGAAATAGAAGAAATGTTAACAAATTTTAGAGGAATAGAAAAACAAATTCTAGAATTGCTCATACTGAAAAAAACAAAAGAAAGAATTAGAAACTATTGCAAAGTTTGAAATACTAGTAGCTGCAAAGCTTATCACAGAATTCAATGGTGAGTCAAAGAACTTATCAAATTTTTTAGGACTAATTGAATTTTACAACGATACATTAGTTGAGGACTTAGAGAAGAAAAAGCTGATCAAATTTGTAATAGCAACAAAAATAGTTGAAAAAGTAAGAAACAGACTTTTAACATTAGAAAATCAGCCAGAATTTTTTCCTGATTTTAAGAAGGCTTTGACAGAAATTTACAAACCAAAAACAAATCCATTGAAAATACATAGTGAGTTAGCAAGATCACAACAAGGAACTCAAGAAGTAAATAGATTTGCAGAAAAAATTGAATTACTGATACCTCAATTAAATGAGATACAAATAGCTGAACAAGGTGAATCAAATAGAAGAGTTATAATAAAGTTAAATGATCAGTTAGGACTAAATGCTTTCAAAAACGGACTGAATGAAGCTACAAGACAAGTTATACAAGCATCTAGAATTAGCACATTCAGTGAAGCTATAAAGATAGCTACTGAAGTTGAAGTCTCTTCACGACAAAGTAATGTCATGCAATTTAGAATAAACTTTAGAGGTGGACACCGATATAACAATTCTCACACTAGATTCAATAATAACAATGATAGACGATACAATAACAATAGTTATAGAAATAGCTATGAAAGAAACAACAGTTTTAACAGAGGTAATGCTAGAAGTAGAGGTACTGCAAGAGGATACCATAATAACAACATTAGGTCGGAAAACATAGGTGTCCCCGGTCAGCAGAATCGGGGGAATCAAAGAAGGTTTTAAATTTCTATGGGGAATATGATACAAATTTCGTTAGCATAAGAATAAAACATTTAAACAAAACTTACAAATTTTTAATTGACACCGGCGCAGATATTTATGTTTGTAAAGAATATCTGGTAAAAAAATTAAATAATAAATCGACATGCCAAATAAACGGCATTACAAATAAAATAATATTTTCTAAAGGTGTATCAAATCTAGAACTCATGATAGGAGAAGGTAATGTAGAATATGAATTTCACGTAGTCAATGAAGAATTAAATATAACTACTGATGGTATATTAGGAAGAGATTTCCTCAAAGCTTATAACTGTAAAATAGATTATGAAACTTCTGTGCTTGTAGTATTAGTACAAGATGAAGAAATAATACTACCATTAAATATGTCTCTGAGGAATTTAGGAAAATTAACAATTCCACCAAGAATCTAAAGTGCCTTGCACATGAGCAACGAACTGCGAACTACGAATGGACGAACAAACGTGATTTCACATATTTCAAAAAGTCAATTCCAAACAAAAACACATTTAAATTATAAGAAACCAATTGACAATAATGTTAGGATAATAAAATTTGCATTTTGTTCTCTAAAACAAGACAATTTTGTAAAAACAATTTGTTAGTAACGAATTGCAGTGTGGTTGCTACGAACTGTCAAACTCTATTCGCGTTCCACATACCATCCACACTGCAACGAATAAATTGTTCGCGCTCAACTTAACCTCAAAATTATACCACTCTTGTTTTGTTTTTGTGTGAAAGATCATGGCTGAGGAAAATATGGAGAAAAGGGTTGACAATTCGTCGCTGTCTGCGAATAGAAATAAAGCTGTGAAAGAAAAGTCAAAATAAGCGAACATCCACAGTTCGCAGTTCGCAGTTCGTTGCTCATGTGCAAGATGATTAAGTTAACAAGAATTCGAGTTGATTTAATGGACTATGATTTTGAAATAGTATTCAAAAAAGGAAAAATGAACACGAACGCTGATGCCCTATCAAGAATTGATTCAGAGAAGTTAAAAGAGATGCTACGAAAATACAATATTGACGTTTTAACAAGAGCAATGAAGAAGAATAAAGAAAAGATACCAAATGAGAAAGAAAATTGTGCAGCAGCCTTGGACTCTAATATGAAGACTAGCTACCTTCATATTTGGGACTGTAAATCAATATCGGACATAAGGCGATTAAAGAAGATAGAATTTAAAGAATTTAACGTTACAAAGAGAAAGAGAAATGAAATAATAATAGCAACAAACACTGTATTTGTAGAATTTAGCGATAAATCTTTATCAGAGATAAAATTGATTCTGAGGAAGCTTATATTCAATACGAACAATGCAGGTGTTAAAAGACTAGCGCTAGCAAGAAACAGTCTTATATTTAATAAAGTATGCATACAAGAATTTAAAAATATATTTAATAAGCTGCAAGAAAATATAGAAGAAGATAAATATCTACATATAATATTATACTCCTCTAAAACAGATAACAGATGAGAAAGAAATGCACAAGTTAATAGAAGGACACCATAAAACGAAAATAGGAGGTCATTGCGGTACCAGAAGATGCGTGAATAAATTAAAACAACGATATGTTTGGAAGAATATGAACAAAATGGTTAAGAAATTTGTTAACAACTGCGAAACATGCAATGAAACAAAGATAACCAGATACACAAAAGAAAATATTGTAATTACAGATACACCCAGTACGTCATTTGAAACAATAACAATTGACACTGTAGGGCCACTTAGACCATCAAATGGTTATAGATACATACTAACAGTACAATGTGATTTAACGAAATTTGTAGAAGCATTCCCGATAGAAACCAAAGAAGCAAATACTGTAGCAAAAACAATAGTCGAAAAATGTATTCTTAAATACGGATGTTTTAAGAAACTAAAAACAGATAAAGGAACAGAATTTACTAATGAATTGCTAAAGAATATTTGTACACTTTAAAGATAGAAAAGGTAGTTTCCACACGTCGGTGTCGGTACTGGCAGATATACCATTTTACGAATACATAGTTTTGTGAATGTTAGTACGATATGACCAAGTGCATGTTGTAGGTACATTAACTCAAAAAATAAATTTCTTCAGTAGGTATGAAGGTTTTTAAATAAACTGAAACACATATAATCATGCCTATTACCGATGTCGTCTCGTTTTTTCGACGACTCTCGTATTCTTTGTCGCGTCGTTTTTTAAGGTGGCATTCTATAACTTTTTCGACGCGACTATTTTGTAGCAGATTTTTAAACGATGAAAATGTATCAGAGATCTGTCAAACTGAAATCAAATTCTAAATCATTTCATTACTCGATATTCAACAAATGTGTTTTTATTAAATTATTACCAAATAAAAAAATTATTAAAATGATAAGTGTTGAAATGTATCACAACACAAGCAGCGATAGTGACAATGATGAAGAAGGTAGAGAGCGAAATATTGCAAAGGCACAATTAATTGTACAAATAGGACAGTGAAGCGCGGCATCTGAATTTGTAGCCTGAATTTGCTTTGACTTATGTATGTATGTCCGGATGATGAAGACTTTGAAGTGGTTGGGAGCTGCGATACACCAATTGCATTTCCACTCGTGCTTAACCATCTGTTTATATTTAAGTAGATTTGCAACAGCATCCTCAAGCGCAGATAGCTTGTGCAATTGGTTTGGCCCTCCTTCATTTCCTTTCACTTCTTTTTTGTTTTTTTTTTTTTTTTTACTTTAAAATTCAAAGTCAGCCCAAACCTGAAAAAGCAAATATTAAAAATGTGTTATATGTACATAAATAGAATTAACTGATTCAAACCTTTTGCCAACCATCGCCATATCATATTAGAGGACCTTTGCTGTTGAGTTTATCAGCTATTACATTCCATTCTTTTTTAAAATCAGATTTGTTCATATATTTCAAAAATCCCCCAGCCAACTGCTCGTTGCTTTCCATCAGCTGGACAAGCGCCTCGAATTGGTTTTGCTTTGTTAATTTTAACTGAAAATGTTTAAAAATATTTATTTTTTATTTATCGCAAATAAAGTACTAATAAATTCCATAAAATAAATTATTTAACAATGAAACTTACAGTTATGCGAACTTCCATTCCTTCGTCGTGAGCAAATTTTCAAACGAGAGAAACCGTCGTTTTTTTTCATTGTCGTCGTTTCCTTTCATCTTACAGAATGCTGAATTAAAGCGTTCAACACACTTGACGTTTACACACGACAACAAAACGAGTGACAAAAGTTGAAAACGACTTAAGTAGCATTCACATGAGCGCGACCAACGAACGACGAATGAATTACAAAATGTGATTTTATATACGTTTAAAGACATATTTGAACACAAAATCTTAACAAAACGATAGCAATATAGTTTCTATTTGATTTATGATGCATACTTTTACATTTCAATATCATTATATTAATAACTTTAAGAAAACAAATTTATTCGTCGCGAACAAAATTCTAGTTGATACGAACTGTCAAACTTTATTCGCGTCCCACATACCATCCACACTGCAACGAATAAATTGATCGCGTTCCACATACCATCCACACTGCAACGAATAAATTGTTCGCGCGCTACATAACCTAAAAGTCAAACTTCATTCGCGACGAATTAAAAGCTTTCATGTGAAAGAAATGTCAAAATCGACGAATATTCGTTCATTCGTTGGTCGTTGGTCGTGCTCATGTGAAAAGTGCTTTAAGCATTATTCACATGAGCACGACCAACGACCAACGAATGAACGAATATTCGTCGATTTTGACATTTCTTTCACATGAGAGTTTTTAATTCGTCGCGAATGAAGTTTGACATTCACCACAGAAACCAAAACAAGAATGATTTTTTTAGGTTAAGTACGCGCGATTATTTTATTCGTTGCGAGTGTGGAAGATGTGGAACGTGAATAAAGTTTAACAGTTCGTATCAACTAAAATTTTGTTCGCGACGAATAAATTTGTTTTCTTAAATTTATTACTATATGATATTGAAAAGTAAAAGTATGCATCATAAATCAAATAGAAACTATATTGCTATCGTTTTGTTAAGATTTTGTGTGGAAATATGTCTTTAAACGTATATAAAATCACATTTTGTAATTCATTCGTCGTTCGTTGGTCGCGCTCATGTGAATGCTGCTTTATGGAATGCAGATTGTGTCGTGTCGTATATTTTGCTGTCGTTTACGACATCGGTAATAGGGGTGAATTTATTTAATACATAGTACTTATACATACTTATATGCACATAAATAATGCATTAGTATTTCTTGAAACTTTTTTTACAATTTACAATGTCTAACTTAAATCAAATAAATTATTTTGTCTTAATTTTGTAAAGAAGACGTTGAAAATAATATGAAATAAATGAAAATGACAATAAAATGTCCTTAACATAGGTATTTTGTAGGATATATTGCAAAATCTGTGGTAAAGAAAAATGACTGATTTATGCAAATTGTTTATGGACAAAAGCAAATGTCAAAACAAAGACACTCCATATATAGAGTGTCCTTGTGTCAAAATAAGAATGAAACAAGGACACATTTAATAAAATTTCAATGTCAATTCGAAAATAAGATTAATGGAGGCTTGTCAATTCCCACAAGAGAATTCGTAAAGCTAAGTGTACACGATTGCCAGGTCTGAAAATCATTGTCAGATCTGCAAACGTCAGACAATGTGTGAAAATGAGCTAACAATGAGCTGAAAATTTATTTTGTGTGTACACGGTTTGCAGATATCTACAAACATCTGCAAATCGGTTGCCAAATATTTGTCTGACAATGTCGACAAACTAATTTGGCCAAATAGCTAGCAATAGATTTGCAAACATTTTGTAGATTTTCTGCCAACCATGTACACACAAAAAATTTACCTTGTAGTTTTCGCCAAAGTTGTCTGCCAATGAATAAATTTGCAAATGTTCCTCAAACGGCATCTGCAAATTTATTCATTGTCAGACGTTTGCAGAAACGTCAGAAAATGAAATAGATTTGGTGATCTCCCAATGAATTTTGTGCACACACGATTGCCACATCTGCAAATTCATTTGTCTTCAAAATGATTGATGAACAAATTTTTCTGCAAATCAATTTGGTGTGTACACGGTTGTCAGCTTGCGTGTAGACGATTGCCAGATATCTACAAATTAATTGGCAGATATTTGTCTGCAAATTAGGAGCCAAACCATTTGTCTGCAAATTAATTTGGCGTGTACACGATTGTCAGCCATTCGAGACAAATTTTTCAGTGACAGATCTGGCAATATTTGCAGATCTGGCAATCGTGTACTCTTAGCTTAAGTCATGTAAAAACTACTGTGCAATGTTTTGTAGAAGAGTGCTTCAAAAGTACACTTTTCTCAGAATTCAACCACAACAGCACTTAACTATGAAACTTATGTTAAAATTAAATGATGAACAACAAAAATATTATATCAATCAAAATTCTCTAGCAGCAGTTTTTCATAACGTACCTAGCTTGGTCTTGATCATTTAGTTTCAATCTTAGTTTCATACTTAATTTAACTCGATCGAGGTTGAATTTTAAAGGAAGTGTTTTTTTCATTGTAATGTACATACATATGTACCAGACCAGTATACCTACAAAGTATTTGAAGTTAATCAAAACATTGATAAACAACGTAAATCGGCGAAGGTTCAACAAGGTACCTTAGGTATAGGTACATATGTTAGTACATTACTTACCTAACTCAAGAAAAAACTCAAAACTGTATGTTTTAAATATAACATAATATAACACCATAATATGTATGTACCTTATATAAATTGCATACATAGGTATTACATATGTACATACATATGTAGGTAAATACTATTTTTGTGTTTCAAAGACCAAACCGAATTTTGCACCTGTCAAATTGAAATCTAATGAACCTACCTACCTACTTACCTTACCTACTAATAACCTTCATCTATTCAACTGGTATTTAAAGTAGATACATATATTGTGATATGAATCTACAAGGAATGTATCCTCCCTCAATATGTGTGTTCAAAATTTGTTCAAAGGTAGATCTACCTCTGTAAGGTACAGATAGAATTGTACTCCAGGTATACTGCCTTGAAAATTATAGGTAGGTACATATGTAGGTAAATATTTTTCCGAAAGTAGTTTAACTTTCATAACTTTCATAGATACCTTTGTCAATTTCATTAAATCAAAACAACACGTCGATAAATATAATTATGTCTTGTTCAGGGTTGGCGCAAAACATTATTATAAAAAGAGGCTGGGATGCGACCCACACTGATAACATCCCATCCCGTCTGCCGATTTGTCTTGCTTAAAATATTTGTAGGTTTTCGTGTTTTGTTAAAAAAGGTGTCAGTTGAATTATTCTTAAAAATTAAAAAATTTCCAACAATATTTTGCATATAATGAAAAAATTTGATTTCACAGTCGAAAATCAATTATTCCGAACTTATAGTTATTTTTTTTTACCAGATGTCAAAAACGTTATTCTTCTTTGTACAAAATTATTTTGGAGATAAAATCATTTGTTTTCGTAAAATATTCGAGGTGACAAGTGTTTGTTTACAGTTTGATTTATAAAAAAACCGTTAACTAGATTTTTTTTCAAAAATATACTTGTTTGGTATCACGTTGCAATAAAATTCAATTTAAGTATCTAGCGTTATTGGTTCGTGAAATATTTTGGGTTAACAACATTTTCATATTTTTTTAAATTGCTATGGAAAAAAAACACCCACACAATTTTGTTTAGAGTCCTTTCTACATCTTTCTGCATTTTTGTCTGTATAACAAAATTTATTTGAAGTCGATATCTCTACTGCTTCTTGAGGTATGGACGACAAAAAAAACTTAGCGAACGAACGGACATACGAACATAGTACGTACACACGCACGCACAGACATCTCTCTAAAAATCTTTTATTTCTACTCTAGGGATCTTGAAACGTCGAGAAATGTCAAATTTTTCAATTCGACAAATCGGAGCAATAACTTCCTATGTTAAGTTAAAATTAAAGCGACTACAAAAACTGCTAAACGTCAAAACTACTTCCATGCCACCGGCAACCTAAAGCAAAACAATATCTCAAAAAAAAATACGTAAAAGCAAAAACAAAGTAAGAAAATAATTCTTAAAGCTATGTACATATACCTACCCCAAAATGTATATAAAAAAATTCAACAACTCGAGTAGAAATTGTATGTTATTTGTGTACGCTCAGTGCACTGGTAAATCTTAACAGTAGGTTTTAAGAATCCTTTTTTACTCCACTTTGATTATAGGTATCTTTTTTTCTTCAGTCGACAGTTTTCTTTAAAGCAAAGAAATCTGCCAAAAATACTCGGTACTAAAATTGTTGAAAAATCTAACAGGTAGGTACGCCCCCAAATTATGTTATACATACATACATATGTGTATATACATATATACATATATGTACCTATATTCATATTAACCTACTAACCTCCATTTGTGCATATGAATACCTACCTACATATAAGTAATTAATAATAATTACATACCTAACATTAGCCTAAACAATGTATCTGCCTATGCTTACGTATGTACATTTGCAAAGTACCTATACTTTGTAGTAAAGTATGATTCGTCCAATATCCCTATTTTCAGAAAAAAAAAAGAAATTTAAAAATAAACTTATCCCAACCCACCCATACCAAACTAATAACGAAATTGAAGAAAAATTCACCGAAACTCACAAATCATCAACATGTCGAATTACATGCAAGTACCAACATTATTTTCATTTTATGAATGAGAACGAAATTTAAAAAAAAAAAACAAACCTTCAAAATACATTTTCTGCAGCGAACGTGTTGTTGTTGTTTTTTATTCTAAATAACAATATTCCGTTATCTTTCTCGACCATAACAAATTGTGAGTAAATTTCCCATAAGAACCAAATCTTTAAAATTGGGTGTTGTATTTTATAGACTGATACAATAACTCGCCGTGCGATACTTATGAGCATTTGAGAAATAAGTGTCGCCATCTAGATCAGGATTTGCCCGTAGTCCCTTCTATTTGTAATTTTTCAATGCTTCAAAGTCAAAATTATTGTAAGATAAAACATTTAATGGATAATTCAACTCGGAGGCAAATAGCTTCTTCATCGTCTATTATGTACAGAACATCCTCAAATACAACTTCAACTAACATTTTGTTCTTTTTGTTTACCAACAAATACAAAAAGCTGAAATCAATTTTCAAGTTTCTTGAAATTCAACCATGTGTTGAATCAGCTGTTCTGTCAGATACCTACATACCCCAGAAATTCTTGGATACCTTTTTTGACATCTCAGCTGTTTTTGATCAGCTGTTATTTTACACGTAAAACACTAACAAAAAGGTATCCGGATACCCTATCTGCCTGAGATTGAACGCAGCCATTAAGTTGCAAGCAGATGTCGAAAAGTATTACGATCACGATTTCTGATTTTTCGATTGAATAAAGCTAAAAATCTGTTCAAGGATACTCCCTCTTGCTAAAATTACTGAATGGCTACTTTAACTTTTACTAATTTGTTAAGTCTTAATGACATCTGGACAGATGTTTTTATAAGACCAGTGGATGGAATGATCCATAGCAATTTACTAGTTAGCAAAACGAAAATTAAAATTTTGCACTCCCTTGGAAATTGATAAATATTTATATTTTTTTTTTTAATGTTGAGCCATTTCATTTTAATATTGCAATTGCAAGTAAAAAACTCAAATAAATACCCGTAGTGTGATGGCTAGTGCGTTGGAATGTCATGCAAGAGGTTTTGGGTTCGATTACCACCTGTGCCACCTAGTTTTTTTTTCACCGGTACTGCCTCTTGCGAGAAATTGACAAATCCTCGAGAAACAAATTGCGAGAAATTGACAAATCCTCCAAGAGTAATTCTTGTCATGAAAAGTGCTTTCTCAAATTAGCAGTTCGGATTCGGCTTAAAACTGTAGGTCCTCTCCATCCTTGAAAACATTACTCGCACACAGGAATGGTTGAGAGAAGTAAGTCACTAGGCCCTAGTTCTCAACCGACTGGTGCGTCACCTATTTTTTTTTTAAATAAGATGAAACATGACTACAAATACTGCTAGTATTATTTTTATTATAATAATTTTAACAAAAATTCCTATGTACAATTTGCCACATTACAATCCAAGATGAACATGCTAAATTGGCAGGATTATTTCGCAGGTCAATATATTTCTATTTTCAGAAGTAATATTGTTTAAGAATTAAATTGCTGAAATTGAATTTGAACAATGAGTACATTTTTTTTAGAGTTCCACATTGCCCCAAACCTTTCAATTTTAATTATATGAATCTTTTAGCAGACTTAAAATACCAATATATCATATAAATATGTACTTGATGTAAATACACATAAGTACATACATATTAATGTATCACATAAATAATGCATCCTGTATTTCTATCCTGAAAAATTAAAAAAATTTCTTTGAATGGCAACCATGGTAAAATTATTCTGCAATACCAGGTTAATGACAACTGTCAAATTTAGCTGATGTCATTATTCGATTGTTTTTTTTTCCACGCTTTGTGTTTTGTTGTATGGAGTTTTCCATGGGTAAAAAAAATCAATTTGTTCTTGATCCATTTTGTCACAACATTTCCTCTGTTTTGCATTCCATGGGATAAAATAAATGAATTTCTTTTTGATTTAAGATTCAATTTGCGAATATGGACAATACTAATACAATTTAAAAAAATGTTTAGCTGGGAATTTGACAGCTTTACAATAAGATGACAACAAAAAAAAAAAACAGTTTTAATCGTGTACCATGCGCCAATAAAAATTAAATTTTGAAGGAAATCTGGGATTCCCATGGAAAACCCCATTAGTTTTTATGGTTAAAAAATAAATAAGAGCTAATATTAGGTGAAAGGGGTATTCCTGGTGATTCAATATTTTCCAAACACCAAATTAAATTTTGAAAAAGTAAGAAAAATAATATGAATCCAATATTTTTAATAACTCTTCTGGATTGTATTCTTAATCATTCGTTCAGTTTTACTTGTGCCGAGTAATTTTCTTTCTTCTTTTGAAGCCTGAAGTCCGACGACATTTTTGCTTGAATTTTCAAGAACCTTTACTGTCTGCACTACACTATTTTTTTGTTGGTTGAACAAACCTAACGTTAGCCTTGTGCCAGTGCTGCCAGTCAATACATGATTGAGCGCAGTTTATAATCGAAAAAACCTTTTACTATCAATTAAAAACACAGATGACAAAAATCTGGACAGTTCGAAATAACTTCAAAAATTAATTCGAAACAAATTTGAATATTTTTCCAAAAATCGCAATAAACAACAGACTCGGCCGAAAACAAAAAGTCAAAATAAAAGCAAATTCTCTCATGGGCATAAAAAAAGATATTGTGCATCAGTTTTAGGTCTTCAATCTACATACAACATTAATTCAATTTGATTAAAAATACTTAGATGGAATTTTGATAATATTCTCAATATTTATAGGAGTGGACCCCTTTTGTTACGTTGCGCAGTAAATTTTCGTTTGGCTTCTTGTCACTGTCAACCCAATAGAACTACTGCTAAAGAAAAAGAAGTAGGGTGGCAGTATTGCCCTCACTAACTCGTCTTGTCACGTCCATCTCACCACCAGTTTGGTTTGGATCTGTATTGTGTTTGTGTTATACTGCAGCCGTCTGAGCCAATAGAACAGGCAGAAGCGTATACTCTTTCGTGAGATTTTGCCCGTCTGCTAACAGAAAATTTAGCTCCAAATCCCAAGAGTTATTCGAATTATCTTAAACTCTCCCTAAATTCGTCCCTGATTGAACTTTTTTAATGCATTATTTTCTTAAAAAATGCACAAGAAACTCTAAAATCGTCAATCATGTTTTGAAAAATTGATTTTCTCTCGGCCGTATCAGTGTTTTTGTCTCCTGTGTTGCTTATTGTATGGTTTTCTTGTTTTGATATCACTGTACCTACTACCTATCTCGTTCTTTTATTTATAAATTATAACATTTGATTCATGTACATAAAAGAAAGAACAACAGTATGTTAATAAATAAAACAAGAAAGTATTGTGTTGTTTGCTATTTTCGTGTTCGCTTGTAGACACTGATTATTAGCTAATGTCTTATTTTTGCGTGAAATGAAAAATATTGTCAAAGGAAAATATATACGAGTCTCGCTCGTCAACAATCCATCTTGCTCATAAAGCATATTTTAAAAGAAAACCAACCCAAAGGACGCTAGTTTGTAATATCTACAAAAAGAAAAACAACAGAAAAATACAACGCGGCGTAAGTTAAAAAACAAATCAATAAATGTTAAAGTTTGTTTTCTTTTCTGTTAAATGTTATGATTATTATTATTAAACATAGTTTTTTTTTGTTGGTTGGAACGTTATTATGTTTATGTTATGTATGTCATGTTTTCATGTTTGTTTTATTTCTACACTTATTAGGGTTGTTTCCTTTAAAAAAGTAAATAAATAAGATTATAGAAAAAGGCCTTAATCTGGGGAAATTTTAGTTGTCTTTTATAATAATTTCTTTTTTGTATATTTTAACTCTTGATTTGTCTTCGGAAAAAGGAAATTAAAGATTGAAAAGTGGGTATGGAAAAAATTGAAAATAGGCGAAGTCAAAATTTAAGGGCCCAGTCGAAAGTTTCAAAGTTTGAAGAAGTTTCGCTGAGTTTATTTTCTAGCCACGCGCGGCTTGAAATGTTGATTGGAATCGAAGTTGACTGCTAGGAAGGTCTTAGGAAAAGAATGAAAGAAAGAATAGGATTAGGATCTGATCGAGACATCTCGGAATTGAAATCAACTTTCTGCAAGATATAACTTTTAAGTTGAATGATAAAATTTTAATTTGAAAATCTCTTCAACATACACAAACAAATTTTAGAAAAACATGAAAAAAGAGAAAGAATCTAATCAGAAATCAGAATCACCGGACTTAAAAATCTTACTCGACCCACAACTAACGAGTTGGACGAAACCCACTTCAACTGGATGCATGCAAGTATACAAAAGTTGGGTTTGCATTCAAGCTTGTTAACATTGCATACAATTCGCTTTTTATCTCTATTTACCTCTATATGTGTACTCCTTTCCCTTTGCTTCAGACCATCCTAATTAAAATACAAAAAAAAGTCGAGTGGAATAAATTTTAACTTCTTTTTGATAGCCAATATTTTCTTGGTTTTCCAAATGTTGGCTTAGTGATGTCTGAAATGATTGAATTCGATAATACAAAACAACAACCTAAGATGTGAATGTGAAAAAATTCGAAAGATTGGATTGCCGGTGAGATGAGCTATTTGTTTTTTTTTTTTAATTAGTTATAAATATTTGCCATAAGCCATGATTTTGCAAAGTTTTTGTGTAGTAGTTATCTACTTTTTTTTTTTGGTTATTCATAAAAATTGTTTACTATTAAATAGTGGAATATTTAAGTGGTGACGGTCGGTAATCTCGGATTTTTAGTTTTTTTCTTGAATCAAGGATTTCCATAAAAAAAATGATATACCTACAAACAAGTATACAAAAAAAATCTATACGAATCACGAACAAATCCAGAAATAAGAAGGATTCGGGAAAGTGTCTTTTTTGTAGAAGGGTCCATCGATATTGTGTTTTTATTGTCCAAAAAAGTAGGAAAACAACTTGGATTTAAATTCATGTTGTTTAACCAAAGGTCACTCATAATGCCCAATAAGCCATATTCCCCATTTAAGGCGTTTTACCAATATTTATTTTTTGCAATTTTAATACAAATATAATAAAAAATACCTATTTTAATTGAATTCGTAAAATATGTGTAGTTAAATTTTAAACAAAAATAACTATTAGTGTGACATATCATTTGAGTCAATTGTAAGGTTGCATTTTGGTTCTTTATCAAAATGCAATCAATACGGTTGTGGTTTTAGTAAGTGAAACTTTTTATTTTACACACTTAGACTTATTATTTATACCTATGTGACTTTATTTATCTTGTCTTCGAATATAAAGCTTTGAAAACTTACAATCTTAAAACACCCCGGGCTTATGATTCCTCTAAGCAGAGTACATCTGTTGACTAACTTGCCCTTGAAAACATTGTTTTTTTTTCGTTTTTAAGGTATTAAATATTAGAACAAAGTAAACATATGCAATTGTTTTTTATTAAATGTCTGTATATTTTTAAGGGAAATTCAAGATTTTATTTGTTGGAACATTTTGGCGTAAGTGTTTGCTTTGAAGTGCATTACAGTTTCTATTGTTATGTTTTGTTATGAAAACTGAGTATTTGACAACAGTAACAATAATAGTTTGTAGCAGTTCTTTGCCCAACCGTTCCTTTTTGTCATTATCATTTTTTGTTTATATATTTTATTTTATATTTAAGTGCAACGATGGAATAAACATTGAAACATGCAATGAAAAAAAAGGATACGACCCAAAAATGTAAATGATTTAAAATCAAAAATGATGAAAATGATTGATTCGGGCAATATACGCTATGCTTAGAGTTTGCTTCTTAGTTCTTTCATTCCGAACACAGTATACCTATAAACCTCATTAAAAATCCTCCGAAAGACTTGCTTGGTCAAAAATATATATAAAAACAAAACAAAAATAAAACAAGAAAACCATACACCTAAAAGGCGATAATGGACGATGAGATTTTAAAAACAGTTCATTCAATATTCGGCAAAGGCGTAAAAATAGTCGATTGTGAGAAAACGTCATCTGTAAGTCAGGAAGAAGTTCTTCTTATCAATGGAATTCCTGTCACTCTAGATGGACACGATAGCGAAGAAATTAAAAATGCGCTACTTACCGGCCAAGTGCCATCAGTTGAACTATTGAATCAATTATTATATCAAGCTGGAATCTTAAAGCAATCAGTTCAATTGGAAACATCATTGTCAGTTAAATCGTCTATGGTTACAACTGAAGAGGTTTCAGTTGCAAGAGGCGGTCAAATAGTTGATGGTCGGTCAAGTGAAACTAGAGAAGATTATGTCTATAGTAGTTCGAAGAAAGAAATTTGGAAGCCAATAACAACAACAACAAGAGTAGCCACAGCAGAAACTATGTCACAAACGCCAAAATTTCCATTGCCAAGTGAACAGCCATCAACTAAAATATCTGGGGATGCTAAAGGTGGTCGGCGATATGAAGAAAGTTGTAGTGTAACTTCTGCTTTGCCATCTGAACCACAGATATCGGGCTTAATCGAGTCATTAACAACATCCAACTTTATGAATAAATCTTTAAGTAGCAGAAGCGGTAGCAGTGGAAAATATCAATATACCTATGATGTCAAAGGCAACGGAGATGAAAATGATGATGAAGATGATGATGACGATGATGATGAAGATGGCGAGTTGTATTTATTAAATCCATCACCATACAATGGAAGTTCTGTATTACCAACAACATCACAATTAACAAATAGATTACCGCCAATTAGAAATGCTACCACAACAATTTCCAGCTCATCAACTGCCACTGCCAATAGCAATGATGACTTACAAAAATATCAAAAAGCCGCATTGCAATCTGGACGAAAATCCAGTCTGTTAAGTTTTGACTCTGGTCATGATGGTGCCTTCCATAGTCCATCACAACAAACATGCAATAATCTATCGGCACCAGTGCAACAGTTAACAACGAACAATACCGATCATTCGATATCATCGTGCTATGATTTTATCAGTTCCGATGAAGCTGACTTTTTGACTGCTGGAACAAATAATAATAGCAGTCATTTTGACAAAGATTGCAAGACAATATTTGCAACACAGGGAAGAATCTATGCGGATATACCACAACAACAGCGGGTAAGGGTCTTGTTTTGTTTATTTTTATTTTCATTTTTTTTTTGTGTTTTTTCTTAATTTTTTAAGGTTAATTAATTCGTTTCGATATTTTATTCAAGCGCAAAACTGATTGAATATTTTTTTTATAAATTATTGGTTATGCCCGGTTTTTGTGGTGACCTATTTCGGAATGTTGTATTAAAAAAACGTCGTCCAACCAAAATCTAATCAAAAATAATCTTTTTTACCGAATAGAGTATGAAGACTTTATTATAGAGTTCAGTGTGAATCGTTTTCACATTTACGATTCACTTCAATAACAGTATGAAGTACATACTTTCGATTTTCTGAAAGTGTGGATTATATTAGTGGAAACGAAAACAATAACAACATTTTGGGTTCATAATGATTGAATTTTTAAATTCAAAACAGGAAGAAATGACGAACGAATTTAGACTGTGAAATTCTCTCCGATGACTGATTATTTCAAATGCTACAAACTACACAAAAGTCCTGACTATTACGAATAATATCAATACAAATATTAAACTCTCCGATTAACATATAATGTTAGAATTTTGTCACTTTATTCATTAGATACAATTTTTGCAGGTAGCAATTTATTATTTCTTGCAATTTATATCGTACCATTTTAATTGTGTTACATACTTTTATATTTGTATCTGAAAAACTTAGTTCGTATATCATCTTATTTTTTTTACTTTTTTTTCAGGAACAGTCGTTATCATATTTTTCATATGATACAAATCTAAAAAGCCCCACTTTGGGTAAAAAACTGTCAATGTCATCAAGTAGTTGCGTGTCTACAAACCCCTTATCATCGCACTCGGAGCAACACCATGGCACTATTAATCAATCAAGTACAAACATAATTCAACCACCTGATAATGCTGCTCCTGCAGCAGGTGCTGCTACCGAATTATCTTCTATAGTGTCATCAACAACAGCTGGAGAAAATGGTTTAGTATTTCGAGATGGAAATCTTATATCAGGGCCATTGGATGCTCTTATAGCCCATATGGTGCCATCAGCTCAATATTATCCAGATCGATCATTTATATTTTCATTTCTTTTGAGTGCACGTCTCTTTATTCGGCCGCATGAATTACTGGCTAGAATATCAGAAACTTGGGAGAATCAAGAGCAACAACAAATCGTCCAATCGTCGATTGATACTGTTGATGACAAATACTCTTCTCACCACCAGCCGCAAAGTATGTGCGAGAGCGGTACGAAATCGCAGATGTATCAATTTGCCGACGAACAAATACATCAGAAGGCTATGAAATCTGCTCGAAATTGTATTCAACTGCTATCTGAGTGGATTGATACATTTCCATACGACTTTCGTGATGAACGTCTCATGCAACATGTTCGAATTTTGGCCAGAAAGTGTGTCTACATTGATAATAATCTTGGAAAGACAGTATCGGGTATCTTGCAGCAATTAGTTCAAAGACTTACAGTACTCGAAAAATACGAAGAGTTTCTGCAAACGCTTACAGCAAACGAATACAACGAACGGCAAACAAACGAAGAACTAGCTGCCTCACATTATCAGAAATCATATTCGTCAACAGCTTCATCTGCATCGGCATCACATGGTGGGGGTCAAACTAATAGTGGTTATGTACATTCTTGTTCAAAATCAACATCGAGTGATCGAGATGACATAAACGCTGCATTGTTGGTTGAATCTTCAAATGCCCATTCTCAAACAGCTTCCTTATCAATGGTGGGTATTCCTCCTCATAAGTCACTATCATCATCGTATACGACTGCGTCTGGAACTTGCCATCAACATCAATTGGCTCACCATTATCATCACCATCACAATAGTCATCAAAGTGATAGTTCTTCGAATTCAGTGAATACTCTTGGTCCAGGTGGTGGTGTAGGAGGAGGAATAGGAATTGGTATAAGTGGATGCACAAGTCTGAGTGGCACTCTAAGTAATGGCGCTGAATTGACAGGCATATGCGATTTATGTCCAAATGCAGCTCTATTAGCACATCAATTAACACACATTGAATTGGAACGACTTTCACACATTGGTCCAGAAGAATTTGTCCAGGCTTTTGCTAAAGAAAATCACTTGGAATCATTTAGTGATATGAAGAAAACGAGAAATCTAGAATCATATGTGCAATGGTTCAATAAATTAAGCTACTTTACTGCCACAGAAATTGTTAAGGCAAGTAAATTCTTCATTTCACAGGACAAAAAGTATTATTTGTAACTTATATTGCTTTTAGTATCCTAAAAAGAAACAACGTGTTCGAATAATTGAATTTTGGATTGAAACAGCACGCGAATGTTTCAATATTGGGAACTTCAACAGTTTGATGGCAATAATTGCCGGTCTTAATCTGTCGCCAATTTCAAGACTAAAAAAAACTGTAAATATTTTTGTATTGATACATCTAAAATATAATTTGAGTATTTTTTTTAATTTTTAGTGGTCAAAAATACAATCAGCTAAGTTTTCAGTTCTTGAACATCAAATGGATCCGACAAGTAATTTTAATAGCTATCGATCAACTTTAAAGGCAGCGATGTGGCGTTCTGAAGGTGCTACAAATGAAAGAGAACGTATAATCATTCCATTTTTTAGTTTACTAGTAAAAGATTTGTATTTCCTTAATGAAGGATGCTCAAATAGGTAAGTAATACATAAAAAAGAAAATAACACATTGAACCGATAAGCGCTAGCACTATCCCTTCATTCAAATTTTGCTGTACCTTGTAGCATTGTTGAAACTTAAGGCTAGCTGCTAATACACTTTTCTAGTTTTATATATGTTTTGTAATGATTTTTATAGATTAATCTTTAATTATGGTCCTTATTATTTTCTTATATATTAAATTACTATTATTACAGATTACCAAATGGACATATAAATTTTGAAAAATTTTGGCAACTTGCTAAGCAAGTTATGGAATTTAATACATGGAAAAAAGTCACTTGTCCGTTTGAGAAACTTCCAAAAGTGATAATGTTCCTACAATTGAGTACAGTACTCAATGAAAATACTCTCTCGATGGCATCGTTTGAATGTGAACCACCCGAAAACACTCAAGAAAAAGGAAGGTACAAGACGCTTAAATCTGAGACCAAACAACAGCAGCATCAACAGCAAACGTAGTGAGAGTTTTATTGAATTAATCAATAGGTTGCCATAGGTATTTATACACAATCTACGAAACAAAAATTAAAAACAAAAAAATATTAAGGAAAAGCAAGCATATATAGGATACACAAGTGAGTGTATGTGTGTATGTATGCGTATGCAAGTGTGCGTATGTATGTATATGAATCCGTGTTGAGAATGACGAAAAGTTTTAATTTATAATACTTTTGCTCATATCTTTTACAATATTTTAGTACCGAAAAAATATTTTATGTCTGTTTGCTCAACCTTAGATTAAAATTCATTTAATCTTTTATAAAGACATATTGAAATGTTTTTTTATTAAGATGGAATTCATTTTCAGAGCCAAATCTTTTACAGAGTTTCTAGGTTTCGTATTAAGATGTGCCTTGCAACCAAGATTTTTGATGAATAAGTCCCCCCTTCATATTAAATACAAAATTGGTGGCTTTGATTCCTAAACGGAGAAGAGTAGATTTTTTGAAATCAACAAGTCTCCTGTATTAATTACCAGCTTTGACTTTGTTGTCTTTAACTGATCAACACATTCCAATCAAGTATTCTGTTCTCGTTAAAATACTAGAAATCGCGATTATATGAAATCACAACAAGTAAATACAAATATCACAAATGTTATCTTTTGCTTGCTTAAAACCTTTGAACCACCAAAAAGTGATACAAATTGTATGTTCTTTTAAACGAGATTGGTTGGTAAGCAAAACCAAAATAAATGAAATAAAGCAATTAAAATATATTCTGAACTGCACATGCTCTCTATTTCACACGAACAATTGATCTTAGTAATTCACTTAAAGTTCTAAAACTTATTGCAAAAACAAAAGTAATATGACAGAAGTGACTTAAAAAGTAGGATTTCGGAACAAAAAATAGTTCAGGAAAAGTCGTTGCTGGAAATTTCATGCTTTAACAAGCAAATTGCCCCTAATGATAAACTCACAAAAATCTCATAACAGAAATGTTGCTCTATTTTAACCTACATTTTTTCTCGATCCTCTCCCGGTTCTCAATAGACTCAGTGTGTTCTTGCATTCTTAAGCATTTATTTACACCAAGAACATATTTGGTAGTACCCGTGGCATGATGGTTAGTGCGTTGGACTATCATGCCAGAGGTCGTGGGTTCGATCCCTGCCTATGCCGTCTAAAGTTTTTTTCACGGGTACTGCCTCTTGCGAGGAATTGACAAATTCTCCAAGAGTAATTCTTGTCATGAAAAGTGCTTTCTCAAATTAGCCGTTCGGATTCGGAATAAAACTGTAGGTCCCCTCCATCTCTGACAACAGTACTCGCACACAGGAATGGTTGGGAGTTGTAAGTCACTAGGCCCTAGTTCTCAACGGACTGTTGCGCCACCCAATTTATTTTTGTTTTTAAGAACATATTTGGTATTTCCATGACTTGCGATATTTTTGAGTTATTGATTAATAATCTGTCGTATAGATTATATGCATCGAAATCGAATGGATTCCGATTATAACTTCCAAACAAATATATTAACTATAAATCATGTTCGTTGAGGGAAATCTCTAAGCTTTTTCAGAAAACTTTGTACATTAATCCACTGCAATGAACTCTGCGAATAAGATTTTAAAATTTTATATTTACTCCAATATTTATAGTTATAAAAATGCATATATATACAAATAAAATACAAAATATAAAAACTCAAAATAAAGGATGAGCCGTAAGAACCTATTATGATCGTAAACAAAATATTTATTAGTCAACTCAATGTTATCTATATTATTAACAGAAAAAAACATTTTTAAACACAAACAATATGTATTCTGTGTTTAAAAAACCTATTTTCGTTCTCAGTAAGCATTTATTGATGTAGTAGCCTTATCTATAATTAGCTCGTTGTAATTAAAAAACAACTACTTACTTTTCAATTGGCTTTCACTAAGTGCCAATATTTTGAATACATTTTGTTTGCATAGTGTCCTACATACGTACGCAATAATGAATGATGTGCATACGAAATTGTCGAATTAATATGGAACACCTTAATTTTTAATTCCTTTCAATTTTGAAAAGTTTTATTTCAAACTAAAAGCAGAAACAAAAAAAATGCAAGTATTGCCAACTAAACTCTAGTTGAACGAATGATTTTGCCTAAGTTGTGGGGCAAAAAAAATGACAATTTCAAGAAATAAAAGAAATTTCGTATGTGACTTACGATAAGAGACAAGAATTAAAACAAAAAGCATATATGAAAAGCTAAGGGTTGTTATTCAAATTCGATAGAATGGTTGTTGTTGAGTAATTTAATGCTCAAAAAATGCCAATGTAGTTTGGAACACCCATTGACAAATGTCTAATTAAAATTATAGTAGGTTTTCGTTGGTATGCGAATTGGAAGGAATTCAACGTAATACAAGAAAGGGTATGCTTTTAAGGGAGTTTTTTGTTTTATATTTTAAACACACTAACCCGCCTGTGCCACCTTAAGGTTTTTCCACGGGTTTCCCTAAATTTCTGACTTGCTATGTTCCACGAGCTGTAGAGGCACCAGAACCTTTCTCCAATAGAGCGTCTGTAGATACAGTCTTACAGAAGTGAAGAGAACCAAAAAGCCTTATTCTTGGGCAAGTGAGGATTTTTAGTACCCGTAACATGATGGTTACGAATTCGGCATAACAACTGTAGGTCACCTCCATCCCTGACATGACTCACACAGAGGAATTGTTGAGAGTTGTAAGTCACTAGACATTTTTTTTTCTACGGATTGTTGAGCACTTAATTGTATTTATTTTATTTCCGTCCAATCAACATTCTTGAGTAGTCAACGGTTTTCGAAAAGATCCACACTAATGCCAAGCGTACAGTGCCAGTGCGAGAAAACGATGCGATGCGACAAGCGATTCAAGATGCAATAATTAGATGCGACAAAGTACGCACAATAAAAGTGATAGGGTTAGGCTCGATTGTTTTTAGTTGAAAAAATATGAGTTTTTAAATAAAAATATATGTATGTTTAAGCAATTTCATCATCTTTACTTCCAATTGAGAAAAGATGAAATAAAATAAACTATTCTGTTGTGTTAATTTGAGTAGGTGAGAACCAAAACTCGTCATATCCAAAAATTTCGTTTTGTGTAAAATGGAAAAATCTTATTACGGCTTATAGAGGGTACTTGCTGAATTTATTATTGTTTCTATATAAAGATTTGTGACTCTGTACACTGTGATTAAAAGGAAAAATATATTTTATGCTGCTTTTAGAAGTTATTTAGATATTTAATTTGGATATGATGAGTTTTGCTGCAAATGCTTGGAGATGATTAGTTTTGAAACCAACAATTATAAAACAATTTGGATATGAACAGTTTTGATACCAACACTCTTAAAAATGTTAAATTTTGAATAAGTAATTCAATAGAAACACTTTACTTAGGATAAATAATTTTTTTTTTTATTGTTTAAGAAATATGTACATGGTAATTCATAGGTTTAAAGTTACAGAAGGAAAATAATGTTTTTTTTAAATTGTGAACACTTCTTGTTCCTCTGGTGGAGTTTCCTCGTCATCATCTTGAATTTCTGGAAATAGTTGTTCCGGAGCAAAAATTACATTTTTGTAGTAAAAAAGATCGTCCATTTCCTTCCATTCACTCCCAAAATGTTTGACCAGTAATTTGTCAACGTCTTTTAACTTTTCTTTTTTTACTGGGACCTTATTATCCAGCAATTCTGGTGTTATTAATCTTAAGCTTTTTCCTTTTTTGGTGATGGATTTAAAACTTCCCGAATCCACTTTATAATTAACTTCTCCTTTGACCACGATATTTTTATTTTGTTTTAAAAGCATGATGCGTTTTGAGGATGCAAAAGGGAAATGCAGTTGACCAGGTGGTTTAACATTTTTGGCAACAGAAGATTTAAAGTCGAAGATGGGTATTTCTTCTCCAACGGTCTTAACCTGTCCATATTTTTCAAATATTTTTTTGTATTCTTCTGGCTGAATAATTGTGTCCATTTTTTTTAGCTCCTTTTCAATGCGACCGAAAACCCTGTCAGATGGTAAGTACGAATGGCCAACGATTGGAAAAACGAATTCGATGGATTTTATATTCGGAGGCGAAAGCTCAAGAAGCCATTTTGCCAGCATCCCAATAACAGTTATATTTTTGTTTTGGCCAGGGCAGCCATCCGAAAACATCTGAATTTTGGAACAGCTTTCGAGATTCAGGCCTTTAGGTAGGAGAATAAAATTGATGCAATTTCGTTCGAACCTTTAAACCGTTGATCTTCAGACCAAGAATAAATTTTAACAGTGTCGGACGTTTGTTTGTTTTTTGATGTCCCTTCACAGATTGTAAAATTATACTGATAGAGCTGCCTTGAATAATATGCAGCTTGATCAGGAACTTTTGGTAAAACTAGATTTTTCTGACAGTCAAATGAAAACTTAAAGATTTCTTCAGAGGATTTTTGGAGCAATTCATGAAAAGCCTTAGCTTTCTTTTTATGCACCGCATATTTTGCCATTGTCAACACTTTTTCTTTCCCTGGTGAACACTTAATAAGAGACTTTAATCTAATGCACTCCGAACAAGCATCCGTCGCAGGTGTGTCAAAGCTAAGGTTGAAGTCTCGTCGAAAAATTTCCCAGAAAAAGTGATATTTTACCTTAAGACTGGTGTCAGCTCCATTGTTGTACTGCCTCCAAAGCAGTTTAACGCTCCAGTTGCTTGGAAAATATTGCCGAACACTGTGTTCCCTGGTGTAATGGGACTCCACACAGTGCAACTTTTTAATAAAATGTTTTACATCCCCTTTTTTTTGTTGATACTTTCTGGATCTAGTGTCACCCCCTCGTTTTTCTTGTGGTGTTTCTCCAGCTGAGAGATGATTTTTGCATACATTTTGAACTCTGAATTTAGATATACCCAGAATTTGCAAAAAAGCGGTTTGACAAACTTGCAATAAGCCATCATTCTTGGACCTTACAAAGTAACTTATTGAAATACCCTTGAAAGGTACTTCTTGTGTTTCATTTCCTAAATCACAGTTATGATTAGCCTTTTCAAAATACCATATAGTTGCAATTCAAATTATTACCAGAGCGCCTTATCCTCATTGGCTTTGTTTGAGATGTATATTTTAAAATGAAATTATCCTGTGCAATCTTTTCCTTATTAGCATAAAAGGATTCATAAAAACGACGAATATCTTGAATGGAAATGTTAGTGCATTTAAGATTTTTCTTCTTGTGAGTGCAACCGGGCACTATGGGAAGTTTCTTCGGCAAATACCTAAACAAAAATGCTATAAACTTGATAAATTGATGCTTGAAAATCTCACCTTTTCTTCCTTAGCTGTTCCCTTTTCCAAGAGCTTTTATTAATCACTTTTTTTTTGCCCCTACCTTCAGACAAAACTGGGAAAGAATGATTATCCATCTTAAATCGATCTTATTAGAGTAATCACTATCAAATGAATGTAATTTTGTCTGAGCAAAACGGTAAACAGATGATAGAGAAGAAGTGTTTTGAAAAAAATACCTACTGCGATGGATATGAAACGTTTTGCTGCAAACGTCAAAGTGGATATGGATAGTTTTGAAACCAAACATGATTTCCAACTAGAATTTTCAAAGGGATTTAAGCAGTTATGCTACAAAATTTGAGTTTTAATATGTTCAATGCTGCCAAGTCTTCAAATCTACATTTAAAACTCAATTTTTAGAAAAGTGGATATAACGAGTTTTGCTTCTCACCTACTCATTTGTATTTGTTTGCTTTTAAAGCGGAGGCCTTTCAAAAACAGTTGATACCAAAACTTCCGAGTTAATTTTTTTACCTAATACAAACTAATTTATTTATCACTTTATTTAATTTTATTATTGAATTATTGCCACCAAAATAATTAAAAAATTGCACAGAAATTCACTGGTTTGATTGTTTTCTTTTTTGAACGTCAAAACAAAAAATTAACGCACAAAGTCGTAATCAAAAGAGCTTTTTTGCGAGAAGCTTGCCAGAACCTTAGTCCGCTACTCCGTCTAGCAAGTTTCGCATCAAATATATATTCACCTGATAATTGAACATGTTTCTCGCTCGGCCTAACATCCAGTAAGAGGCTGTGATCGCTCATTCCTTCAGTACTCCTGACAAACCAGGAGGAGTTAAACCCACGAAGCACCGGCATACTTGCTAGGGTTGCACAAATGTCACTGCACCCGTTTAAATTTTCGACGGTAACTCGGCTCATTAAGAACAAAGGACAAAGAATTAGCACACAAGACTTCAAAAATATGTAACAAAAGATATTATGCTTGTTTTACTTTGTGGAAACTTCATTTATTTACATAATTAAATTCATTAAAAAAAATAATTTTCTAATAATAATATATAGAAATTCACAGCGATAAAACTAAAATTTTTCCAAAAATAGGAGATCATGTTTAATTTGGAGTGGCCACAGAATTAGCACAAGATTTAGGTTGTCAATTTTTAAAACGTAAAAAGGACGGAACGCAACCGGCGAGGAATACACTCCACTAACCGCTGGCATCTCTGAATTGGAATGCTGTTCCAGGCTTCTCTGATTGTTTCCCAAAGATCTGCCAAATTTTTCGGTTTTTTTTGCTCAATCTGATGTTCCACATCGTTCCATAGATTCTCTATGGGATTCAGATCAGGACTCTGCGCTGGCCAGGGAAGAACATTTATTTGCTGATCACTAATCCATTGCTTCACTAGTCGGGAAGTATGCTTACGATCGTTATCTTGCATAAACTTCCACGTCAATGGCATATTATCATCAGCAAACGGCTCCATATGGTTCTCAAGTATGCTCGTATACAAATGTTGATCCATTCTCTGGTCTATTTTTACAATGGGTCCCACACCGAACCATGAAAATGATGCCCATACCATAATGGAACCACCACCGTGCTTAACAGTTTTTACTGTGTACCTCGGATTGAGTTCTTGCTTTGGTGGTCGCCAAACATGACGCTTTCCATCTGATCCGGGTCTATTGAATTTCGACTCGTCACTCCATAAGACAGTTTTCCAAAATGAAAAAGGTTTGGTTCCATAGCTTCGAGCAAACTCAAGTCTTGCTTTAATATTTTTCTTTGAGACCAGAGGCTTATGCTGTGCCACGTATCCAATCAAATCCTTTTCATTTAGCCTTCTGCGTATAGTTCTGCTACTCACTGATATGCCATGGTCTTCCATCACTCTGGTTTGAATTTCTTTTGATGTAAGAAATGGTTTTTTTTTGTTGGCATAAGAAGCAATAACACGATCATCAGCAGGTGTTGTCTTTTTATGAGGGGCTTTCTCTGAATAGGGTTGATTGTATGATGGATTTCATTATACTTTATTGCATTGTAAACCAATTTTCTTGATCTTCCCATATCATTAGCGATTTCCTGAATCGTTTTACCGTTATTTTTCATTTGAATAATGGTTTTTCTTAGTTCTGCCGAACACGATTGTTTTCGACCCATATAACCAATAAATATTATTAAATTATGGAATAAAACACTCAAATCGACTTACTTTTTACTTAAAGATTTCAATTTTCATCAAATAAAAAGTTTTACTTTGCTTTAAAAATATTTCTTAGAACATGTGCTAATTGTATGACCACAGTAATTTGAAGGATACACATTGTTTGCGTTTAGAAAAGATAAGAGAATAACTAAGTAACGGGATATTTTAAAGAAATAACAGGGTGATACTACCCAGAATTTCAAAATATAAAACTATTTTTAAAATTCTTACTTCTCATTATTATAGAGCATCATAAACCGAAAAAAGGATTTTTGTGCTAATTCTTTGTCCAACACTGTATATGAATAGCGGCTATTCATAGGGTTCAAAACTATCCCCTGGCAGATTTGCGGGAGTTGCGTTAACGGAACTCGGCGTTAACGCTTATATTTCGTTATGTACTTTTATGGAATTTGATCGTGGCCAAGAGTTCAGATTTGGGTGTAATGTCAAACGATAGTATAAATATGTACGATAAGCCATAATCATCATAATTATTACAAAATGGCTCTGAAGGTGGATAGTTGACTTTCTAGAAACAATTTTTACAATAATTATTTATTTTTTCGGTATTTTTTGCATATTCTTCCATGTAAAGTCGTCATTAATTCTGTTGAATTTTAGTGGGTTGTTATTAAGTATTCCTTTAACAATTAGAGATCTTAGTGCATTTTTAGAAAATGCGACCCACATACTGTATACTAGCATTTTTTTAAAAATATTTCTGTGAGATTTGATGAAATAACAGACACCTTAATTCTCAATAATGTTTTTCTGTTTCTTCTTCTGCATGTTTTTTTGCATAAGTGGTTCTTTTGGGCTGCTTTTGCAATTTCAGGAAGAAACATTTTTCAGATGAAATGTTTTTCGGGGCAGACTCAAAAAATTAAATATAAACCGAAAAAAACTTTATACTCTCTACGATTTAAAGATATGTATAGAATCGGCTTACCTTATTTTCGGTTAAAACACTTGTAACTCAGCTTTTTGCAAGTTATAAATTTTAATTTTTATAACTCTTAGCACTTACACTAAACAAAAGGATAAACAAACAAAGAAAAGATATCTATTGCTATGACAACGAAACAAAAAAATCAACAAGAGAATTTTTCATGTAAGTTAGCCTTAATTTAAACAAACAACAAAGTTTACAGAAATAGTTCATACCAAATTTTTTCTAAGGTCTAAACTAAAAATGTCACAACAAAAATTATAAAAATAAGAACTGAAAACAGGTGTTCCATATATAGTTGTGTTCCATTGGGCGTTGAATTTCTAAGTACTTCATGATCAAAAGAGATTTGTTTTGCTTTTTTCTTTGATTTTGCAATTTAAATAATTACAATAGAAGTACATAGTTGAAAATAAAATTGGGGGTACATCATAAAGCCCAAAGAACGCATCTAGCAAAAAAAAAAGTATTTCTGTTGCGCTATTGTGTAAATTTTTGAACAAATGCATATAAATTAGAACAAATTAATTTTTACTTAAAACAGTAAATCAAAAACTTTACTCCACAAAAAGTATATATTAAGAATTCAGCTCGAATTATATTAAAATAGTATTAGTAATAAAATAAGAAAAAAAAAAAAAAAAAATAAAAAAGGAAGAAACAATTTACTGTGCAATTAATATACATTCCAGTTAATCTTTTGTAATTATTTTTTTACAAACTACAATAAAACAATATAAACAATAATATGTCCTCTTTCCTTCTCCAATCTTTATTTTATAAATTAAAACAAAACTGTGAATGTATTTATTTTATTCAAAGGGTGTACAACTACGAAAACAAAATCATTATTATTTGTACTTATCCACAACAAGAAAAAAAGATAAAATAAATATTTATAGTTAAGATCAAAATATATTTATAATTGTAATATAATATGCAATATACATAATGGAACAGAATTAAAATGTTTGAGTTTTTTTTACTTAAATTTATTTTTAATAAAATAGTTAGGAACTAGACAAGTTTTGTATTCGTAAACAAAATCGAAATTTTAACAACCACGGCATAAATTGATGAAATAGGCAAATAAGTAAGCCCTTGAGTTTATCCGTCTGCCTATGCACACACAATGACATTTGGAGTGAAACTTCTTTATGCATAATAGATTCACATTATGACCTTAGAATGCTTTTATTAGTGGATTCCGAGGATTTTTAAAGTCTGTAAAGTGTAAAGTAATTTATGCGTTTTGATTTGTTGATGAATCTCCATTCCATTAACAGACCTTTATGTTGCTCTATCAATTTCGTAGAGGAGAAATTAAAAGCACGTAACACCTAAAAAATTATGAATCTTCATCGAATTCAATTTCTTTTAAAAGTTCTTCATGCACTGTCATGCATTAAGAACTTTCAATGCAAAAAAAAACTTCAGACGAATGTAAACATAAAGATTAAAATCAATGGGTAGTTTAACAAGAAGAATCTTTCATCCCAATTACAGTTGACAAGTCTATTAATCAATAAAATTTAAACGGGTTTTTGCTCAGCTTTTAACAAATGTGAGATTGTAAAAGCACGAAATTTTTATATGTGTCGTTAATCCATTCAGAATTGAAAGTAGGGTTGCCAGTTAAATTTTCATGAAGAGCATTTTACTATTATTTCATGAGCACCGCTAATCCTGTTTTTATATTGTTCGTGTGAAGTTTCTAATATTGAGTGTTCAATGTTTGTACTCGATTCAGGTGTGCATGTTATTTTAAAATCTTGTCAAAAGTAAAAATATTCAAAATGCTAACAAAAAAATCATTCCTTCAGCTAAATGTACTGTCTTCAATATATATTTTCTATAATATATAAATAAATAAGGATCTAATATATTTAATACATAATTTAATGATAGAAAAATAATAACAATGTACTTTAAGAATATAATCAAAAATATCAAACAGGCAAGAAATTTCCAATTCAATTTGGCAATCTTTCAGAGTAAAAGGGCTATTTTCTTACGCAATGTTATATGACCTTATTTCATACTATCATCGCAAACAAATTGTCACCCTGCTCTAAAATTATTGGAAAATTAGTAAGAGCATTACGTAAAAAAGGTCCATCCGCGATTTTTTGGTTCTGTACGTTTGCTTTCTTTAAGTAAAAAAAACAGCTTTGTTTTTACATTATTTAAAAACAAAGAAGGTATTTATAAGATAAATTTAAGAATAAATGTCAAAACAATCATAAATATATATGTACATTTTTGTATTATTTGACAAATCTTTGGAAATGTCATATAAAGTGTGTTAAAACAGATTATATTGCTTAAAGGACGTTTAACTTCTTGGTCAAGTATTTTTATTTATTATAATTAATAAAAAAAAAATGTAAAGCTTATTAAAAATATATTTAAAAATGTAAATGCTTTGTTTTTCATTTGCTTAATATTTTCTCTTTTCGTCAGGTCAGAGATTTTCTAAAGGGGTATAAATCGTAATTTTTTGTGAATTTTAGGTCAAAGTTATTATGAATGCTGTTGCTGTTTTTGTTAAAATCTTCTACTAAAAATAAGTCCGGTTTTCCTTCCTGATGCCATAACTCCAGAACGCAAGAACCGATTTCCACGGTTTTACATTCGTTGGAAAGGTCTCGGGCTCCGTGAGGTTTATAGCAGACAAAATTCAGGAAAAAATTCAACAGAGAGCGATGAACTCCGTTTAGCTTCCCATAGAAAGCTATTGTAAAAGTTCCGATTTGTGGAATTGAAATTTTTTAAATTTTTTGACGTTTCAAGGGCCCTATATTCTAAACCAAAGCTTACTTTTGGGAACCTTTTTTAGTCAACCATATCTCTAGAAACGTCAGAGATATCGACTTCAAATAACGTATGAAATCTACAATGAAGGAATGATTCTGATTGAGGATCAATGCTTGACTATTGCAAACAAGCTACTGATTGAAGTAGGAATGATTGCGCCAAATCGATCGATGCACGATGCATTAAACCAAGAATAAAATCGAGAGCTGCAATACAATGTTGATACATTGCAGTATTTCGTTCGAAATAAAGTGCCGTTGCTGAAGTATACGAAACATTAATGCAAGCGGTGGACAATAATACTGATGGTCTATTCTTCCTGGACGCACCTGGAGGAACATGGAAAACATTTGTCATTTCATTGATTTCGGCCACTATTCGATCAAGATGTGACATAGCTTTGGCGTTAGCATCATCTGTAATTGCGTCAACTCTGATGGCGGTCGTACTGCACATTCTGCTCTTAAGTTGCCACTCAATTTAAACACAATTGATACTCTGACATGCAATATTTCCTGATCCAGTGCAATGGAAAAATTGTTGATGCAATGCAAGCTCATTGTTTGGGATGAGTGCATAATGGCACATAATAAATCACTTGAAGCACTTAACTTCACACTGAAGGATCTACGACGAAGTAACAACATCTTTGGCGGCTTGATGATATTGTTGGCAGCCGATTTCAGGCAGACGTGCCCAGTAATTCCCCGTGGAACGCCTGCAGATGAATTGAATGCTTGCCTAAAGGCATCACTTTTGTGGATAACGTAAAAACATTATCGCTAACCACTAATATGAGAGTTCAACTTCAAAATGATCAAAGTGCTGCACAATTTTCCAAACAATTGTTAGCCAGTTGATGCGCACTGAATTTAACATTCAATCAAAAATCGCTGGCGATTTGGTGACAGATGATGATGTAGTAAATTATCCAACGGAGTTTTTGAACTATCTGGAGTTACCAGGATTTCCACCACATAACTTGCAACTCAGTTTGTTCAGTTATTATGATATTGCGTAATTTGAATCCACCGCGACTTTGCAACGGTACTCGACTTGCGGTGAAAAGACTTATGCCGAATTTGACTGAGGCAACCATTATTAACGGAAAGAACGTAGGTGAAAATGTATGTATTCCTCGAATACCAATGATTCCCACTGATCTTTCGTTTGACTTCAAACGATTGCAATTTCCGGTTCACCTTGCGTTGACAATTAACAAGTCGCAAGGCCAATCGCTTAGTGTTTGCAGGATGAATTTAGAAAATCATTGTTTTTCACATGGACAGCTATACGTTGTTCACGAGTTGGGAAACCATCCGCTTTGTTTATGTTAACGTCAGACCAAAAAAAAAAAAGGTGGTTTACCAAAGAGCACTTCAATGAAACGGATAATTTGCGGACAAGTATAACGCTTCGATTCAGTATTTACTTTGGATTCACTTTAATTTTTTACTTAGAGAAGTTCAACTAAATTACACTTCATTTTTGTAGTCGAAATGAATTCATTACTGTTGTGAAATGAAATAAAATTTTTCCTTTTCAAATATAAAACAAAAAAAAAATAATTTTTCTTCATCTTTTAATCCCCAAACGAAATGTTACAAAAAACGAAGCCATCTGGTGGCGAAACGGAGTTCGCCGGGTTTGCTAGTTCCAAATAAATACGTAACAAAAATTATTTATGAATCCCAGCGCATGGAAAAAAGGACTTTTCGAAATTAAAATAATACATTAAAAAAAACTTATAAAACACGTTTAACTAAGACCGATTTTATGTGTTTAATATTTTTTTTTTAAATTAATAAATCAACAGCCATTTATTTGACAAGGAATGTAAGTATAATAAAAATTGTTCAGATCGGGCTCTATTTGCATTCACACAGAATTTGTGTGTAGTAGTGCCTGTGGCGTGATGGGTAGCATAGGGAAATATATTATCTAGAGTCCCGACTGGTACCCGTCCTACCTAAAACACCCTCAAATTTTATTCGAGGTAAACTCTCTCTAATTCGAGGTGAACTCTCTCAAATTCGTGAATACATGTGAGTGGGGAAAAAAACAAAATGGGGGACTGGGCTAAAATAGAAACTTATGGAATTTTTGTGACCTGTCAAAAATGACAATTTCGATTTCAAAAACAAAACATTCAATTTGAGATTCTACAAGTTTTTGTAAATTATATTTTGTTTTGTCTAAATATTTGATAGAATCTATTTCTTTTCAGATCAAAAACCTGTATAATCAAGAGCTACAAGTGTATTTATTTGGAAAAACAATAGACCAGAAACTATCGGGTGATTTTTTAAGAGCTTGAGAACTTTAAAAAAAAAAAACGCATAAAATTTTTTTGAAACGTTAGATTGGTCCATGACATTTACTTTTTGAAGATAATTTCATTTAAATGTTGACCGCGGCTGCGTCTTAGGTGGTCCATTCGGAAAGTCCAATTTTGGGTAACTTTTTCGAGCATTTCGGCCGGAATAGCCCGAATTTCTTCGGAAATGTTGTCTTCCAAAGCTGGAATAGTTGCTGGCTTATTTGTGTAGACTTAAGACTTGACGTAGCCCCACAAAAAATAGTCTAAAGGCGTCAAATCGCATGATCTTGGTGGCCAACTTACCGGTCCATTCCTTGAGATGAATTGTTCTCCGAAGTTTTCCCTCAAAATGGCCATAGAATCGCGAGCTGTGTGGCATGTAGCGCCATCTTGTTGAAACCACATGTCAACCAAGTTCAGTTCTTCCATTTTTGGCAACAAAAAGTTTGTTAGCATTGAACGATAGCGATCGCCATTCACCGTAAAGTTGCGTCCAACAGCATCTTTGAAAAAATACGGTCCAATGATTCCACCAGCGTACAAACCACACCAAACAGTGCATTTTTCGGGATGCATGGGCAGTTCTTGAACGGCTTCTGGTTGCTCTTCATTCCAAATGCGGCAATTTTGCTTATTTACGTAGCCATTCAACCAGAAATGAGCCTCATCGCTGAACAAAATTTGTCGATAAAAAAGCGCGAAACACATTTCGAACCGAACACTGATTTTGGTAATAAAATTCAATGATTTGCAAGCGTTGCTCGTTAGTAAGTCTATTCATGATGAAATGTCAAAGCATACTGAGCATCTTTCTCTTTGACACCATGTCTGAAATCCCGCGTGATCTGTCAAATACTAATGCATGAAAATCCTAACCTCAAAAAAATCACCCATTAGAAGAAAACAATGAGACTTATTCTACTCGGAGTTCAAGTAGGCATGTACGTTTAAAAAAGAATCTCGTAAACAAAAGAATATTTTTAGTTATTTTTCTTAGCTATGGATTATTCAAATAATATACTTGACTAGCGCCAAACTGGTAATTCAATATTAATAGTCGACCGCCCAGTTTTGGAACGACTCAACAGCAGCAACAGCAACAGCAACGGCAGGCAAACCAGGTAAATTAATTCATTTACTTACGAGCAATCTTAACATGGATATTTTAAATTCTATGGTTCTTTAGGATTTCCAATGTCCTCCGCCCAGAAATATGATGCAAGCCGACCAAAAAAACGACTCTTGCAGCTGCAACTAAAGCAAAATTTTCTGCAAAACACTGCTGAGTGTTGTTTAAAAGTGAAAAAGATGTCTGATGGGAAACAAGCATCTAGTTCGAGATATTGGATTGTTCCTCAAATCTTTATTTCATTAATTAATTGAAAGTGATATCCATTCGTTATTGGACACTGAGTTCACCGAGACCAGAGAGAAAAGAACTAATAGAGAGAACCAACTTCGACGGTTGCTCTCTTTTTGCCTACAAGCTGTGATTTGGCCACCAACTTGCATATGTATTAACTCCATATAAAAAAAATGTGGGGAACAAATACTTATGCAGGTTTATGTGCATACTCACCACGAGAGAGAATAAACTTTTCTCTTTTTTCTCTCTGCTCACCACCTTTGAAAAATGGCGACCACCTTTGAAAAATGGCGGATGTAGTCAGCTGTTCAGAGGTGTTCAAAGAAAATTCAAAATTGTGAATGAACAACTCTCATTGTGTTCGTTTGAGAGTAATATCATTCGAATATGAAGTGAAATTAATTACTCTTGTTAGGTGCCAGAACAATGAAGAATTAGAAACAATTCTAAATTACGCATTTAGAGAAATATTAGTTAGTTATTTGAAGCCAGTTTTAATCAGTAAGTAAGTAAAATAAATTAGGTGGTGCAACAGTCCAATGAGAATTAGGACCTAGAAACATAAGACTCTGAAAGCACTACAACTATTATTTTTATTGTTAGCTTCGTTTATGCGTTTAATTTTCGCTCAGACTGTTGAAAAATGCAAAAAAACTCAGATTTGTTTCAATTTTCAGAGTTTATCGACTTAATTTTGAACGTTTGAACATTGAAAACGAGAGTTACAGAATGTAAACATAGAACAAACATTTGTATATACTCATCTCTTTTTTCCATTCCTATTTTATTTGCGTGTACTCGTTGTTTATTTTCTTTACATTACTCACGACATTTCCAAAATGCTGAAAATAAGTGATTTAAGTAGAGACTAAATAAAAAGACCGTCAACTTGTTACTTCTGTTGCCAATTTTCATTGCATAAGATTTGTGAATAGGTGATAAGCTATTCTTAGTGTTTTCAACTTAGGTAGTGTCATAGAGGAAATATATAATCTAGAGTCCCGACTTGATGGGTTTGCTCTCTTTCGGCCTACAAACTAAATTGAGTGGATTTTGTCCACAAGGATAAGCATGTGTTAGTTGTCCCGTGCATTTCTTATGGGAAAAAGCCATTATGAATATAGTTGATATGGAATTTGTGCCCATATTGCTCAACAGCGGGGGAAAAAACTATGAGGTGAACTCAGCCGTTCAAAAAAGAGATCCGTTGAATTCAAAAATTGAAAAATTAATGCAATATTTAAAGAAAAATTAATTTTGCAACTTCCTTTCAGTGAAAACTGTACTAAAAATAATATTTGACTGCTTTTGGCAAACAAATTCTATGATTTTTATGAAAATTTTTGATAAAAACAGAAAAAATCATGCAGAAAGTATAGGCGCACCATAGAACTACAATGCGAACGTGGCCTAATTTGAGTTTAACCCAGTTTTGACAGATTAACAGCGAGGTAAGTATTTTGACAACAAAAATGCAATCAAAACAAAAACAATGTACTGAATATTTTTTCTTTCAAAAATATAATTTATTCAGATCAGATTTTTATTTTGAGAAGCACCAAAGGTTGCTTCTAACCAGAAGATTTCAGTAACTTGAAATCTAGATCGGTCAAATCGAAAAAGTTGGAATCGGCAAGTCCCAGTCGGGTTGGGCATACGATACTAGCAGTATCATGGTCGTCGCGCGTAAGTTCACGTTCATCAAGAGCATCATCAAATTCGAACAAGTTTCATAATCGTCTTCATCGTCATCATCAAGCGATAAAATTGACAAAGCTTGAAGCGCCAAAGAGAACACCAAGTCGCCCAGCAAATCTGTTTTATCTAGCAGCGAAAAGAGTGGTTCACAGAGGCCGGGCGCGGTATCTCGCAATCAATCCATTCCACCTGCCAGACGTAAATGACGAAGTTCAAGGAAAATAAATCAGGAAGTTCAAGGAACGTAAATCACGACGTTAAAGGTACTTAAGTGTGTCCAGTGATGGGTGTAGCCTAGATGATAACAGCGAATACGGTGCTATTAACATGAGCCACGAAGACCTGAGTGATATTAGCTTCATATATTGAAGATGAAGCTACGAACGAATATCTATTAAATACAAATTAATCCGAAAGAGGAAAAGGAACGTAAGGAGTAAAAAACTGAAGAAACTACATAGCAGTTACGAAGAAGAAGATGATGATGACGAAGACGACGAGGATGCATGTGAATTTGTTGAATAATCTTTCAAACCATCCAAAAAATCTGGAACTGATAACACAAAGAGAAAGCAGAAGTTGTTACGGTTGAGGTGAGAGATTGTATTTTTTAAATTTATCCCAAGTATAACATTTATTATCTTTAGGATCTTCAAAGTCTAGTGGTTATGGTTCGGATACATCGTCATCCTCATCTCGTCACAGTCAAAAGGAAGCTGATAAAATAGCTAATAAACATTAAGCAGTGAAAAAGAGTGAGCATATTTTAAAAATTCTCTAAACTAAAGACATATCTAAATAATGTTCTTTCAGTGGAAGTTGATACAAGGCGATACACAATTTTGATTCAAATCAAAAAACATCATCAGACAAACCAGAAGGCAAAGACATAAAGAAGAAGAGAATCGAAGAGTTACTTAAGCAGCTAAGAGCAGTCGAAGACGCCACTGCCAAAACAAGTAAACAAGATCCAAATTGACCGGAAAGTCTTAAGTAGGTAGCACACTACAATTATTACAACTCATACTTAAACATCACAAACAATATATTGCTGCTGTTAATGCTTAATTGCAGCTTAACTCCGGGCTTAGAAGTAAGTAAGTTTACTATTACGTATTTCTAGTTGATAAATTTCTCATGTTTTCTTTTGTTCATAGTGTCCGAATGCCTGATGTGGCTTCAATGAAGCATACATTTGAAATTGATCCGTTCAAAATGTAAAATGTCTCCTTTTTGTTGTCAAGGATGAATATATCAATAAATTTTACATTAGTTAAAAGTCCTTCGCAATAATATTGTATTCTTTTTTTGTGTTAAAGAATTATTTTAACCATTGACCTCTTGGTTTGTTAATCATGTTTATTTGTTTTTAAAATAAAATGAAATTAATAAAAATATGGCAAGAGTACGATAACTTACGCGACAAGATATAATAACGGTTTTTGGTAGAGGGGCTTAATACAAACATTTTTTACTATGGGAGGGGGGGGGTCTATCTCCCCCCGTTTAGGCGGTAGGGGCAATTTAAAAAAATTGTTATTTAAAATGAAAAAATTAATTAAAAAATAACGGTAATACTTACAATTAAGTATCATACCTTTTTTAAAGCCAACATTCTGTTTTATTAGACAGTTTTTAATTCAAGTCAAAACTATGCGTAGTTTTTGAAAAATTTAATTTTAAACTCAAAATTTGAGTAAAAAAAGTTAAAAAAAAGGTTTAAAGTGTAATTTTTCAATACTTCAAGATTATCTACCATTGTTTTTATTTCAGAATTTATTGCTCTTATTTATTTTTGGTCAAAAACTGAAAACTAGATGATTGTATGTCTTTTAGTTTTTGAGAAAATTGAAAATAACCACAACTACTATTTTAATTTAATTCTTTTTTTTTTGCTTGAGTGGTCTTATTTTGATAGTAACAATGGTAGGTGCGAGTTTGGGTGTATGCAACAGTAAGGTGTGTGCGAGTTTGAGTGTGTGCAACAGTGGGATCTGTAAGGGGGGCATGGTGCCACCCTGCAACCCCCCTGCTTGGGCACACTATAGGATTTGGGGTGGGTGCGAGGTTGATTGGGTGCAAGGTTGGGTGGGTGAAAGGTGCGGTGGGTGCAAGATGGGGTGCATGCAAAGTTTCTTTTGCATTTAAATAAGCTGGATTTAAGAAAAATTAATTTATCCTTGGTACATATATCTTAATCCATATTCGATTATTACTATCAAAATAAGACTACGTAAATACTCAAGCAAGGAAAAAATAATTTAATTAAAAGATTTTTTTTTTTTGCTAATTTTCAATTTTCTCAAGAACTAGAAGACATAAAATCATCTTGTTTTCAGTTTTTAATCAAAAACAAATAAGAGCAATGAATTCTAAAAAAAACAGTAGTAGATAATCTTAAGGTTTTGAAAAATTACACTTTAAACCTTATTTTTAACTTTTTTTGTCCAAATTTTGAGTTTAAAACAATTTTTTTCAAAAACTATGCATAGTTTTGACTTGATTTAAAAACAGGCTAATAGACAAAAGTGTTGGCTTTAAAAAAAGGTATAATACTTAATTGTAAGTATTACCGTTATTTTTTAATTACTTTTTTTTCCATTTAATGTACATATTTTTTAAATTGCCCCTACCGCCTAAACGGGGGGAGATAGACCCCCCCTCCCATAGTAAAAAATGCTTGTTTTTAACTGTTCTATACAAATCCGTCATTAAACTTTGTCGCCTAAGTTATCGTACTCTCCCCAAAAATATGTTTTTAAATTCTATTCGACACTCAACCTTATAATTACTGATATAATTTACATAATTATAAGGCTTTTCGAGGCCAGCTTTTTTTCAAAAAAAAAAATTGTGATGATTTTCCAAAATATCTTTCTTTGTACTATTTCGTACTTTTTATTACGAATTTGCAGTAAGGTTAAAACATCAAGTGCTTGTAGTATATTGAAAAAATACAGAAATAATTTTGAAAAATGGTGTTTATCAGTTTGAGCCTTTGAGCATATGTAGCTAAAATCAAAGTTCGGATTTGTAATCACAAGACCCATGAGTCTGTTGACCACATGAAATCGCGAAAGAATACAAACGAACGTGATGAACCAAAACATAAGAAGAATAATGAATAAAAAAAAACATGCTTTATCCTTTTTTCTTTTATTATTTTCCAAAACTTTAATACAAATATGAAGTTATAATTCAATAATTTAATATTTGACTTCAGTATTCGACATTTTTTCTTGGAAATATTTATTTTTTCTTAATTACTCAAAAACTAAATAAATAAATAATAGCATTTTAAAAACAAAAACTATACTAAATAACATAGAATTTTGAAAAAAATTACAACTTTATTTAAAAACTAGCTGTGCCACGTTTAACGTAGATTATCAGTGGATGATATTCTCAGCGTGCCGTCGAATCAAATAAACGGCACAGTCAAATCGATCTTCATTGCAGAATTTGTTGCAATACCGCTTAGTTTTGTTTGGGTGCTGAAAAAAGAACAATTATTAGTGCTTTCAAAGTTTGTGGCTTATGTAAAACTTGCTTTGAAGTAGTCTTGCCATCATGAGCCTTCTTTTCTACGAACGCACAATTTTGTAGGAGTTGGCATTATGAATTCATGGAATTCAGCTTCTATTTTGCCAGTCTTTAAGTTTACCAAAATTGCCTGGAATTCTTAAGTAGGACATTAAAAAAGATGAGATTAGTTTTAATTTAATTTATTTTTGAAGAAGACTTGTCAATGATATACGACCCCCGTCATTTATGGTCTATGTTCTCAGATCAGGTTGCTTCGCAATCGACATTCTGTCTAGTTACCTCATCTGCATGCGTCGTCTGTATAAGACTCAGCGGCAGCAGTAGTCGCTGACTAAGCCAACAAAGTTTGCAAGTTGTAGTCCTTTAGTGGCAGCGTGACATTTAGCGCTACAAGCCTAGTTTTAGACCTAGAAAAAGATGAGGATTAAGCGAGTTGATCAGGATATAAATATTTAAATTCTTTTCCTTTACTTTCACGACTAATTTCCGCGCGCTATTGCACTCTGTGGAATTGGAAGATGTTGCTTTTGTTGCTGCTGAAAGAGTCGTTTCTTTAGAGCGGCTTGTATTATATTTCTTGGTGGATGATGCTTTGGCCAAAGTTGTTGGAAACCCTAAAGAATTATATCATTTAAAATATTTCTTTTTGGTAGACTTGTAAGTTAATCAATTAACAAACCTGAATTGCCTGCATGGGAGAAGGGCGTTAGCGGTCGATTACGGAATGTCGAAGCTTCTAATTGCACCATTGACTTGGTGGTGCTGTTGCTCCTTTTATTTTTGTGACAACTTCACCGTCAACGCCTGCGGCAGCTATGACCGCTGAGATGAGGACAGATGTCACCGATCATGGTACAGCAGCAATTGAGGATAGAAAGATGCACGTTTCAGTTCACAATCAGCAGAAATTGTATCCTTACAATTCCAACAAAAATGTACACACAATGTCCAGCGTCTGTCGTTAAAAACATTGATATTATTTTGATAGAGAAATATGATATAAGAAACTTACTTGTAAACAGCGGCCTTGTTTTGAGCAAAACTTTGCCTTCCGGATTCCTTAAGGTAAGTTGCTTCCTGCATTATGGCATGGAATTGGCAGCATCTAAAATGAAAACACAGACTTTAAAATAAATCGATTATTGTTGCACCTCCTTCACTGTAATTTGACTTACTTTTTATTCAATAAAGTGAACTTGTATATACTTTCTTCATTATTAGGAATTTTGGTCTGAAAAATATCAAATTATATTAAATATCAAAACAATTAACAAAAACTTACTCTTCAAATCCGAAATCCATTGTTTTGTTTTGCAAAATTGATTCTCATTTTTGACAGGTCACAAAAATTCCATAAGTTTCTATTTTAGCCCAATTCCCCATTTTGTTTTTTTTCCCCACTCACATGTATTTACCGATAGCGAATTTGAGAGAGTTTACCTCGAATTTGAGAGAGTTCACCTCGAATAAAATTTGAGGGTGTTTCAGGTAGGACGGGTACCGGTCGGGACTCTAGATAATATATTTCCTCTATGGGTAGTGTGTTGCTTTTAAAGGCTTAACTACATAAGCCGAAAAGTACTTTTGCACTAAAGTAAAAATATTTGTAATTAATATCGCAGCCAAATTTCATAATTGATTTTTTTGGTGGATAAAAAAGCTGAAAAAGTAATTCATGACAAATAAATGTTACGTTAACACTAAGTTCCAGAAAATATCGATTGATACCGCAATTGCAGAAGATATGGATATTTTATACAAATATTCCCGGTAAAGTGTAGAATTTTATTATTTCCGCCTTTTATAATTCAGTGTAAAATAATTTAATGCAATATATTTTAGATAATACAGTAGTTAAGTTATTAGTTAAAGTATTCCCAAGCAACAATTTATGGTAAAAAATCGGTTATTTACCGAAAAGTAATGAAATCGGTAAAAATCACGGCTGGGAAACGTTCCAGAACCATTACCATTACCCGAAATGGTCGGTAACTTTTGAACTTGGGTTTTTTCTTGGTAACAAAAAACCGATTTTAAAGAGTTAAATAATTACTTCTTCTAAACCTGGGTTTTTGTGTGGTAACAAAAGACCAGCTTTAAACGGTAAAATAATAACTGCTTATTGGAGATTTAATGTAACCGATAAGAAGCGGTTAATATCTTACGTTCTGTTAACGTTATTTTGAAGCGTTATGGTGACGTATTTTATTTACCATTTATTACGGGTAGTAAGGAAACCTACAAATCGGTTGTTTTGATACCTAGTTTCAAAGTTGTAATTAGGTTACTTAAAAACCATTATTTTTCGTCGGTTAGAATTTGGTTACCAAAAAACCCAGTATAATTCCGAAACAAGTTATAACTTTCCTGAAAATAAAATTCCTTTAAAATAAAAAGAGGTTACAAAATTGCTTTTAACATATTTTTTATTCATGTTTAAACTTAACATTTATCTACTTTAGGAACGGTCCTGTTTCAAGTACGTTTTTATGTATGCGGATCCCTCCGCATCGCTAAAGTTAGGGAACCTCTTCCTGACCGCCTCCACCATCACTCCAAAAATTTGCTTAAACACATCGAACCGTTTTTTGGTGGCCGTCCCGAACCACGAGTATTCGAGAAGCAAAGTGTCTCCAAACATGCACCTGGACATTGTGCTAACAGTTTTATTCGCGCTTACTCCTCCAAATGTGCTGAGTTTCCGAATCTATTTAAAAGAAAAACAGAACGAAACGAAAATTTTAATTATAATTTAACACATAGAGAAAAATAATATTAGTAAAAATTCATTAGTAAGAAACATTATAAAAAATACATTAGTAAAAATACAAAAGAATTTAGGCATACCAAGGCTCGCTTAAAAACTGGATCAGCCCCAATTTTTTTTTCCAGCTCATCCATCTGGGCGTGATCTTTGATGGGCAACAAGCTGTCGGGAATTTCAGCTGTATCCGTCCTCGCAACTCCAAGGCACAATTTCTTGATAATAAGGTTCCAGCTAACCTCCGTCTTAGCCATTAACTTTTCGAGGAGTTGCATATTTTCGACGGAATCCACTTTTAATGCCCCCAGCAACATTTCGAGGGACTGGACTTGCCCTTTGTTCAGCCCGCACATTTTGAATTGTTTGTAAGGCAATTTGCTGTTGAGAAGTGTTGGAATCTGAAATGTTCAATAAGAAATATTTTACAACTTATTTTTAAATTGAAACATTTAACAAAAAGAATAACATTTTGTATGGAATGATAAGAGTTATATTCTTTTGGGCTATGACATCTGCTGCTAAGTACTTCTGGAAACTGCATTGTTTCGAATTGAGACGACAAGTATTTTAGGTTTTAGAAAATTTTAATTAAATTAATAAATCGAAAGTACTTACCGATATTATCAAAAATGATTTTGCGCGCTATTTTCTGCCAGGCGTCCGATAGTTCGAGTCATTGTTTGCGTCCAGGAAAAATGCAAGTAATATTTGTACTTGTTTTTTATGTGGAAGTAAAAAAGATGTGATTTGTTTACTTATTTTTTACTAGAGAGTTAAAAAGAAGAGATTGTTTACCTATTCTTTATAAAAAAAGGTGAAATAGGGAAGAAAATTACCCAAAATAACGTTTCATGCAATAAAAATAATTAAATATAATGTATTCCAAAATGACTTACCAAATATCCTTTTGGACACAATAATCCTGTTGACTCCTTTGATAAACAATCCTTTTGTTTTCAATAAATTACTTTTTTATAATTTTCACAACTCACTTATTAGCACTTAGCAAACTTTAAGACTTCACGCCACGCACAACAAAAACCAACTGACGAAAACGTAGTCTGATATTGATTGGAAAATAGTTTGTGTGGTTGAGTGAGTTTGGTTGTGGAGAGAATACAAATGAGTTAGACTATTACTGAGGCTCTAGAAAGGTAATATTTAGACTTAATATAGATAATATGGAGTAAAAAATAGTAATTTTTCAACTTTTACTAAAAAAAGGTTATATTTCAACTCAAAATTAAGCTTTTTTAAAACCAAATTTACAATTCAAATAAAATTAGTAAAATATGAACCAATAAAACAAATTATTTAAAACCAATTTGACTTAACTACCAATAAAATAAGTTTTTTATAACCAGTTTTACATTTTTAGTAAAACTGGTAAGATTATAGCCAATAAAATAATTACCAAATTCAAAAGTGGTTTTTTTTAACCTGAAAAATCAGTTATTTTAAAGCTGGTTTTGAACTTGATAGCTAGAACTGGTAATAAATTAACCAGCAAATTGAAAAAAAGTAAATAATTGGTAAATATAAACATGATTTATGACCCAGGTTTCAAATAGGATTTTTTAAAGCCAATTTTAAACCTGGGTTATTAAAATACCTAAAAAAAAGGATGCAAAATTACCTGAAACTAACTTTGGGTTTATTTCAGGGTTTGTTTTTACCGAAAATTTCCCTCAGTTAAAATATAATCTATTTCAAACCATTTTAAAACCAAGGTTATTCCAGGTAAAATTAATAACCGCGGTAATTTTGCTACAGAGGTAACAAATTGTTGCTTGGGTTACTATTGAAATAAACATAACATACATTTATAAAAAACATGTACTCGTTCATAAGAGTATATACAAATAACGTCTAGTCTAAAAAACCTTAACCTTGTTACACTCTTTCTGCACACATCCTTTCTTGTTTTGGTTGTTAATGCCATCTATCTGTAACTTAGAGAAATAAAAGAGAAAAATAAATTCACCACCAACTTCCGGTATAACTTCTCCCGTTATTTATTGACAAACAAAAATGTTTTGCTAGAATTAATTTGAATTATATTTGGTATTTTTGTAGATATAAAAACGACAAGATGTTAGTAAAATTAAAGAAAGAAATTTATGAGAATTACAAATATTATAATGAGACTTTAAAAAACATAGCCTTCTTGGCTATCAATAAACAAAAATGAGAAATGTCGCATTTCCCGGAACTGATGTTTTTTTGTGTACTCTTCTCCTAGGTGAAAACATGTATACACCGATACGAACTCAACACGCTATAAAAAATTAAAGTAAGAGGTTTCGAAGAGACGGAGACGAGGAAATTTGGCTCTCTCATTTAGTTTTTTCTCTCTGGTCTGAAACTCCAAAGAACTGAAGAGAACAGAGACGTATTTATGACAGCGCAAATAGATCCAGAAGTAGCCATCTTTGACGATGACTTTTACATAATTGAAGATCCCAAGGAAAAGGTGGAGGCAGTGGGAGCTGCTTTCTAGCAAGTGTACAAGGTGAATTTTAGCATTTGTCCCAACCACGAACTGGAAAACATCAACATTTCATCACTTTTACCTTAGAAATGAAATGACGCAATGGAGATTTGAGAACCGCGGTTTTATGCGGTTCAATGACGATTCTTTGGCAAATGCCATAATCGCCAAGCAAACGGGACCAATTCCCTTGTTAGTGACGAAGATTGAGCTTCAACTCATCTCCAACTCAATAAAAAACAAAAAGTCAGCAGGTGTCGATGGTATATCCAACGTTGTACTAAGACATTTACCGATGGAGGCAATTGACATTTACACCACACTCTTCAATAATGCACTGAATAATGCATATTATCCAGTGCATTGGAAGACTGCTGTGGTTCATCCTCTCCCGAAAAAGGGAAAGGACAACTCCAACCCGTCAAATCTTCGGTCGATAAGTCTTCTTCCGAGCATCAGCAAAGTTTTCGAAAAGATCGTCAATAGGGCTCTGACTAAAGCATCTTGCACATGAGCTACGAACTACGAACTGCGAACTGTGGATGTTCGCATAGTTTGACTTTTCTTTCACATGGGCTTTATTTCTATTCGCAGACAGCAACGAATTGAATTATCCTTTTCTCCATATTTTCCTCAGCCATGATCTTTCACACAAAAACAAAACAAGGGTGGTATAATTTTAAGGTTATGTATCGCGCGAACAATTTATTCGTTGTAGTGTGGATGGTATGTGGAACGCGAATAGAGTTTGACAGTTCCTTTGTATATAAAATTTTTACCAATTTTAGTATCATTTCTTAAAAGTTTTTATTTCTTATATAAACAAATACAAATTGGATGAATTAAATTAATGTGAAGTCAATATCTTCTATCGTTCACGAGATATCGAGAACCGACCATCATTTTTATTCATGCTGCGTACTATTTCTTGTAGATTTTTTTTAATGAAAAATCGGACTGTTGGATTCTTGTAAAAAAATTATTGAATATCGAAAACAATATTTTCTGTGAGATAAAATTAGCTTGAAGCCAATATTTTTAATTTTTGTAAACATATTTGAGTCGAAAATAAATTTTTACTAACTTTTAGTAATGTTTTTATATTTTGTAAGAAAACTGTCAACTTGATTTGAGGACGTACGTATACACGCAACCACATACATCTCTAAAAATCTTTTATTTCGACTCTAGGGACCTTGAAACGTCGAGAAATGTCAAAATTTTCAATTCGACAAATCGGACCGATTACAATAACTTCCTATGGGAAGTTAAAAATACCTACTTCGACACTACATTTACGAAACTATACTTACTAAAAGTTAGTTAAAAAAAAACTTTCACTTGGATTTTTCTAAAAGTCACACATCTTAGAATAGACGAGCTGACAAAATTGTATTAAAGGTACCTACAACAGCAAACAACATATTATATATGTGGCGGATATAACAACGCTGTTGTCCATCACAATGAAGTCATTCAACACTGCAGTTTGTAAGTTAAATTCATACTCTGTAACCAACATCATGGTTGACAATTCTACTTCGACAAATGATTTACGACAACCCAATATTCCTTCTACTTTCTCTTCTGCAGGTGAAGATATTCTCGCGCAATCAGGTTCTGGTGTTAATAACGCAGAAAGTGTACCTGACAAACAAAAGAAAAAGTCTAAAAAAAGAAGCCGAGAAAATTCTGAGCTTGCTAGAAATTCTACCCCCCCCCTCAAAAAGAACAAATGTCAACATCACCCCAATACCTATAGATCCTACCCAAACCCCCCATATACCTCAAATTTCTGACTCAAATTCAGCTCCCAGTAGCGACTCCCTTACAGTAAAAACCAATTCCATCCCCATCAAAGCTGTTTTGAAACCAAAAATTATTTTTATATCTCGTCTGGACCCAGTTACAACGCCAGAAGATATAACTTCGCATTTAGTATCTACCAAGAGCATACCTTGTAGCTCATCCATTAGGTGTTCTAAGATAAGTAAACCAAACAGCTTTGTTTCCTCTTTCAAAATAGTAACGAATCCCACGTTCTTCGATCCCATTTGCAATACTAATATATGGCCCGCTGAGACTTTGGTCAAAGAATTTTCACAAAGTCACAAACGAGGTGTTTCTATGAAAACCAAGCCAAAAAACTCAACAGGCTTGCCCTCTTCTACCAAAACGTAAGGGGACTTCGTAGTAAGACCGCTGACATTTTTCTTAACTCCCAATCATTTCCACATGACGTATTCGTTTTGACAGAAACTTGGCTTAATTCAAGCTTTTCCGACACAGAACTTTTCAGTCAAGAGTTCGAAGTTTACAGAAATGATCGTCATGTTGGTAATGCAAAGGATTTAGGTGGAGGTGTTCTCATAGCGGTAAAAAATACATATCTCTCTTCGTCTGTATCTTTTCCATTTGAACTATCAATTGAACTGGTCTGTGTAAAGTTAATGGTACAGACTAAGACAATTTTCATTTTAAACGTTTATATTCCTCCAAAAAGTTTAGAGTCTGTTTATAGCGAACTCTCCTTGGCATTAGACTTTGTTATCAGTTTGTCCTGCTCTGACACCAATATCTTACTTCTAGGTGACTTTAATTTACCACACATTGATTGGATTCCATCGGAAGACGAATCTTGCTTTGAAGCCTCTATCTCTTCTTCACAATTGGAACTATCTTTTCTCGATAAAATCCTCTTTACTGACTTACAGCAAACAAGCTGTATTAAAAACTCAAAAAATCGAATTCTCGATTTAGTATTTTCTTCTGACGCTATTAGTACTCTTGTTCTAGAATCTAGATCAGGAATTACTAATATTGATAAATATCACCCCCCCTTGGACATTTTTCTTGACTTAAGTAATCACCTTACTGAACACAGTAATTCCTTTGATTGCTTATATAATTTTGACTTCAGAAAAGCTGATTTCCAGTTGTTGTCTGAAGATTTAATCACTTCTGGAATTGCTGATACTTTAGCATTTTCTAATATTGACGAAGCAGTTTCAAATTTCTATAAGATCTTTAATAATTGTTTAGAAAAAAATGTACCTTTAAAGAAATCAAGAAATACAAACTTTAGCCACCCTTGGTACACGAAAGAATTGCGTTTACTGCGTAACAAAAGAAATAAGGCATGGAAAAATTATCTCAAAACTCTGTCTCCAATCAATTTCTCTTTTTATGTTGAACTTTTTAACGAATTTAAGTCTCTTTCAAATTTTTTATATGCTATTTATGTTTCTGATATGGGCACCTCTTTGAAAGGGAATCCTAAAAAATGTTGGAATTTTGTAAACTTAAAGAAAAAATCAGATGGCTTTCCAGTTAACTTCACTTACAAGAACCTTTCGTTAGATAAAACTGTTGATATCTGTAACGCTTTCGCGACAAATTTCCGTGAGTCATTTGTTAATAGCCCTCAAGAAGTTGATGAAGTATATTTTCACAATCTTCACTCCTTTTCGCAAACTAGCTGTAGTCACATCCCTGTGCTACAGAGTACGGTCCTTGATCTTTTATCCGTGTTGAATGATGACTGCTCAGCCGGTCCCGATGGTATACCCCCGATAGTATTAAAAAAGTGTAGTAATGCTATAGTTGAACCCCTTACGTTCTTATTCAAACTTTCTCTAAAAACAGGCAAATTTCCCAGTTTATGGAAGAAGGCATTTCTTACACCAATTTTCAAGAAAGGTAACAAGGCGGATATAACAAACTACAGGCCCATTGCAAAGCTTTCTTGCATACCTAAATTGTTTGAACAAGTTGTTTGTGAAAGTGTAGCATTTTTTAGTAAAAATCTCATTTGCGAACAGCAACATGGTTTTGTGAAAAAAAGATCAACCGTTACTAATCTCCTCACATTCTCAAACATATGTTCAAACGCTTTAGAACAAGGTTATGAAGTTGACTGCATATACACTGACTTTTCCAAAGCTTTTGACCAACTTAGCCACGGAATTATTTTATTTAAACTTAAAGCTTTTTTTTCTTAGCTTGGATCAAATCATACCTTGAAAATAGATCCTATGAGGTAAAATTTAGAAATTGTCATTCTGAACCTTTTGTTGCTCAATCTGGTGTTCCCCAGGGAAGCCATCTTGGCCCTTTTCTATTCATCCTATCTATAAACGACGTATCGTCATGTCTACGCTCAAGTGATGTTCTTATTTTTGCTGATGACATGAAAATTTTTAAGATAATAAAGTCCACCCAAGATCGCATCCTTTTACAAGCTGACATTGATAGTTTTACATTTTGGTGTGGCAAAAATAGCCTTACCCTCAACCCTTTTAAATGCCAGACGATAACTTTTACTAAAAAACGAATCGGTAGTGTATTTGATTATTGTATATCAAAGCAAAAACTCGGTCGCGTCTCCACATTTAAAGATTTAGGTGTTCATTTCTGTTCCAACTTAGAATTTACACATCACATTAACTTTATTGTTAATAAAGCAAGTTCTATGCTTGGTTTTATAAAACGCTGGGCAAAGGAGTTCAATGATCCCTATGTTACTCTTTCTTTATACAATTGTCATGTTCGTCCTCATCTTGAATATGCTTCGCAGGTATGGACTTCGTATTACGAAATTCATAAGAAACGTATTGAATCAATTCAACATAATTTCATTCGCTTCGCCCTAAAGGGTCTTCCGTGGGAAGATCCTTATGATCTTCCTCCCTATGAACATCGTATTCAACTTCTTCAATTGCAAACTCTCCATCAAAGGCGTGTTAATAATGATTTAATTTTTTTTCATCAACTCATTAATGGTGAAATTGATGCACTTTATTTGCTATCTTGTATACATTTAAATTACCGAGGCGGAACTCATCACCTGCGTACTTTTGACTTTATACATATTGACTTCCATAGAACTAACTATGGAAAGAATGAAGCTTTAAGTCGAATGAGCATTTTATATAACTTAAACTGTTCATCGATTGATTTAAATTTAAATAAGGTGGGATTAAAATCATTATTTAGAACCAGTGCTCCACTATCGTAAACGTCATGTTAATAATTCATGTTAAATGTTAATAATTATTTGTTTTGTATTTTGTGCGTGTGTTAGGCTATAATTGTATTATTTTCTTACTAACAACTAACACATGCACTTATGATGAGCCTCTGATCGTAGTGTGACGCTTGCTGTAAGCTAACTACTTTCTGAAAACTCTGAAGTGTAAAAAAAAAAAAAAACAATTACGAGAAAGTTCGAGAACAAAAACGGCATTCTACCACCGGCATCCAGCGAAGCAACACCGACTTCTATTTCCTATAATTAAGTAAAAATAAAGAATTTAACTTAAAGTCTTTCTATTATTTTTTGCGCAGCGACTAAAGTGGTGACCCCGACGTGATGCAAGTGGCAAAACCCCATCGCATATTGAGCCTTAACTCCTGCAGAGCCCATACCAACTGAAGAGCTACCATCGCTAGCAGCTTCTCCGAGTATTGGCCGACCAGCAGACGGAGCGGCAAATTACTATGCTCGCCTCCAGATGCCCCCATTCGTTGAATCAGACGTCGACAATTGGTTCTTTCTGCTGAATTTTTACTTTCGGGCATCAGGAGTTGCACAGGACAGCCGAAAATTCGACACAGTTTGCGCACAACTGCCGCTCTCAAGAATAACCGAGCTCCGACCAATAATCGACGCCACTCCCGAACGAGGGAAGTATGAATACATCCGCTCCGAACTCATCAACTATTTCTCCGACAGCCAACAAAAAAGACTTCGTCGTGTTCTTCATGATATGCCACTTGGTGACAAAAAACCGAGCCAGCTTTACTGTGAGATGGCCCAAGCGTCCAGAGGCTCTCTGAGTGAACCCGTATTGCTCGACTTATGGGCTGCACGGCTGCCCCAAGCTGTCCACGCCGTAACTGTCCTGGTGAAGGGTTCTGCAGCTGATAAGTGTCAGATTGCAGACACAGTGATGGAAAACGTTGAATTACGACATTTAAGCGCTGTTGCATCAGAAGCAAGTCCTTCGGGGCTGTTACCCTCGTCATTTGAAATCGCCCAATTGACTCAAGAAGTTTCGAAACTAGTAACGCAGCATCGCCAACAATGACCTTCACGACAGGGCAGCCGCGCGCCATCAAGACAGAGTGAACTTCAAATTTGCAGCCAACGCAGGCGAGATGAATCAATCGAACAGTTCGACGATTGTTGGTTCCATCGCAATTTCGGAAAAAAAGCGACCAATTGTCGACCGCCTTGCCGTCTTGGTCAGGAATCCACTTCGTCAACTTCTACAACGAATCAATCATGACTCGGCAAGAAAAACTCGGATAATCAAGCAAAATCGATTAGTATATCAACGTCTATCAACAAACTGCTTACGTGAGCATAACACTAACCTCTCTTTTCTCATAGATACAGGTGCAGAAGTGTCATGCATTCCTCCATCTTCATCAAATAAAAAGCCACGACCAACCAAGATGCAACTCTTCGCTGTCAATAATTCACCCATAAAAGTATACGGTGAAGTCACTCATGAGCTCGACCTGGATCTTCGCCGTCCACTTGTTTGGACCTTCGTCGTCGCCGAAGTCAGTTCTCCAATCATTGGAGCTGACTTCTTCCAGCACCACGACCTAATGGTTGACGTTAAAAGAGCTCGCCTCATCGACTCGCGCTCCAACACAGTTTCGAAATCGCTCTCCGCTATTACCAGTAAAGTAACTAACAATCTACGCAACTCATCGATTGAAATACTCCGTTTGCCGAAATTATTACGAAGTTCCCAAACATTACTCACCTCGCACCACCAGGAGCACCGACCAATTCCAAAGCATTGCATTTCATAGAAACAAATAGCCCTCCATGTTCAGCTCGAGCACGTCGATTACCGCCTGATAAATTGAAAGCCGCAAAGAATGAATTCGAATTACTAATGTGGGCGGGCCTTTGTCAGCCCTCAAAATCGAATTGGTGGTTTGTTAAAAGGCCGCAGTTTCCACATTCAAACGGATCACAATCCTCTAACTTTCGCCTTCCTACAACGTCCAGAAAAATCATCGCCACGTCAAACAAATTACCTCTCATTCATCAGTCAATTCACTTCGGATATTCGGTACATGAAAGGAGAGGACAACAACGCAGCAGACTTACTGTCCCGCATCAATGCCGTCAATTCCAGAGATGATCTCTACTCAAAACTCTGCAAGTCACAAGAAAAAGATGCCGAGCTTAAACAACTTATTAAAGATAACCATCTTCACTCAATGCAACTAACATTGTTTTCTTTTCCCCACTTAGATAAACCAATTTATTGCGACGTGTCACACAACAGAGTCCGACCAGGATCTTTGCAGAGCATTTTTTGATGCACCCGGGGAGCCGAGCATCAATACGACTCATGACAGAACGCTTTATCTGGCCAAACATTCGACAAAATTGTGCTAACTTCGCCAAAAACTGCATCCCATGCCAACGTACGAAAGTACAACGCCACTCGAAATCCGAACTTCAACGTTACGCAACCCCGGACGAGTGCTTCGCTTACATCAACGTTGACGTGCTTGGACCATTTCCTCCTTCGAGGGAAATCGCTATATCCTCACGGTAATCGATCGATACACAAGATGGCCTGAAGCTTATCCCATGATGGATATGACAGCGATTAGTTGTGCCAATGCGATCATCACCGGATGGATTTCGCGCTTCGGACCTCCTTTGCAAATCACATCCGATCAAGGAAGACAGTTCACCTCGGCGATCTTCAAAGAACTTTGCAAGTCCATGGGAACCAACCACACAATGACGACCTCGTATCATCCCCAGGCTAACGGAATCGTTGAGCGGTTCCATCGAACGTTAAAAGCGGCAATCAATTGCAAGAATTCTGCTCGATGGGTACAACAACTCCCGCTGATACTGCTTGGCCTCCGTGCAACTGTGAAGGAAGATCTAAAAGCTACACCAGCCGACCTGGTCTATGGAACTTCACTCAGACTACCAGCCGATTTGCTTGTTCCATCAATCGAAAACCGACCGCAATGTGAATTCGTGAAAGATCTACGGCAGATGATGAGCCACACTAGACCGCAGCAGACGACCTGGCACTCCAAACAGTATCCATTCATTCATAAACACCTAAAATCTGCCGACTTCGTCTTTGTTCGCAACGACTCCGTCAAAGCCTCGATTGTTCCACCTTACGAAGGGCCTTTCGAAGTACTAGAGCGCTCAGACAAATTCTTCACTTTAAACATTCGAGAAAGAAAAACCAAAATATCGATAGATCGCCTAAAGCCAGCATATCTTGAAACCAGCGAAAACAACACCGGCGATAAGACACCATCGCCTTCAACATTTCGCTACCCAGATCCGCCACACAAAATAACTCAGCCTTATCACACATCTGGAGGACGTCTCAGTCAGAAACCAAAGCGCTACTCTTAGTGGATAAGCCTTCTGGGGGGCAATTGTGGCGGATATAACAACGCTGTTGTCCATCACAATTACACCAACACTCGAGTCTCGAGACTCGATAGAAGCTGCCTGTAGAAACTAGACAGAAAGTTCGAGAACAAGAACGGCATTCTACCTTCTACCACCGACTTCTATTTCCTATAATTAAGTAAAAAAAAAGAATTTAACTTAAAGTCTTTCTTTTATTTTTTGCGCAGCGACCAAATATACATAGGTACCTACCTACCTAAATATAAACTACATTTTTATGTAATGTAATGTGCCCTTTAAGGTGTATTGTTAACATTCATTTATTAAAAATGATACAATAAAAGAGGATTGGAACATAAATAAAAGATAGACACAAATTTGAATTATCAAATTATTCAAATTATCTGGACCAACATAAAGAATGCATTTTAGTTTTTATTTAAAACTACATATATCTAATATTTAAAAATACTGTACCTACATACCTATCAACTAATCTCAAACAAAGTGCTAAGTGTATGGATAGTATCACTGTCCGGATACTAGCTTGAATTCCCTATGGTATTTCATGAAATACCTGCCTACCTACCAATGCCTTTTAAATTTAAAATTTGAATTTAAAATCAAACCCACACCCTGAAAAAAAAATCACCTACCAATTGATATCTATCTACAAAAACAAACTTTAAAGGTCAAACAAATCTAATCTTCAAATATTGCAGAAAATCTTAATGCCAAATAAAAGCAAAATACCCACCAGCCAAAATATACATAACTTCTCGTATAACCAAACGTATAACTACCCCCATAATCTTCTTCTTCACAAAGACCTGCACGACAAAAATCGCATCGTAGCTTTGTATACATAAAACAAACCATGGTCAGAGAGAAAAAACTAATCGAGAGAGCCAAATTTCCTCGTCTCCGTCCCTTCGAAACCTCTTACTCTCATTTTTTATAGCGTGTTGAATTCGTATCGATGTATATATGTTTTCACCTCGGAGAAGAGTACTCAAAAAAAGATCAGTTCCGGGAAATGCGACATTTCTCATTTTTGTTTAATGATAGCCAAGAAGGCTATGTTTTTTAAAGTCTCATTATAATATTTGTAATTCTCATGATTTTCTTTCTTCAGTTTTACTAACATCTTGTCGTTTTTATAGCTACAAAAATACTCCTATAATTCAAACTAATTCTAGCAAAACATTTTTGTTTGTCAAAAAATAACGGGAGAAGTTATACCGGTAGTTCGTGGTGAATTTGTTTTTCTCTTCTTTTTCTCTAAGTTACAGATAGATGGCATTAACAACCAAAACAAGAAAGGATGTGTGCAGAAAATGTGTAACAAGGTTAAGGTTTTTTAGACTAGACTTTATTTGTATATATGAACGAGTACATTTTTTATAAATGTATATATGTTATGTTTATTTCAATAGTAATACCTTAACTTTACTAAACATATTGCATTGAATTATTTTACATTGAATTATAAAAGGCGGAAATAATAATGTTCTACAGTTTACCGGGAATATTTATATAAAATATCCATATCTTCTGCAATTGCGGTATCAATCGATATTTTCTGGAACTTAGTGTTAACGTAACATTTATTTGTCATGAATTACTTTTTCAGCTTTTTTATACACCAAAAAAATTAAGTATGAAATTTGGCTCCGATAATAATTACTTGAACACAGCATTTTCTATGTTTAGTTATTCAGGCTTAGCCGTTTGATTTGCATTTATTTATGAATAGCCTAAAAAGTTCAGCAAACATCTATGAATAAGCCACAATGCACTTTCAAAAAAACTGTAGTTAGAACTTTCCCTCACAGATTTTTCCTTGTCGCTAAACTAAAAGATAAGATATAAATAGTTAGAACTGGAAAACTTATAAAAATGATGCATAAGACTTAAATTTTGGTTGAAAAACAAATTTGTATATTCTTTTCACAAAACCACTGACCTAGCGAGAAAACAAATATTTTTACTTTTGTACAAAAGTATTTTTCGGCTTATGTAGTTGTAAAATTTTTTCTTATATAAATAATAAGGCTAGTACACAAACGTTTTTATTTAATACTTTATTCGTCGAAATGTAATTTTCTTTTTGGATGCTACTGCTCAGCACAAATTTTCTTAGTAGACTAACTTATATGTTTAAATTTACATCTCACCGTACATAAAATTCAATGTTACCAAAGATACATTTCAATCTTAGATAAATTGTAAATGCTGCCAAATAGTCAGGTCTGAGATTTACTTAACATTCTCGCCTCTGGTATTGGGACCTCGTCACTTTTACCATCTTCCAAATCGAGGACATATACCTTGACAATTGAGCACTTTAAAGTTCCACTTGAAGTTCTAACTTCTACCACTCGAATTTTATCATCTGGTCCGGGAAAAACTTTGTCGATGATACCCTTCCGCCGATTTCCTCTAACTTCATTGTCGTTAAAAAGAAGAACGACATCTCCCACTTGTACATCTCGACCACTTTGCGCCTTCCATTTGCTCTGCTGATTTAGATTTGGCAAAAACTCTTTCCTCCATCGGTTCCAAAAATGATCAGCCAGCCGCTGTGTCATTCTCCATCGCTTTCGTAAGATAAGATCCTTGTCGTCAAAATCACTTATTGGGGCAGAAGCCGATGATCTGCCAATCAAAAAATGGTTTGGCGTAAGTGCTTCAGGTTCGTCTGGGTGATATGGTACTTCAACTAGAGGCCTCGAGTTAATTATCTGCTCGATCTCAGCAAGTAATGTGTTCAGCGTCTCATCCGATGGATTTACTTCTTTTAGAATTGCGTACAATGATGTCTTGACGGATCTCACAAGTCTTTCCCAGCATCCTCCCATATGGGGTGCTGCTGGCGGAATGAAACGCCATTTGATACGATGCTTAGTAAGTGCACCTCTTATTTCAGACTGGTCAAGCTCCTTTAGACATCTCTTGAGTTCCGTGTCAGCTCCTTTCAAGTTCGTGCCATTATCCGAGAATAATTCATTTGGGCATCCACGTCTGGCAATAAATCTCCTAAGCGTCATGATGCAGGAGTCGGTGGTCAAACTGGATGCAACCTCTATATGAATTGCCCTTACTGTAAGGCATGTAAACAATACACCGTAGCACTTCTCAAGGTGTCTGCCAACTTTAACATTTATCGGCCGAAAATAGTCGACACCTGTAAATGTAAATGCTGTATTATTTGACAAAAGTCTTACCGCAGGTAATTGTCCCATAATAGTGTGCTCGGGTTTTGCGCATCTTATCTTGCAAGTATTGCATTTTTTTCTTCTCTGTCGCAGTTTTGGTTTAAGCTTCAATATCCAGTACCTCTGTTTGATCTCATTCATAACGCCTTAATGACCAATGTGATTGGCTTGGTCGTGGTAGTACTTGATAAGCAACTCGGTATACTTATCTCTTCCGTCGAGAACCACTGGTGTCTTCAGCCATTGATCAGCTTCTATATTCGACATGCGCCCTCTGAGTCGAATGATGCCCTCGTCGTCTAGTTGTGGAATGATGTTATATAATTTGCTTGAACGGCTAACAACTTTATTCTTCCTTAATTCAACAATTTCTTTGTGGAAAGAATTTTGTTGAGATTGTCGTATCCACAGTTTATTCGACCATTCAATTTCAGTACTCGTCAGTTCACCTTGGTAGTACACCGCATCTTCATCACCTCGGGTAATTCGGCCTTTTATTTTGAGATTTTCCATGTACCGCATGATCCAAGCAGTAGCGCTTATCAGTCGATACCAATTTGAAAATCTTGTCACATCTGGTAAAACGAATCTAGCTGGTTCCGAAATTGTTCCAACAAACTCATTCATCTCATCTTCCTCGTCAGATCTGGTCACTTTATTTGTCTTCATTTTGGGCCACATAGAAACGTCTTCATACAAAAAGGAAGGTCCTGTGTACCATCTACTATCAGCTTCAAACTCTTTTGATGTCATTCGAGTTGCGTCGTCGGCAACATTAAGATTTGTCGGCAGCCAATTCCAGTCGGATATATTCGTCAGGTCGAAAATTTCACTCAGGCGATTTGCCACGAACTGCTTAAATCGTTTTGCCTCAGACTTTATCCAATGATAGACAGTAGTCGAGTCAGTCCAAAATAAAACTTTTTTAAATTTTCTGTTATGTTGCGATTTAATTGTGTTTGCGAGACGAGAACCCAAAACAGCTGCTTGCAGTTCTACTCGTGAACTCAAACCAGAATAGTGGAGATTATAATGCCGGCCATTCTTACGAACAATGGCATAACAACGAATCTCAACGTCAACATCTGAGACAACGAGAAAACAATCATCTCAATCCTTCAGGGAGTCACTATTTTGAACCAAATCTTCCAACTGCCTACCAACTTGCCGCCAGACAATCACTTCCAAATGAACTACCTATATTCACTGGACGTTCTGAAGAATGGCCCATCTTTATCACCATATTCGAAGGCACAACGCTCTCATGCGGTTTCAATCAAGTTGAAAATCTTTTGCGTTTGCAAAAATGCCTGAAAGGCAAGGCATATGAAGCCGTCCGCAGTAGACTGACACAACCATAAAATGTTCCTAGAATAATCGAGACCCTCAAGGAGATTTATGGCAGACCCGAAGTAGTTTTAGACTCACTAATAATAAGAGTGCAGAATGAGCCAGCCCCAAGAGCCGATAAACTGGAGTCTATCATTCCATTTGCCTTAGCTGTCGATAACATATGTTCAACAAGGGAAGCCTGTGACATGTTCGACCATTTGTACAACCCATCAGTGTTGCGCGCCCTCGTCGAGAAACTCCCACCCACAATAAAACTACAATGGGCATCACATATGGAATCTCTACGCGATGTTAATCTCATTACATTTGGTGACTGGCTAACCAAACTCTCCAGAACTATAAACCGCGTCACATTCACAAGTCCTAATGTAAATACCAAGGCAGAAAGACGAGGTGAAAAAGGTCATGTCAACATACACAACGAACAAAAGTCGCAGAAAATAAAAACTTGTCGTATATGCCAACAGCAATGCAACAAAATTGAAAGCTGCCAACAATTTAACACCATGACTCTGAATGAGAAGTGGAATGCTGTGAAACAAAACAACCTTTGCAGAACGTGCTTGTATTTCCACCCAAAATCAAGATGCTCAGTGAACTCTAAATGCGGAGTCAACGGCTGCTATTTCCGCCACCATAAGCTACTTCACAATCCAAAGAACGATGCATCCTCAGTCGCACAATGCAATGCTCATCAAAACAAGGCAACTTCAGTTCTGTTCCGCGTCCTTCCAATCATTATCCATGGGGAAAACGGCAAAGTCAAAGTGTATGCCTTTCTTGACGAAGGGTCTTCGCTTTCATTGATGGATGATGCACTCCAGAAAGAATTAGGGATCCATTGACAAGCAGATCCACTTTGCCTCAAATGGACTGGCAATACGCACCGTATGGAAAAGGACACAAAGATCGTATCCTTGAGTGTGTCTGGGATGAACAGCACGAAGAAATATCGTTTAAATAACATCCATACTGTAAAGTCGCTTGACCTACCAGTTCAGACAATCTGCATGGACAATTTGGTAAAAAGTTATCCGTATTTGAAAGGAATCCCGATCGAACCTTATGAGCAGGCAACACCTAGGATCTTAATTGGCCTCGACAATGCCAACTTAGGATTACCACTGAAATTCAAGGATAGTGGGCGCAACGACACTGGCTACGAAGACTCGTCTGGGCTGGGTTGTCTATGGTCCCTACGAAAACGAAACCAGCATTAAACTGCCACCAAAGGTCGTCAATCACACTCATGAGAGCTTCCACCATTGCGAATGTGAACAAAGCACAAACATCAAACTCAGTGACATGCTCAAAGATTTCTTTTCATTGGAGAGTCTTGGAATAGTTCCAGTTCAACCTCAAACAACAATGTCAAATGAAGACAAACGAGCCCTTCATATCCTGGAGTCAGAAACCAAACGTGTGAACAACCACTTCGAAACATCGTTGCTCTGGAAGTACGATCACGTGCAACTTCCGAATAGTCGGCCGATGGCAATTCGTCGATTTAAATGCCTACAAAAGAAATTAAGACGTGAACCATCATTGAGAGAGAATTTAAAACACCAAATTAACGATTACTTTTCTAAAGGATACATTCGCAAGCTGACCCCAGAAGAGCTACACGAAGATCATTCCCGCATTTGGTATCTGCCTATCTTCCCAGTCACGAACCCTAACAAACCGGGAAAGATAAGGCTAGTCTGGGACGCGGCAGCCCAAGTCAACGGAGTTTCGTTAAACTCGGTTCTACTCAAAGGACCTGACCAGCTGACTTCATTGATGGGAGTCCTCTACCGCTTCAGAGAAAGAAAATTTGCCATATGTGGTGATATTCGTGAGATGTATCATCAAGTTCTCATCAGAAATGAAGACCAACATGCCCAACGATTCTTGTGGTGCCAAGACGATTCCCAATACGAGCCAGATACTTATGTCATGCAGGTAATGACATTTGGTGCAACATGCTCTCCTTCCTCTGCACAGTACGTGAAGAATAAGAACGCTTTAGAGTTCCAAGAAGCTTATCCGAGAGCTGTAAGATGCATCACAACAAATCATTACGTTGACGACTTGCTCGAAAGTGGCTTCGAAATTGGCAAATGGATTTCCAACTCATCCAAAGTCTTAACGCAACTAGGAGAAAGTTCAACGACGAGCCAACGAAATCTCAACATAAGCGACGCTGAAACAGCCAAGGTACTAGGTTTGTGGTGGTGCACTTCCACAGACTCTTTCAAGTTCATATTAAATCCAATCAACAATGGCATGCTGCAGACGAACCGCAGGCCGACAAAGAGGGAAGTGTTCCGTGTACTAATGTCAATCTTCGACCCATTAGGATTGATAGCAAATTACACGATCTACTTGAAGATTCTGCTGCAAGAGATTTGGAGAACACCAGTTGAATGGGATGAACCCATAGGCGATCAAGCTTCTGAAACAAATTGAATTTATTTCTATTCCTAGATGCTACTTGGACAAACTAAAATTCGACGATGATAGTGAAAATCAATTGCATATATTTGTCGATGCAAGTGACAAAGCGTATGCCGCCGTTGTTTACATCAGGGTGAGCTCAGGAGGCAAAGTCGAATGCAGATTGGTAGGAGCAAAGTCACGAGTGGCACCACTGAAGTTGGTTTCAATTCCTCGACTCGAACTAGAAGCGGCGAGACTTGGATGTCGTTTTTCCGCGTTCATAAAAGAAAATCATTCTATCAAAATATCACGTTCGTACTTCTGGACAGATTCACGCACCGTCTTATGCTGGATACGTTCAGATCATCGTCGCTATCGCCAATTTGTTGCCTTTCGTGTGGGAGAAATAATTGAAAATACGAACATCAATGATTGGAGATACATACCAACTAAAGTGAACGTTGCAGATGAATGTACTAAATGGCAAAAAACTCCAACATTCTAATCATCCAGTCGGTGGTACATTGGCCCATCGTTTTTAAAACATCCAGAAGAAGACTGGCCAGATGACATCCCAAAGACTATCACAACAGATGAAGAAGTCAAGAGTAATCTGTTCATCGACAAATATAAATATAGATCTGAATGCATCATAAACGTCAAACGATTTTCAAAATGGAAACGCCTACTACGATCTCAGGTATATGTTTTCAGATTTATTTTTAATTGCAGGTCGAAAAGAAACAAAGTGCCAAAACGTTTGGGAATAATTTCGAAAGATGAATACCAAGAAGCTGAAAATTATCTTTATCGCCAAGCACAACTGGAATCATATGCCAAAGAAGTAAGAATTCTCGAGGCCAAAGACAACTTACCATATAAAGAGGGAAAAGGGCTTGATGCAAGTTGCAACATTTATACTCTTTCACCGTATTTAGACAACGAAAAGATCGACGAATTGATGCTGCTGTTGGGGTATCACTATGCATGAAAAGACCGATTCTTCTCGATAGACAGACTTACCTCACCGGTCTTATTATATAACACTATCATGAGCAATGTCATCATTTGAATAATGAGACAGTAATAAATGAGTTACGCCAAAGGTTCTGGATACCAAAGATACGTGTCGCTGTTAAACATGCAATCAAAAACTGCCAGATGTGCAAGATTAAGAAAGCAGTTCCACAAGCACCGATGATGGGAGATCTTCCAGCAGCAAGGCTCTCAACATTCTCTCGGCCTTTTTCATTTTCCGGAATCGACTAATTTGGCCCAATGACAGTTGCAATAGGAAGACGAACTGAGAAACGTTGGGGTGTGATTATTATAATCTGTGGCCGAAAGGACGAATACTGGACACAGTCATCAGCAAGAATAGTGGACAAGTCCGACAAGTTACCGTACAGACAAATTCTGGAATCTACGTTCGCCAAGCGGTTAAAATAGCCGTTCTTGATGTTTTTAAGGATGGTAAGTCAACGAAGGACGTCGTCGTACCGGAGGGGAGTGTTGGCAATACTGCCACCACATCAAAAACGCCACCAAGCAGCGAACTCTTGAACCTCCAGTTGATATGAGGAAAAGCGACACAACTTACCAGAGAAAGAGGGAAAATACAAAAATTTGTCCAACGATCTTTTCTGATTTGATTTGATTCTTTTTGTTCGACGAGACCACATGAGCGGAAGAAAAAGACGAAATTTAAAGTCTTCGTTTTTTGTATTTTTTTTTTCTAAGATAAATAAATAAGTTAAAGGTACAATTGTGAGTTCTATTATTTTTGTTGATTTATGGAATAGATTTTCAACAATTTTGTTATATGCTTACATTGTACCAATTTTAACATTCTTTCACACCCTAATATGAAAAAAATGAAAATAACGTTTGCTTAAACAAATATTATTTTGTCTAATCGTGTGATAGTCAACGTCTTAAGCATTGACGCTGTGAACGTTGACACAGAAAATTTAGATGTTTTTATGACGTCAGAGAGTCAACGCGTTGGCCCTTAAAGTTGATTGTTTAATTCTAGCTTGAGTCAACTTAACTCCAATCAAGAAACGACTTAAGTCCTTACAATTCTGCTTAATACACACCAACCTACCCTCCTTAATACTTACTTTTCTACATACCTACCCACCCACTACCCACATTACAATACAAAATACAAATTTTAAAAAATACCAACATCGAATGTATTTGCTATGGAAAAATTCAAAATATGGCAACGAAGCATTTGTTGTGTGTAACACCCAAAACCAAAACAAAATAATAAACAAAGATAAACAATAACAATGAAATATGAAATGTAAACATTTATGAACTCGCCGTATATCGACCTACATGTGTTTATGTTGAGAATGGTCAGCCGTCACCAAGCGATACCATCGTGCATTGAACTGATCATGTTACACATAGTCATAGTCGGTCGCTATGCGCCGAATGCAATTAAATATTGATTTTTGTTTATGACTGCAATTATATATGCATCACATTGACTGAGCATTCGGAATGCCTTTGAGGAAATATAACCGAAAGTATATTTTGTCAAGTGGACATTTGAGTATTACGTCATGTGGGGTAATATATTGTAGGTCATAAGTAGAATAAATAAAATAAAGAACTAGGTTAAGAATATCTATGTACATATGAAAATTAATTTTGTATAGAACTAGTTGTAAGTATAAATAGAAGAAAATTTCGAAAATAAAATTAGTCTAGTTTTACACTTAGAACAAGACTCATCTACTTATTATCGGCTGGAGAGCTTAGATTCATACTCAATCCAAATCGTGCATTTTGATGCTCGGATTAATAAGCGGCTTTGCATAAAGCTAAGAAATATATTTCTGTTCTTTTGAACCAGGGCTTCCTCGTCAAACCTTACACATTGTATCAAAACTTAAATTTGAAAACGTTGCTTTTAAATTTTCAGATTCAACAAAAATAGAAAATCTAAAATCAAATGAATACAATTTTCTGCTAACAAATCTAAAACACATACAATTAAATGTATTGTATATGCATACCTTCTATAAATTGATAGGTATACAAAAAAATCTCAGGTAACGCTGGCAAAGACTGATTTTTGTTTACATCTGAGTAATTTATTTTATTTATTGATTTCAATATTTGTATACTTCCAATCGCTCTTAGATGCCACACTTAATTTTCGTACAGGCAGCGCCCTCATGGTCCGCCTTCCGTAATAAAATGTTGTGTTTCATGATAGTACTATTCAAATATATATACAATTACCTATGTGTACCTGTATCTCCTCTTAAATCCTTCCCAATTTTCCTAACGCTCACACTGTCTTTTAATAAAACATATAAAGGTATTTTATAACCCCTTCAAAACCTGTAAGTTATAAAAAAAAATTTGGAACAGCTTATAACTAATGAAATATCAGCTTTTATATAATTTAATTATCGAAAAAGTACATTTTTTATTAATGTTCCCTTAAATATCAAAATTCAAACAAGTATATTATATTCCATTCCTGACAACATTACTCGCACATAGGAATGGTTGAGAGTCATAAAAGTCACTAGGCCCTAGTACTCAACGAATTGTTGCGCCATCTAATTTATTTATTTTTAATTTTATTATAGCTATTGGATATACTCGTAACATACGTATAAGGCTTTTAGAGGCTATCCAAACACATGAAGTAACTGTTTTTCAAAAATGTTTGTGATGGTTTTCCAAATCCGTTTAAATTTTTTCAAAACTTTGGTAGAGTCAAATGAAAACACGTGGGTCTTCTCATAACGAATATACAAAAACTGTAGCTTAAATGCAAAGATACATCTGTACTTCGCAAAATCATTTTGTAAAGTTAAGGGATACGTTGTGTACGAACGTGATGAAAAAAAAAGTTTTTAATTTTGTTGAATTGAACACATGCTTCAATAAAGAAAAAAAATACAATCTACAATTCAGCTTTTTTCTTTTATTATTTGCGAGTTGATTACCATATACATATTTAAATTCTTATTTTTTACTTTCACTCTGTGGAATCAGAAGATGTTGCTTTAGTTGCTGCTGCAAGAGTCTTTTCTTTAGAGCAGCGGCTTGTATTATATTTCTTGGTGGATGATGAATTGGCCGATGATGTTGGAAACCCTAAAGAATTATATCATTTAAAATATTCCTGTTTGGATCACTCGTAAGTTAATCAATTAACAAACCCGAATTGCCTGCATAATCTGGAATTGCTGTTACTGATGTTGAGTCGTTCCAGCACCAACACTCACCTGCTGGCGTTAGCGATCGACTTCGGAATGTGGAAACTTCTACTTGAACCATTGACTTGGTGGTGTTGTTGTTCCTTTTATTTTTGTGACACCTCTATCGTCAACGCCTGCGGCAGCTATATGAAAGCTGAGATGGGGGCAGATGTAGCCGATCATGGTACAGCAGCAATTGAGGACAGAAAGATGCATGTTTTAGTTCACAATCCACAAAAATTTTATTCTTATTCTTCCAAAAAAAATGTAAATGTATCTGTGATTAAATTGATATTATTTTGATATAAAAAACTTACTTGTAAACAGCGGCCTTGATTTGAGGAAAGCTTTGCCTTCCGGATTCCTTGAGGGAAGTTGCTTCCTGCATTATGCTATTTAATTGGCAGCATCTAAATGAAAACGAAGACTATACAAAAAATCAATAATTGTTACACCTGCAATTTGACTTACTTTATCGTTTATTCATTGAAATGGACTTGAATTGCTTCATTATAAAGGTTTTTGCTCTGAAAATATCAAATTATATTAAATATCTAAGCAATTAACAAAAACTTACTCTTAAAATCCGAAACCCATTGTTTTGTTTTGCAAAATTGATTGTCATTTTTGACAGGTCACAAAAATTCCATAAGTTTCTATTTTAGCCCAATCCCCCATTTTGTTTTTTTTTTTTCCACTCACATGTATTCACCGATAGCGAATTTGAGAGAGTTCACCTCGAATTTGAGAGAGTTCACCTCGAATAAAATTTGAGGGTGTTTCAGGTAGGACGGGTACCGGTCGGGACTCTAGATAGTACTATTCAAATATATATACAAAGCGGACAACAAAATAATTCCGGATAAACAGTTCGGGTTCAAGGCGGGTCATGACACAATTCATGCTGCGGTTAAACTCGTTTCTGATTTCCAATGGAATAAATCAAAACAACAATGCACAGGTGCTGTTCTGGTTGATTTGGAAAAGGCTTAGAACAGAAGCTCTTTATCTTAAACTGAGCAGGCTTGGCATAAGCAAACCATTGTTGTATATACTCAAATTAACAATGGTCTTCAACAGGGAGCGGTGAATTCGTCGATTCTCTTCAGCATTTACACCAGCTATCTGATAGGTAGTCTTACAAAGGCAATTGCGTACGCCGACGATCTAGTTGCGCACAGAACGGCCCGAAAGGTTGAGATTATTAGAATTCTCTTGCAGCGTGATTTCGACAAGATTCAGCGATATTGCGACGACTGGAAACTGAAAATAAATGTCCAGAAGTCGGAGACAATTCTGTTCCGGACTCCGTTGGCTCGGGCCACGAGGGATACGTGCAAGAATTGGCGCAAGATGGTCATCGTTGATCTTCACGGCCACCGATTAGCGAGCAAAAGTGTAGTGAAATACCTTGGTATCTGGTTAGATCAGTATTTATATTTCGACAGATATATAAATGCTGCTCTGACCAGGGCCAGAAGAGCCTTCGCTCTGACGAAACGGCTGTTTTACAGCAGTCGGCTTGACCCCAGAGTGAAGGTAATTTGCTACATGGCCCTCATACGGCCGATGATCGTTTATGGTTGTCCTGTGTGGTTCAACGTTGCCCCTTCCTAGATGGAAAAGTTTCGGGTGTTCGAGCGGCAGGGTTTAAGACGCTTTACCGGCTTATATCGAACAGCCGAATCTTCTTACGTGCATTACTATTCCAACGAGGTCCTATACAACGGGGCTCGAATCAACAGAATTGACAATTTCGTGATAAAACTCGTTCGAGGTTACATTGCAAGAACTATGTCTTCGACCAATAATTTAATTTTCGGGGCGTTCTATCCGAACGACGAGTATTTTGAGAGTGCACGCTTGAGCGGCTTCATTCCACCAGAGGTATTCCTCTTTTTAGACAGATGCGGTCTGATACAGGATAGATTGGCAGTTCCGCTAATCTACCACGTCAGACGACGAACCGTGGATAGGCGACTCCTGTACAATCGGGACGTCATGGCACAAGGCGGAGCAGAGCTCCTTCGGTTCAGTAGGGCTGTGTCCGAACGGAACCGAACTGATAGGGTGAAGCAGGAGAACCAGTTTTGGTGGCTTTAATCGGCACTTGATAGTGGGTAGTCGGGATGGGGTCTTAAGCCTTGGCCGGCTTACATACTTGTTTTATAGTTTTAAGGTTTAGTTTTAAGTAGAATAGGCATAGTGGAACCAAAAAACAAAAATATGAAAAAAAATATTTAAAAAAAAATTAAAAATAAAACTAAAAAAAAAAACATGGAATAAGAAAGGACAACAAAATATAAAAACAAAAAATGTTAGATAGTAAGATTTGCTGCTGTGATTGTTCTAGTTTTAAGTAGTTTATAGGTAGAATAGGTAGTTTAAGTTAGTTTTAAGTTTTATTTAAGGACCTAATTTTAAGTAGTTTTTAAGTAAAAAAAAGATATTGAAATTAGTTTTTTTTTAATTTTCTAATAAACAAAAATAAATAAAATGGATTACAGTAAAATAGATCTTAGGGCCGAAAGGCATTAGTATTAAGTGTTATATTTTAACTTAGATTCGGCATATAAACTGTAGGTCCCCTCTATCCCTGAAAACATTACTTGCACATAGGAATGGTTGAGAGTTGTAAGTCACTAGGCCCTGGTTCTCTACGGACTGTTGGGCCACCTTATTTATTTTTTATTTTTATAAAGACAGGTTAATCAAAAATATTGTGCACCGATTAGTCCTAAATTAAATTTAAATTAAAAGTATTTTTATAAATATTGTTGTTAGAAGGTTTTAAACTATACTCATTTGAGTATAACTGTCACATGTTATTTACTAAAAACTCTGTAATATACTCATCATTATACAAACTTGAATCAAAATAATAATAATATATATATATAAGGGGTAACGGCAGTAGAAAATCAGTCATGAAGGTCGCAATGTTTTTTTGCAAATGTCATCTATGTAAAAAAAACATGGTGGTGCCCATGTCTGATGTTCTCCTACCTTTCCCCTTAAATAGTTTACAACAATGTAATATGACGACATCCCTGACAACAGTACTCGCACACAGGAATGGTTGAGAGTTGTAAGTCACTGGGCTCCAGTTCTCATCGGAGTGTTGCGCCACCCAATTTATTTATTTAATATGACGACAGACGTAAGCCACAGCAATGCGAGCAACGTATATTGACCCTACCAAGAAAAGTAATGAGTCTATAAATCAAGACAATATTAATAAATTGCAACACTTTCATGTTAGGGTATATAAACACCTCACTTCCGTTGCTTTACTCCAACGTCAAATCAATATTACTCAGCATAAATAAGTTTATAATTCATAATATGAATTGTACCTACATAGTAAGCATTAATTTTAGATATGTACATTATGTAAATAAAATAATTTTCTTTAATTTAATTTGGCAATCAAGAATTGAGTTGAGTTTGGAACTCTAAACAATACGGCCGTTTTTTATTCTACTTAAATATATACATAACTTGCGTGGCCGGGTCAGCTAGTAATTTATGAGTTATTTGAGCACCGAATCAACTTAAACGTAAATACCAATTCTTGTGTAATACATGCAGACTTTTACTAATAATACACGATGCAAAACAAAATTCTAGACCTTTATGGGAAAATTTGTTAACTAAAACTTAAAGTAAAGAGAGGTAAACTTTTTTCTTTAATTATCCTTAGTTCAACAATTTCATTAATTTTAAGCAACATTGCCACACTATCCATTATTTATTTTCCATAACATTAACTTTGAGTTAGCCTTTCATAATCGGTTTAAAACTATAGGTCCCCTCCATTTCTGACAACATTACTCGCACATAGGAATGGTTGAACTCTCAACTAGACTCTAGTCCTCAGCGGACTATTGTGCCACCTAATTTATTTATTTTTTTATTAACTCTGAGTTAATTTTTTCACTTGGAGTGATTTTGAATTCCTGAATATTGCAATGACTGGGAAAGTCAGAGGTAAGGCATTCCACACTAGCGTAGTACGGCTAAAGAACGAAAATCTGTATTTGACAGTACGACCAAAGTTGGGCTCGAGGGTATACTGATGAGCATTCCTAAAAGCGTGAGTATTACGGTTGAACTGTTTAAGGGAAGAAGTGCAGCTGGCTATTTCTCTAGGGCATAAACCGTTAAAATAACAGTAAAAAAAGAGTTAGACAAGGAACTTTACGATCAACAATCGATTTATATCATATTTTGTTGTTGCAGTTCCACATCCGATGAAGAGGGATGTGAGTCTGAAAACGAATATGAAAAGCTAAAGCATTAAGTAAGAAGTTGCAGACAGGAGATCATTAATAAAAATGAGAAAGAGTGTTGGAGATAGAACAGAGCCCTGGGACACACCAGCATTTATTTTGTGGTTTTCAGGCTTGAACCTATCCAATACTATTTGTATTGAACGATCCGAAAGGTAATTACTAATCCAATGAGAAATTGATGCATAATTGGGAGCGGGCTCATCCGTTTTTATAATTTGCTTTTAAAAAATTCTTTGAAAAAAATTGCATTTTTCTTTTTCCATTAGGTACAAAAAATTCAGCTTTTCAATAGTCTGCACATACATTTTCAGAAAAATTAAATTCTACCAATTAATTTTTTAATTTACAAAGATCGAAGGATTTATTAATATTTATTTCTTTAAGTTACTATTATAGCAGCTACTATTTTGTTAAATAATAATAAAAAATATAATAATTACAAATGTAATAATAAAATATTGACACAATAATGTTTGGTTTGTTTCCTATTGCCCAAAAGATCTGTAAAACTTTGTTAACTTCTAGTTATGATTATTCAATACGATTTTTAATTGCGAAATATGTATATGTACTATATGGCAAGTAGTACAGTAATAAAAAATTTCTGTCTTAACAATAATTGATGGTCAAAAATCTCATTGGTTTTATTTTGTATTTAAAAACAAACTTATTTTGCAGATACAACAAACTCTTTGGCTACACGAGTAAGTTCGTGCGACCAAGTCGTGGATTTTATTTCTTTAGTTTTGGCTAGATAAGTAACAAAAATAAAAACAAAAGACTAAATTGCCTTAGGCTTAGCCCACACTGAACATATTTTATTATATGAAAAGAAAACAAAATACGCGCAAAATAAATTACACTGTATAATCCCTCTATGTTATAGGTTAAATTATTTAATATAGTATTTCATATGATATTTGAAAAATCTTCATAAGTTCTTAGAAGATTCTCAACAGAAAAAGATAAAACAGTTTAAATTAAAGTTAAGTATACACGATTGGAAGATTTTCCAATACTGGCCGAACTGTCAAAAGTCTTCCAATAGCATCCAATTCGGTGCGAATGGCCAATTTTCTATTAAATGAAAAATGTCCGTTCATACGGTGGATTGATTTTATCCAAATATTAGACAATTTTTTGTTAGAAAATCGGCTGACAATTGCCGAACATTTTTTTTCTTCCAATCAGTAATTGTCTGTTTACAAAACAAACAAATTAGTAGACTCATTAGAGGACAATTTTATCGACAGATGACAGAGAATATGAAAATATATTTAAGAAGTGAAAACAACAGGCCGTGCAAAAACATTTAAAAAAAATACAAATTATAAAAAAAGTGAAACAATAATTAAGCAGGTAATAATGACCATCTTGTAAAATGGGTTCATGCCTTTGCCATTGTATATATATTTCTTATAGTACTCTTATGAAGAGGAACGATCGAAGCGACATCTGGGCGGCGTGGAGATGATTGAATTTGATTTCTTTTTTCAAGAGTTGAGAATGGGGAAAAATTCAACAATAATTAAAGAATAGACTATAGTAAATATATATACAATGGCCATCCTTTTCAACCTTTTTTGTTTTTATAACTTCTTTTTCGATAGATTGCCAAACGGTGACTTCTTAATTCTTTCGATGTTCGTAGTTTTCAAATTCTTTTAAAATCCTGTAAACTTTTTTGTTGTTTCTTGCTCAAAAACTTTCTGACAATTAAAAATTTGATGATGCTGTTTGCAAAGAACATCATCCAATATTCAATTAGTGAACAATCGTCCAATTATTTGCAAATACCAAAAATTGGGTGTTTAGACAAGTAAAAACTATTGCAAGGAGTCGACCAATTTTTTGATAAAAAATTGGCCTACGTTAAATGCTATTTTTTCTGTCACTTTTGACAGATAAAATTGGGTGTATACATGGTTGATAGAAAATTGGTCAAAATGTTTTGCCTAAGATCTGCCAATATTGGACGATCTTTTAATCGTGTATACTTAGCTTAAGTTTTGTTTTTGTAACTAATTTGTTGTCTACACAATTTTATTATATCAAGTTTTGAATGATATTACAAAAATATAAAAATATTGTTTAAAGCAGGTAGTTTTAAAACTTCAGAAAATAGTTAAAACTAACTTTAAAACGCGTTTTTCAAGACTATGAAAGAAAGTATCAATATCAAGGTTTTCTCAAAACTTTATAAACAGTCAATAACTAAAGCATTATTCACATGAGCACGACCAACGCCCATCGAATGAACGAATATTCGCAGATTTTGACATTTCTTTCACATGAGAGTTTTTAAATCGTCGCGAATGAAGTTTGACTTTTAGGTTATGTAGCGCGCGAACAATTTATTCGTTGCAATGTGGATGGTATGTGGAACGCGATCAATTTATTCGTTGCAGTGTGGATGGTATGTGGGACGCGAATAAAGTTTGACAGTTCGTATCAACTAGAATTTTGTTCGCGATATTGATATTGAAAAGTAAAAGTATGCATCATAAATCAAATAGAAACTATATTGCTATCGTTTTGTTAAGATTTTGTGTTCAAATATGTCTTTAAACGTATATAAAATCACATTTTGTAATTCATTTGTCGTTCGTTGGTCGCGCTCATGTGAATGCTACTTAAGGGGAATTTCCAGAAACTAAATTGACGACCAGTGTTTTCGACCGATTCACATACGAAGTGGCATTGTTAAGTAAGGATAACAACCTATATTTTGATTATAAAAGGTACTAAAAGTTTATAGGAGAATTATGGGGAAGTGCATGTGCCATTTTATGGTAAACATATTCCTAAGCTGGCAAGGATATTAAATTTTGTGTAGTACAATAAAGAGGGTAGGTTGAGTTAAGCATTCGACAGTAATTTGATTGGCTCAGCGATGTACAAAAAATACATAGGTATGCGTATTTATTTTATATCCTATCACAGATTAATTAATTTTTTTTTGTAAATATATTTCCCACTAATGCTTATTCTTCATGCGCGTGACAAAATATATATAATTGGATCTCACTTCCTCTAAGTTGTAGGTATTAATCTAAGCTACAGAGATATAAGTATGTCACTAAAATAAGTATTTTATAACGTCGGTGAACATAGTTCGACTTATTTTCAAGTAGCCAGTAGTCAACCACAGAACATGGTTGACAAAAACGAAATTTTTTGGCTGCTATCTAGAACCAGTCAAGCTATGTATGATGTTAATTGATGCAATTTTATCATTTTTTCCAAAACAAAGCAGAGAGTATAGAGTAAAGTTCTTTTAAAAAACACATCGTCATGCTTTTGTAAAAATAATTAAAATCTTTAAAAGTAAATCAAGATTAAAAAAAATAAATGCACGACTTGCTCATGCAGCCAAAGAGTCTGTTTAAAAATATTTTCTGTATTTTAAAATTTTAAAATGAACCTGCAAAAAAAGTTTATTTTCAAAAATTTAAATGTTTCTTTCTCAAAAAAAACTTGAATTTTCAATATCTATGTAGGTATATATATTAAAATCAATGCCACTTTTCGTTGTAATATTATAACCCAACAATGCCTTTACCGATTTGGCTAATTTTGGTCTTGAATTATTCGTGGAAGTCCAGAGAATGTTTGTACGTAGAGAAAATTTAAAAAAATCTTGAAAAAGTGTAAAATCAACATTTTTCTATACTCCCATACACAAACAATTTGTGCTAATACCTACTTATGTAAAAGCCAATTTGAACCTCTATCAAAACAATCGGAGACAAAAAAGTAACGTTAGTTCTGTCAAACAAATTTAATATCATCATATGTCATTTCATTTTATCAGCTATAATTATTGCTTTGTTGTGTTTATATTTTCCAAACTATTGTTGAGTTATTGCTCTGTGTTTATATTTTACAAAATATTGTTGAGTTGTTGAGTGAAGGTAAAATGCCACGAGCAAGGCGACCAAACATAGGCCGACGAAAGCGTAATGCTAATCAAGTGGAATTATTAAGACGATCTCAGATTACAGATGAACGCGCACAAGCTAATGCATCGCAGCGTGAACGTACTGCACAGAATAGATCTGTTGACCCTGTACCTGTACTTAATCACGAATACGTCGTCGTGCTGTTTTGGATGAAATGCTGCGTGCTGCTTTTAATTACAATAGTCAGATTGATTAAAGTGTGTACGGATACATTGCAATAATGGACGCAATATGTCAACATTGTGATGCGGCTAACTTTCCAGGTGAAACGCCCGGAATGTGTTGTGCTAATGGCAAAGTGAGATTGGCAACATTAGAAATTCCACCCAAACCATTGTATTCATTTATTTTTGGTACATCTCAAACGTCGAAGCAGTTTTTGAGTAAAATTCAACAATACAATTCGGCATTTCAAATGACTTCTTTTGGTGCTACTAAAATTATTAGAGATAATTTTATGCCGCCTTTTAAGGTAAATACCTCAACAGGATTGTCCCATGTTTATATCAATCTGAATCATAAAGTCTTACAAATTCTGATTCAACATCTACCTAAAATTGCATATATGTTACAGATTCAGGCAGGGCCAGATTTATCATCAAGCTGGTTCGTTATTGCCATACCCCGACGCTGATCATCAATTTTTGCAAATTTATTTTATTGCTGAAGAAAATCGTGAATTGGATCAACGTTGTGCAATAGTTTCAAATACAAGACGAGAAATTATTCGTGAGCTACAAAGGTTCTTCCATCAGCATAACGCATTAGTTCAATTGTTCAAAATTGCTCTTGATCGTATGCCATCTGATAATCACAAAATTGTAATAGCACCAAATTGAATATTCAACAAAAACATGTATATGACACAATCATGCAAGCCGTTTCCAATAATGCAGGTGGATTATATTTCTTTCGTTGTATCATTGATTTTAGCGACTATTCGATCGGAACAGAAAATTGCATTGGCACTTGCATGTTCGGGAATAATTGCTGCTACATTATTAGAAGGTGGTCGGACCGCATACTCTGCATTAAAATTGCCTTTGAATGTACAGGTGATTGAAACTCCAACTTGCAATATTTCGAGAAATTCTGCTATGGCAAAAGTTCTGCGATTAACGTCAATTTTTTTATGGGATGAGTGCACAATGGCGAATAAAAAATCAATAGAAGCATTTCATCGAACAATGCAAGATTTACCCGGTAATCAACAGCTTTTTGGTGGTGCTCTGGTATTGCTGTCAGGGGACTTTCGTCAAACATTGCCTGTCATTTCTCGATCAACTCCTGCTGATGAAATAAACTCCTGTTTGAAGTCATCAGTTCTTTGGAAATATGTACGAAAATTGATACTAAACATTAACATGCGTATTCACCTACATAATGATGCAACTGCCCATGAGTTTTCAAAACAATTGTTAGAAATTGGTGATGGCAAAATACCAATCGACAGTACTGTAATGTGTATACACTCTTTATCTCTTTTAATATCGTGTTATAGTAGAATAAGTACGTAGCAACCGTTTATTTGTAGTAATAAACACTTGTGTAGAACATTTAGAATTAGGAACAACATCTAGTGATTAAGAGGAGAACTCGCTTCGTTAAGCATCTAGTGATTAGTAGGAGAACTCGCTTCGTTAAGTATCGAGAACAACCTAGTAGTTTCTCGAACCGAATTGAGGTATGTAAATAGGCGCTCGGAAGCGAAGCGGATTACTATTGGTTGTGAACTGCGATAAGTAAAGACTGTGTTTAAAAAGCAATAATTGCAAGTAAAAACTGTGTTTGAAAAGTAATAATTGTGTGCATAAGTTTTAATTATAGGACCAAGCCGAATATTACAGTACCAACGGATTGATCACTTTACCGAACAATTTTTGTACAATTGCGCAATCTATAGTTGAGTTGATTAAATGTGTTTTTCCGAATATTCTTAAGAATTACAGAAATCATGATTGGTTGAGAGAACGCGCCATTTAAGCACAGAAGAACATTCATGCCATTAATTTTCAAATTCAAGCGAAACTGCCAGGTGTAGTCACGACATATAAATCAATTGACAGTGTTATGAATCAAGATGAGGCAATGAATTATCCAATTGAATTTTTAAATTCATTGGAACCGGCTGGTATACCACCGCATAGCCTGAATCTGAAAATTGGTTCTTTGATTATATTATTGCGAAATATTAATCCACCAAAACTGTGTAATGGCACCAGATTGGCAGTGAAAAAGTTATTGCCAAATTTGATTGAACTACAATCTTAACTGGTAAATCAAAGGGAGAAGTGTGTTTGATACCGCGTATCCCTATGATTCCAACTGATATGCCATTTTTTTGTTTGAATCAATGAACTTTATAATCACTTTTTATTACTATGCTTAATACGTAGCGAAGCACGTACCGGGCCGCTAGTAGTACATATATATAAAATTTTTCAGTTTTAGTTTAAAAATATTTTAAGTATGCAGTACTTATAGCTTATTAATATACGTTTTAAATTTCAACTTTGATAACTTTTCACACATTTCTACAATTACCTAGTCTATAGGGAAATCTTATAAGAACTAGAAGCTAGCCAAAAACAAAATTTCTACATTAAGTTCTTAGGCTGATTTTAAAAATTTTAAATGGTCCCTTAGAACCTCAAATATGAAGACTCAAAAGAGTTTGGCTAAGAAAAATCTTTAAGTACGTGTTTTTTTTTAATTTTAGTGTTAAAAATACAGTTAATGAAAAATTATTAATAATCTGTTCTAATAGATGCTCAAAACATCAAACGCTTTTATCTTAACATTGCATTTTTGAATTTGTTCTGACTAAGATAAAACTCGGATAGTTTCTTTGAAAGTAACAAGGTTTTTTAACTTTCCATAGGAAGTTATTGTTATCGGTCCGATTTGTCGAATTGAAAATTTTGACACTTGTCAACGTTTCAAGGTCCCTAGAATCTAAATAAAAGATTGTAAGAGAGATGTCTGTACGTTCGGGAAGCTTTTTTCTTCGTTCATAACTCAAGAACCAGTGGAGATATCGATTTCAAATAAATTTTGTTATACAGCTAATGATGCAGAGAAAAAATGAGTTGGTGATTTTTTGCCAGAACACTTCAAGAAAAAGTGAAAACTTGGGTTAACCCAAACTATCTCACGAACCAATAACACTAGCGACTTTAATTAAATGTTATATTACATAATGTGACGTTATACCAAACTAATATAATTTTGAAAAAAAAATCAATTAACGTTTTTTTTATAAATAAAAAAAAATAATTGTCACCTCGAATATTTTACGAACAAAAAATGATTTCATCTCCAAAATAACTGTGCACCAAAAAATATTTTTTTAAAAACCTAAAAAAACATTACTAAAAGTTGGTAGAAATTGATTTTCGATTTAAATAACTTTTCAAAAATGTAAGACATTGGTTTCAAGCTTATTTCATGTGAAAGAAAATATTGTTTTCGACATTCAGGAAAAATTTTAATAAAAATCCACCAGTAAGTTTTTCCATAAAAATTATAATCTACAAAACTTAGTAAATTGGTAAAAATAAACTATCTGCTTCTCGATATCTCGCGATTAAATGAAGGTATTAACTTTTAAATTATTTTATTCTGTGCTAAATTTTCTTAAAAAAAAACAATAGGGTGGTATTTGTTTGTATAAGAAATATAAAATTTCAAGAAATGCTACTAAAAGACTATAAATCTCGTTAACAAAAATAGATTTTGAAATCAAACTATTTCTTGGAAAGTCCAAGAATTTTAGCTTTTCCGTATTCGCTTAAATATTTGACATTTTGCCTCTTTCACACGAGACGGTTTCGTCCGTATACGGTTAAGATCCGTACGATTTTTTTCCGTACGGACTTTGTTTTCATACATAACGTATTTTCCCCGTGAATCGTCTACGTTTGATTATATTATAGACTAGCTGACCCGGCAGACTTCGTACTGCCTCAATTGATAATGTTATGGCTATCAGATGGCATCCGATCCAATGCTATTTTGAACATGTTTACGTAATTATTATTATGATGAAGAAACATTTGTAATTCTTGGACAATGGTTCTCTTCACTGTTGAATTGTGAGCACAACGATTATCAACTTCCGCATCTGAATTGCCCATAAAATAAATTTGTAAAAATTGATGATCTGCATCAGGTAGTGGTAACAATGCCCCCAGTAAGTGATAAATTTGTCCTTGTATCTGTAATATTTGAAGGAGGTGAATGTGCTCATGAAACTCATGAACATAGGTCGAAATATGAAACAAAAATTCGGCCCTCCCTTACAAAACTGACTACCATCTGATTGATTTACTATGGGGGGCCAAATTTTTTTGTCATATTTCGACCTATGCTCTTTGGGGAAAGTTGTTGGGTTTCATAAGCACATTCACCTCCTTCAGGGTTGATACCCCCTTTCGTTACACGCTGTATATATATTTTAGTACAAACTTGAATATTATACAAAAATATTCTGGTATAATACCTTGAAAGTGGGCATGAAATTGTCCTGTATAATATGTGTAGCGCCAAATGATGTCATCTGGAAACAGTTGTTATATTTCTGAATGTTGGCCAAGAAGTGCTTAGAATCATTTCCAATCCCAGAAACTAAAGAGCGTAAAGGATCTGGTGGTGGGACCAATTGTGGCAATTTTACTTTGCCTCCAGCACAACATAACCCAGTAGATTCACCAGTGTATTTTAACGCCTTACAATATTTACAAATTATTTTCATTTCCCCAATTGTTACCCATTTGTCGGAACAATAATCAATTGCCGGATCATAGTGGAATGCAGCTCATTCAAGAATCACAGGAGCACCGCCTCTGCGGATTCGCTCAATTTCATTATGTCGTGCTCGCTGTTGTTGTGTTTGCATTCTAAGCCTATCCACTTCATTGTCACTCACTAAATAACGCAATACGACTATTTTCTTGATCTGTCTCTCTCTGGTCATCAGTGCGGTTAGCACGTGAGGTAACTCTTCGCACATTTGATTGACTGCGACGACCTAAGTCAGGTCGTCTTCTCCTCGGCATCGTAACGTAATTAATCAAAGTGAGAAAATTTCTCGCTCACTTAACAGTAACGTCTTAACAGTAAAGTGTCACTATCTCAAAATATCAACAAAAAAAGAGCACAATACTTGGAATGTCACTATCACAAAGGATCATAAAAGTGAAGAAAGTTCCCGCGCACGTAGCGGTAATCGTCACTCACAAAGATAGAAGGATGCACTCATAGAATATCGTAACCATGATCGTAACCATATTAGTTGGTTGTCAAATCTAATGTCAACTATTATGGTTGTGTTCAGAAACTTAATTTGTGACAAAACTTAAGATTTATCAAACTTAAAAAATAATCTGATACAGTTACAACTTAAGTTAGCTAAAATTAAGTTTCGCGAAGCCAACCAAAATAATTGGAAATCAGTACTACTAATAGTTTATTACATTTTTTGTCGCGTTCGCGATTCACTTTTGTTTATTTTCGGAACGCGACATTAGATCCTCAAAAGCGCACGCGAAGACTATTTTCATAGATATGATTTAATTTGATCTTTACGCAGCGGTAATAAATTGCAAATTGACTCTTTGACGTTAGGAACACACCTAAATTGCTTAGACAACAGTGATTGATTATAATTTAAAATGAACTTTATTGAATAGCAATAAAGTTCAAATTGACTCTAGAAAACATTTGTATGGGAAATAGAAAAGGGCTGTTTTTAGGGTTTTCCCGGAAATTATTCGATTTTGTCTCGCCTTTTAAACCTTCCCTAGACCTCCACGAACATTTCAAGACTAAGATAAGATAAATCCGTTTAGCCGTTCTCGAGTTTTAGTGAGACTAACGAACAGCAATTCATTTTTATATATATAGATATTTTTCTTTAGTACAAGTGACGACAAAAACGGATGGCAGACGAATAAAAATCGTCTGTTGTGAATGCGTTCGCGTAGTCACGTACGCCACTGATAAGACGGCGACGGCACGGTCGCCGTATATTTCAGTCGTTGACGCGGCTGTTTTAAATCATCCATACGGAAAAAACCCGTCTCCGTCCAGTGTGAAAGCTTTAGTTAATTTTATTAGTTTACTATCAATGGCTCACGGATAAAAACCGGACGGATTTTAATCGTACGGACGAAACCGTCTCGTGTGAAAGAGGCCTTTGAATTCAAATTGCGACCTCTTTTGAAAACTAGCAAAGCTACTCATTTAACATTTAGTACTAATTTTGTACTAAAAACGTCAGTTGTTGTCTTCACTAACTTAATAAACTTTGGTTTCTTTTACTTACCATAATTTATGCCATAAATTGAAAGTTTCTATAAAATCATTTGGTTTCTACAGGGTATGACGTGCGAATTTTGTATGTCCATAGTTTTCATTGATTTCCAGCCATTTTTTTATTTACACCTGAAATTGTCAATCTCTATAATTAAGTTCTTGACATGAATTACATCAGCCAAGCTGCTAACTTTTCTTCTAATCTATGTGCCTCTTTTTGGGTTAAGTAATTTTATGTCAAGACTTTTCGGTAAAATACTTTTTTTTAAACCTTAATTTACACCTAATCGTAGATTGGTTTAGGAAATCCTTAAAACTTTAAGCAATTTCCCAATTCACTTTCCAATAATGGTATGTACAAATCTTTGTTGTCTCCAACCCATCCACTTTGTAGATAAGAAGGACTATACCTTACCTATCTTCCGGTTTCAGGACGGAGGCCATCATGGATACTAGAGCGCTTATGACTATAGAAGCAAGAGCAATACAAATTATGATCTTAGAAGATTAAAGACCATCGTGTCCTAGGCAGAGATAGCTTGATATTATGATACAAAAAGTTAAAGACATAGAAAATAAACATTCTGAAACATGTTTTTGGATTTTAGGTTCAGAAAAGAGACAAATCTTGCAACAGTAATTTTTCAATGGATAAGTGAATCGGATTGGGCAAGATAAGGAATTGTTGAAAACATCTAGTCACTTAGTCTTTTGTCTTGGTTTCATTATTAATTAGACTTAGTTTGGTATAACGTGTTGCAACCAATAAACCATAATTCTTAGACAGCTGAGCTGTGAACTTCTATGCGGATAATTTTCTTAAACGATTAGACACGTACCTAGACTTATCTACATAGAAAAGAAAAGACTTACAAATTTGCTTGAACACTAAATTAGAAAATTCATGACGAATTTCGTTCTACCTTCTACTGCTTAAACCTCCGTTAATCTATTGGATCGTTGAACTAAAATTTCTAAACCTTTCGTTTGGTAACTCGCCCCAAGTATGCTTTCCTTGCGATTATCTATCCTTAAAATAAAACGAAACAAAGACGATTTGTTTAAATTAACATGAAATAAGCTTTATACGAAATATAATTTAATAATTCTTTAACCCCTAAACACGATTGTAGAACGCTATAACAGTCTCAATATTTCCCGTTCATTACAATGTGCATACATTTAAAAAAAAGTGCATCGGCATCTCTTTTCTAATCCTGTCCTCCTTTCCTTATTGCTCACTTATTATTTTCAAATGTTATCTAAAATTTAAAAACAAAATTGTTTTTAAAAAAGCTATAAACAAATAAGTTTTCAGGCTACCTTTGAAAAAGCGCTTATTCAGCGAGTTTTGAACATAACTTTACCAAAATTTTAAACACTTTTTTACAAATATTTTAGTAGTTTTATTGAAGTCATCATCAAGAAGTTGCTTAGATATCAATTAATAAATAAATTAAATTTTTTTAATCACTCAATTTTTGGTACTTCAGGAAGTCAATAAGTTTTAGAAATTTTATTAACAGAATAATTAAATGAATAGAAATCAGTCTAAAATTATTGGTTCAAATAATTTGTGTCTAAATCTAGTCTTTAACTGCGTACAAAGTTCCATGTCCAAATTAGTTTTGAACAGATTTAAAAAAAACTACTAATAGGTATATGAATTTGGGGGCGAAAATAAAAAAAAAACCATCGGACCAAAGAACCGATATGGGGCACTTTTTGGCAAAGCTTATGCCTTGATTTCTAGGTACCCTCCACCTTGAAGGTAGGTAGGTAATAGGTAGTTTTCCGTTTTAGCCCTAATTATAAACTTATGTATATACCATTTTTATTGCTTGTTGATATGGCCGTAAATTAAGTTGGTACCTACCTTGCTATAGAGTTCTTTTTGATCAAGAATCTACCTACCTAAGTAAATTCTAAAATAGGTACCTACCTAAAACATGAGTCAAGAAATATTTTTACCTACCTCTAGATTCTTGAAGACATGTGGATTTGGTTTTTAAAATTCTTAAATATTTTATTGTTTTTTTGGTACCTATAGCTTACAATAAATAGCTAAGTATGCTGTCGAGCTAGATACCTACATACATATATGTATGTAAGGTACATACCTAATAGGTTTTGCTATTTTTATGAAGAAATTAAGAAACTTCCTAGGTAGGTACCTGCATGTGTGACAGGACAAGTTAACCCTAGAAAGATAATCATATTTTTTAGTGCGTGAAAGATAATCATACGTCTCAGAGACGTATGGCACTTATTAAACGTGTTTAAGGATGACCATTGATTTTTCATAATTATTTTGTATTTTAATTAATTGTTTGGGTTATTTTAAGTAAAATGAATCAATAATTAAGTACAAAAGAAGTAAACTTTGAGCAAAATTTAAAAAAAAATCTGAACCACCTTGAAAACAGAACGAACAAAATTCTTTATTTTTTAAAGAAATCTTTGAGTTGACTTTGAGTCTTAATATTTGGTAAATTAGTTGATTGAGGGGTAAGCTAACTATAAAAAATTGTTTTAGTAATTTTTGAGAAAAAAGTATTGTCTCCATATACTTTTGTTCAGTGCACAAGTTTCATAAAAGATAATCATACGTCTCCCAGACTTATTACATAGTCGTTACTGGCCCTAATCATCTTTAGCGTGAATTTAAGATGCACCATGCAAGCTCTGTCCTAGTCCTGAGCAAACATAAAAAACTAATGTAATACGGCTTATAATTGATAAGATATTGTACGTCCCGCAGACGTAGATTATCTTTCTAGGGTTAAGATGATCTAAAAAATAAGAACAGAAATAGAAATACCTACCTGTAAATTCTTGGATTGTTTTTATTTAAAAATTCAGATTTTTCTGCCCTTTAATACCTATTTCTTTTTTGTTGCTACATTTACAATTATATTAAATAAAAATTTCAATAAAACATTGTGGACCACACGATTGTTATGATTTGCTCATGCTTTGCTTTGTTGGAGTTGAAATTTTTCATTCTTATTCTTATAATATTCCAGCAACAGAGAATACTTAGGTAAAGGTATAGCGTAGCGTACCAACGTTTACATTCTCTACTGCCTGCACCTCGATATAAAATATATATAAACAAAAATAAAACACAGTTGTCATCAGCGTCCAATAACTCCATCCATAGATATTTTCATGATAATGTTGGTTTTGGTTCATATGGCATACAAAATAGCAGTCATACAACGTACACACAAAATGTAATAAGAAAGAACTGCGGTTATCAACTTCTCCAGCTCCAACGAACACCGACATCGAACCGGTTACAACGAACCGATTCCATTGAATTCATTATGGAAAATGCACTCATGTTTATGGTTAGTAAGAGAAAGAATATGAAAGAAGGAGAAAGATAATACGAGTAAAAGAGAAGCATAGAGAGAAGGATGGATAGGTTAGGGATGTGAAATGGGAAGTCTATAGTTGATATATGTATGGGTGGTTTAAGTGAGTTGTATTTCATATTCTTCAAAAACCAAGAATAGAAAGAATGAAGAAGAAAAAGCAAAACAAAAAAAAAACAACAACTGACTGCGTATACGTGTTTGCAGTTCGCACCCACACAGTACACACACAGCTGAGGTTCATCAATCCATCGGTGTTTGGGTGTGTGTATTGTGTATGTTCTCTCACTACCAAAATCAAGTCTAATATACGAGTGCGAGAGCATTTAACCGACTACCGACCGAACACCGAACCGAACCCGAACCCCAACATCGTCTTCACAAATCATATGGTAGGACGTAGGTGGAGGGAGGAGAGTTTCGGCAATCGAAATCGACTGGCTCTCGTCTCTCGTTCGAATTTGCTGTTGCTGGATGTGATGAGAGACGGAACAGAACAACAACAAGAACGAGAAGCAGCAATAGCAATAGCAACATCATCTCCAACAGAAGAAGAAGGCAACAACAAAATGACGAAGCCAACGACTAAAAAGAAAACAACAACAACAATCCAACGGCTACGACTACGACTACGGCTCGGCAAGCCAACTACTTTAAAAACTAAATGGATATATTTTATTTTTCTTCTCGGTTTTTCTTTTCTTTTTTCTTCTTTTCTTTTTTACTTTACTTTATTCAACAATAATAATCGCGTGCGTCTCTTCTGCTGTGCTGCGGCCCCAAATGTGCGGTTATTTCATTACTCGTGCACAAACCTATTATACGTTTCGTTGTTCGGATATTTTTGTTCGTTGGTTCGTTCGTATTTTGTATGAAAATAAAAAATAAATTAAAGAAAAATCAGTTATAAATAAATAAAAATCATTCTCGCTCTGGCTCTCTCGCGTTAATACAAAAATATAAATAAAATTTTATTTTTGATGTCGAATTTAAAAAAGAAAAAACGAGTTTAAAAAATAAATAAATAAAAACAAAACTTGCCGTAGCAAATTCTATTTTCTATATTATCACATGTTTACACACCTCAAATGGTGATAAATAATAGATTGGCGATCATTTTTAACTAAAGTTTTGTTTGTTGTTGTTATTTTTTTCTTAATTTTTGTTCTTATAAATTATTGTTTTGTTATTCCATTTACAAATTCTGTTGCTGTTGCTCCTTCGTGGAAATTTGTTTATATTAAAAAATAAAATTAAGTAAAAGCAGAGATACAAATAATAAAAAAAACGACAAACCAAAATGAAAATGAAAATGTTGTGTGTGTGTAAGTTAAAAAATAAAAAATAATGTATCTTTTTGAATTTATTTTATATAAATAAACACATGTCTACATTAATATAAATATATATATATATATATATGTATATAAGTATACAAAACAAAAGGCGGATTTATAATTTTTCCTGTTTAGTATAAGTGCGACGGCAAAACGACAAAACAGAAAGACCGCAAAACAAAAATTAAAAAAGGGTAATGCTATGTCATTTGAGAAATATCTAATTTTCTATTAGAGTGTAGTCTCTGTTGTATTTTTATATCTGCGAGTTTCTGTTAAAATTTTACGAAAATGAAGAATTAAAAAATATATACATAAATTTAAATTTCCGTGATGTGATAATGTTAATGTTGATTATTGAAATAATTACTATTTGATTGAACTCTGCTCTAAAATTCTCGAGTGGTTTTTGCGCGCGGGTTGACGTTAACAACAAATTTATAGCCACCCTCAACCCACCCACCCCCAACTCCCAAAACTACAAACAATCTATTTATCTAAAATCACTCGCTCTGCCCCGCTCATCGCATATCGCACCACAATATTCATATTTAAACGAAATGAAAACCCATATGTAATATATCAATGCCAATTCGCTTCCGCTCCCGCCAACCGATCGTTCACTCGCTTTCTGATCCCCCGGTCTTGGTTTCTAATACCTTAATAAAAAAAAATAATGTGGGTGTCGATTAAAAGAAATTAAACGTAATTCGAAACAATGTGTGAGTGTGGAATGATTATGAAATGAAATGATAATTTTTTGTTGTTGTTTAAATGAGACAAAAAGTTTAGCTGTTGCAAAGGTGAATTTTGCAAAAAAAAAAATTAAAAAAGAAAAAACCAATCCACCAACGCAACTCGTCGTCGTTCAGGTAGATCCTTTAGAGCAATACCACAGGAATAGTATAACATCAACAACATAATTTCCAGAATCCAACAAGCAAGCTTTGTCCACAATCTCGAAATTCAGTTTTAAGATTATGGATTGTTTACTTTTTGTCAACTCCTACTAAGTTTACGAAGATAAAACAAAAATACATACTACAAGAAAATGCCTATGTAAAAACTTAAAGTGTGATGTCATCAAAAAGGAAATCAGAAAAAGAAAAATTAAGTGAAAATCATAGTTCGGTCACATAAATACCTTAGTCAAAAATACGTTAATTATCGGCGACTTTTTCAAGCGTTTTTGTCTTTTGCGACTTTGTGGGTTTGTTTAGTTTTGATTTTTTTTGGGGAATTTTTCTACCGCAAAATCAAAATAATTCTTCAACCTCTTGTTGCAGTACATTCAAAAACACAGTAAAACAACAACGTCAACAACTTCTATATACACAATCAATTTAAATATTTAAAAATGTAAATATGGACCTATCTTTTCTATTTTCAATTATAAATTTCGTAAAAAAAGAATAGCTTAGTGTATTTTGTTTTATTCTTTTAATTAATCTTTCTATAAATAAATTAACACAACTAACTCCTCGCACTGCAACTGCTCCCTATACTACTTCTTCTGTGGTACCTTTTTCTTCTTTAAATTAATAGAACTTTACTTTTACTTTACTTTTTTTTTTTTTTTGGAAATGATAAATAGAGGGATATTTAAGTTTTAAGGATTTTGTTATTGCCGGCGGGCGGCATCATTGTCTTGCCGTCGCTAAAACAGCATGACGTTTTGCACTGTCTACATTCCTTCCCTATCTAATGTTATATATATTAAAAAGGATACATTTTTAGTTTGAATTATTGAATTGTATTAGCCATATCACATAAGTTAATAGAACTTGATTCTTCTTCAAAAACGAGTTGAAACTTATCCAATCCATGTCCTGTCTTCAATCTGCATTATTTTCATTATGTTGGTAGGTATTTATATTTACATCTCATAGTTTTGATTTGACGTCGTGGCATTTGGTTAGCTACTATCGGTATCTACACATTTATGTTTAAACAAATTTATAGATTTTTTTCTAATTTAATTTTAAACAGAATTTTTATTAAATAGAGTCCGAATCAATCGTTTTGTTTCAAATCGTGTGGATTAGTTTACTTACCGACCTGGTTACTTGTTTTACGTGCTTTATGACATATTAAGGCGTCTTATTTCAAATAATTGAACAAGAATTAAATGAATGCAAGTTGAATATTTTTCCAATCAAACCAATCACAATTTGTTCTGCTCCTTGAACGCACACAAATAAGGGGTCAGTTATAGCTTTTATTGAAATCAATCCGGAACATTTCTTGAATCGATATTTTACTGTGTTTTCCTTTGATTAGAAATGAAAATTATAAAGATTTTTTTAAGAAAAAAGTTTTGTTGCGCAGTTATTTTTCGCTAAGAATGTATTTTTCTGTTTTCCCAACGGAAAATCATTTTCCTGAAAAGCTGATACTTTTATTTTCAAAAGTGGAACGAATCGTTGATTTGTGTTTCAATTTCACACAATTCCAATGACATATTTCTGCCAGTAAACATTTTTCGGTGGATTTCAATCAGGAAATTTTGTTCAATGAAATAAATTACCTATAAAAGACCTGCCAACAAATTCCATCCAATGATTGGTTTCAATGATGAAAACCAATGGCTGCTATAACTGGGCCATTAGAGCATGCTAGGATAGAGTTTTGACATAAATCTTTTTTTTTAACGTCTGTAAAACTAAACGGAAACTGTCATATCATTAAAAAAGAGTATGACTATTTTGATGCAACAGGTAGACCTCTGCTGAGCTAGTCTTTGCTTTTCATTTTCATGATTGTCTTTTAATTCTTTCTTAAATAAATATTGAGCAAACCTTTTTGTTTTAATTCTGTATTCTGTAAATCTTGTTTTCATAGATGTTTGAAGTATATTCTTATATTTGGCTTAATTTTCGAGTTAAAACAAATATTGAAAGTGAATAGTGTGAGTATTCTCACAAAATTGAAATTCACAAAACCATATTTTTCGTGCCTAGAAAATTCTTATAAACAAACATGTTTGCCGTTCTATTTGTTTATGGGTGTTATGTAAGCTCGTATTGTGTAAGATCGTCAAAAACAAAATTACATTATTTTGCTTTGAATTTTTCTCGAATTAAAAAAAGATTTCTTTAGAGGAAAATGTTCTATTTTGTGGATCTATAGCATTTCGCTGACATCTCCCAGTTGGAATAAAATCTTACAATAATTTTAGTTCGGTGAATCTAGTTCAGTCACGTGCAATTCGTTTTCAAAATAAAGATATTTTTATTTATTATCAGACTTAAAAAACAATCCTTATTCTACAAGAAACTCGAACGGACATCATCGATTTGAAATTCACAGTTTATTTAATTATGTTCACCGATTCATAGTGTATAGGTTTTTTTCATATCTGGTTTTGTGTTCTCCTTTCATTCAAATATCGACAACTCCCTGAACAATGTGAATAGTAAACCCCTTAGTAATTTAGCAGTGCGGGTTATATTTGTAATTTTAAGAAAATTAAATTATAAAAAAATTAATTCGAATATTATAAAAAACGCAGCAAAAATTCATCAATCAACAATTATTTTACTTTGATTTGGTATGTTTTTATTTGGATTTATCAAATACCTAAATGTATTATTTAAATCAAAGATCGTATGTTAAACAAAAAGAAGGAAAATCAAGAAGAAGAACAGCAAGAAATAATAGTTTTCACACTTGGAAATTATGCAACTGTTGGTGGAGACATCATTTTTTAAAACTTTTGCTACACTGTCATCAATCAACATTTATTCATTGGAATATCTTTAATCAACAATAAACATTTACTTTTGTTTAAACAAAAAATGCAACTAAAATGATCGATAACAATTAGAAATGTTTTATAATATATTTTTAAACCAATGTAAATATATATAATACATATCTAAGAGTAGGTGAAAAATGTTATTTTTTGTTCTGGAAGCTTAAATTTGTTGTTAAGTATAAAGTTGATATTGTTTTTGTTTTGGTTTTTTAAGTTCACACAAAAATAATCTTACTTTCTGAGACATGATGTTCTTCTTTTGAAAACAATGTATTCCTCTTTTGAATACAATGTGTTAGAATAAGCACGAGATTATCTTGAGTTTAAGTGGAAATTCTTTGTGATTTTTTTTTTTGTACTTCCATTGGAACATTGGAAAATTTGATAAACAAATTAAAATCGGTATAAACTTTATTGAACTTTAGCACCGATTAAAACTCCCAAGACTTAAACGGTGAAGTATGTATTTGTATATTAAATTAATTAGACATTTAGAAATTGTATTTTGTAAAGTATCTAATTGAATACAATTCTCAAATTTCAACGACTTAGAAAACTCTAAAATGACAATAGATTTTGGAGAGCTTATTATTATCACTATTTTAAAATAATAGTAAATTAGAAACGTTTTTTAGAAAAGTTATTAAAATTTAAACCTACAAAAAATACTAGGTATGTATTAAGTAAACCCAAAATCAAACTACGTTTGTGTTTTTTTTTTGTAGTTAAAAGAATATTTAGTTATTATAAATTTGGAATTGTGTATATTTAGTATGATAAAAACATTTTGAATTAAATAATTCTGTGTTCGACAATTTGTAAATAAAAATAACAAAATTTGTACCTGTAATTGTGTGATGACATATTTTGTACATAATATTTTTTAGTTCAAAAAGTGTAATAAAAAAAATTAAATAAAAAATGTTAGATCCTATGTATTATGTATTACTAGCGCCCGTCCCGGCTTCGCACGGATAGACAAAATTAGGTACAGATATTTAAGTTATAAGCATGCTAATTAAAACGACCACGAATCACTAAATTAGAAAAAATTGTATGCTTATCTTAAAGCCTCCCTGTACCCTACGTTGGCTGTGGTATTTCTAGGTGGCAACAAAATGTATTAATTTTCAGGAGATCCTACTCGAGAAAGTGCCACATACAATTTCCCGTAGGGAAATCACTCTTTCCTGAAGTCGATACCAACTATGGAAAAAGTTTGTCCCTGGGATTTATTTATTGTTAGGGCAAAGGATATTTTTAAAGTGATCTGTAACCTTTTAAAAGATATGGGCAAATCAGTTGGTATCATTGGAATCCGCAGAACATGTGCGAGCTGACTAGCCACGGAACCTGTGTCTTGTACCATTACACATATTGGGAGGGCTTACATTTCTTAAAAGCATAACAGGTGTACCTAACGGACAAAATTGTGAATCTAAACCATTCTCAGATCCCCTTGAACACACACAAAAAATTTCATCAAAATCGGTCCAGTCGTTTAAGAGAAGTTCAGTGACATACACACTCACAGAAGAATTATATACAGGGTGTCCCATAAGTAATGGTCCAAACTGTATATGCTGAATGGTCAAGTCATGACCTACCAGAATTTGGTAACTTGTCTATACCGCATCCTAACGGTTTTCGAGTAACGGTTGTTTTAATGAAATTTTCAAAAACACCTACTTTTAGTCGGTTTTTCAATCACCCTGTCCAGAAATGATTTTTGTTTTTACTATATGTTAATATTTTACAATTTTGAATAAACATTCAATATTTTTGCATTTAAAAAATTTCTATTTTCGGCACTATTTTGCTATTGATAGTTAAAATCATATTCTTATCAAACTTAATTTTTTTACATCGAACTTTAAAACAGTTTTATTATAAAAAATCATATTACACAATACTGGTTATCGTTTTTAAAAACCTGCTTGATTTTTTAGTTTTTCAAAAAAGTATAAAACATTACAAAGCTAGCTTTGGTTCAAAAGTTATAAGCATTTCAATTTAATAAGTCACGATTTAAAAACAAATATAAAAAGAAAAAAATGTGTTTCTGTTAGAATTTTTTATTACATCACCAGAGACATCTTGTTTCCAATTCATTGAATTAGGCTCATCATGTTTAGTACAAGCAGCAATGGCTATCTTTTTCCTTATCAAGCAGCGCTTCTTAAGGACTACTAAAGCATTTGGAAAGATATCCAAATGCTTCAAGTCCTGTTCATCGGGTATAATCCCTGGCAGTGAGTGGAAGGATTGGAAGGCCCGAACACCATCTCAATGACGAAGTTGTGTTGAGGGAAATTGAAAATAATCCAAGTACTTCTACGAGAGCCATTGGGAGAATAACTGGGATACCCAAATCTATACTGTTCAGAGGATTCTGAAGCAGAACAACCTGCACCCTTTTCACCTTCAGCGTGTCCAGGCCTTATTACCAAGGGATTACCCTAAAAGAGTTGAGTTCTGCCAAATTATGATCGATAAAAGCCGAGAAGATCCTGATTTCGTTGACAAAATTTTATGGAGTGATGAATCATCCTTTAAACAAGATGGATATTTGAATATGCACAATATTCACAATTGGCAGGAAGAAAATCCACATTTAATACGAGAAGAAAGATCTCAATACCAATTTAAAATTAATTTGTGGTGTGGAATTTTAAATGGGCAAATCATAGGACCCTTTGAATTTCCCGACACAATAAATAGTGAAAATGATTTAGAATTTTTGGAAAACAGAATCTGTGTATTATTAGATGATATTCCTCTCGCCCTGCTCCAGACCATGTGGTTTCAGCAAGATGGATGTCCAGCCCAGTATAGAAGAAATGTCAGAAGTTTTTTGGACAGAACTTTCTCCAAGCGATGGATCGGTCGTGGTGGAACAATATCGTGGCCCCCGAGGTCACTGGACTTGAATCCACTAGATTTTTTGTATTGGGGTTGCATAAAAGAGAAAGTTTTTGGCCAGCCCATACGCAGTGTTACTAAACTTAGGCAGACAATTGAAACTGCGGCTGAGGAAATAAGAAGCTCAGGACATGACAGACGTTTGAAACGACAGTTTTAAAACGTTGTCGAGCATGTTTAAATGCAGGAGGAGGGCATTTCGAACAATTGCTATTAAAAAATATGCGTAGAGATATACCTTTTTTTTAACTTCCGAACAAAATTAAACACCTTCCTACCTTTTATGATCATGCTATTCTAAAATTCTGGCCTCTTACAAAATTCAAATCCCTGTTTTCAAAATGAAACAAATAGTTTCATAAATTGCATTCAACCATTTCTATGTGCGAGTAATGTTGTCAGGGATGGAGGCAACCTTCAGTTTTAAGCCGAATTCGAACAGCTAGTTTGCAAAAGCACTTTTCATGTCTATAATTAGGTACTCTGAGGATTTGTCAATTCCCCGCAAAAGGCAATACCCGTGGAAAAAAAATAGGTGACCTAGGTAAGGGTTTGAACCCAGACCACAGGTACTAGAATAGTTTTCATTGCAAAACTGATATTGATAAATTTTTGGGTGAGCCCTATAAGAAAGAACTTGGTTAAATATCTCCGCTTAGTAAGTATTACTTTTGTAAATACCAAATAGAAATCCGAATCTTTTACATACGCTCCTTCGTGACGTGTAAGACATTTTTAGTTATTTTCTTAAATTATTTCTTCTTTATGAAATAAATAAAGTACCGCACTATTATAGCTTAACAACTTCATTGATTTAAAAACGGCGATAATACAAACATCCATATCATTTCCGGTTAAAATAATTAAAGCGTTAGTACAAGTACTAGACGTAGTAGTAGTCGTTAAGAAGCGCTGCTTGATAAGGAAAAAGATCGCCATTGCTGCTTGTACTAAACGAAACAAAAAATTAGTTTGGGGATACTCACATGATGAGCCTAATTCCATGAATTGGAAACAAGATGTCTCTGGTGATGTAATAAAAAATTCTAACAGAAACACATTTTTTCTTTTTATATTTGTTTTTTTAAATCGTGACTTATTAAATTGAAATGCTTATAACTTTTGAACCAAAGCTAGCTTTGTGATGTTTTATACTTTTTTGTAAAGCTTAAAAATCAAGCAGGTTTTTAAAAACGATAACCAGTATTGTGTTATATGATTTTTTTTAATAAAACTGTTTTAAAGTTCGATGTAAAAAAATTAAGTTTGATAAGAATATGATTTTAACTATCAATATTTTGCAAAATAGTGCCGAAAATAGAAATTTTTTAAATGCAAAAATATTGAATGTTTATTCAAAATTGTAAAATATTAACATATAGTAAAAACAAAAATCATTTGTGGACAGGGTGATTGAAAAACCGACTAAAAGTAGGTGTTTTTGAAAATTTCATTAAAACAACCGTTACTCTAAAACCGTTAGGATGCGGTATAGACAAGTTACCAAATTCTGGTAGGTCATGACTTGACCATTCAGCATATACAGTTTAGACCATTACTTATGGGACACCCTGTATATTAAGATTACCTACCTTATCTTATCCCTCACCGTTCAGCACCAAAACTAAGCAGTTTAAGTCACTGCACATGCATATATACATATATCCGTTCTCTATCTATATTGTTTCTTTTTTGACTGCTCGACATAAAGTTCCACGAGTATGAATAATTAAATCTACGAGTATATTAAGTATTTGCACTTAATCCCGAAAATCCCGTCGGAATTTTTTCCCCAACGTTCAGTCAGTTCGGTTCGGTGGTTTAACCAAAATAATAAGGCAGTTGGAGATACTTACCATTAATTGTTGCAATGATGAATCACCTTTTGGATAAACGATGGTCGATAGGCTTATTTACACGAATTACACAAAAATTTGCAAAGTTTTGTCATTTTCAATTCAAATAAAACAATGAGAAATTAATTGTATGAAAATTATTGTATTCATTTAATGTGTATTATTGATTTTAATGGGTGTCATTTTAAATCGCTGTAATTGAACAGACGATACTATATATATAGAAAATTCTTAAAAACACATATGTATATTTGTTTGTGGTATCGTAGTCAATCAAATTAGTTTTTGAACTCAGGTGGTATTTACTCAACCTATCAGCTGGCGTATTTAAAATAAAATGGTATTGCTGACAAGTTATGATTTAAGCACACACTTATTCTATGTTTTATGAACCTAATGGAAACAAATTCACAATCGGGATGAATTGTCTCATTTAAAAATTTGAATTGCTGACTCTAGATACAGATACCTTTTTAAAAGTCGTTTGCTTTAACAAGTAGACACATAGACATAAAGTTTTAACAGGTCTATTGCAATAGTCAGCGACGTAATAGCTAAGGGCGTTCAGAGATCTAGGAATCTAATAGTAGTAGCATATTTTAAGATCATTGTTTCCTCGTTTTCAGTAGTAGCTAAAAACACAACTCTTTCTTTAAATTTCCTACTCCTTTTGTTTCGAGTGTATCCAATATTTGTTTGTAATTTATTATTTTATTTTCCTTTCCCTTTTGAACTATTTTTATCATTATGAAACTGTAAACTCTTGATTTTTTAAATAACTTAATGCATGTATTTTTTAATGATTTGTAAACATCAATGAGAACCTGTATGGACGAGTGCTACAAAGTATGTAATAATATTTTTGATTTATTTATATAGCTTAAAAAAAAAGTCTGTATAAAATTTAAACACAAGCACAGACTTTTTAAAACATGAAGATACGTTATGTTGGTGATGAATGCTTAAAATAAATTAATTTAAGGACAATAATATTGCTATACTATTGCTAAAAGTGTATGTTGCTTTGGAATGGTTTAAATTTCTACACAAACTTGATAAACTTGATAACATTGGGCTTTAAACTTATTATGTATTTCCACGAGATCGAAGGTATTGACAATCAATTGCTGCTGATTGTCCTTTGATTTGCTTAGCTATATTTTTAGATGTTATTATTATTTATATGAAAACTAATTCTACCTTAAATTTACCGCTTTGAAGAGCCAAAAGTTGAGCAAATTAATAGTCTCACGAAGTGCAACCTTACACTCCACTCTATTAAAGTCGTAGTTTATAATTCTTCAAAAAAAAAAAAATCATTATGAAATAACAAAAATCAGGCAGATCTAGGTTTCTGGTAAAATGTTGAAGGATTTCAGGTATCTTTTATTGAAAAATGTATAATAATGAGCATTTACTTTGTTTTATATATGAACGTATGACTTTTCTTAGAGTTTTAATTGGCAGTTCAAGGATTAAAAATCATACGAAAATACATACAACGCGATAAACTCGCCATAAATTACCCCAAAAATTATAATTTAAAAAATGTGGGTTTTTGAACTACAAATTCAAAATTATTTTATGAATGAATTATTCGTCCCATTGTGCATATTTATTTATTCAATCGCTTACATGAGGGGCCTCCCAATTTAGTATTATTAGATTGAGGAAATTTCAAAACATTTGTTATTGATTTAGAAAATTTGCATAAAATTATTGTACTTATTTGTTAGTTAACCTTGATCGGTAAGCTTCCTTTTTCGTTTTTGGGCGAATTTTCTCGAATACTACTCGTTTTCTGTTTCTTGGACAAATTGAATCCTGGGTTTTGCCTGAAAGTTCATCTTAGTCAATTTGTTTTTAAATGAGAAAACATCTAAATATAATCTAATCTGAGTAGAAATCGTTCCACCACCACCATTTCTATCTTCTTTCACATTTTTCTTCTACTATAACAAATTCAGATGACTATGCAATATCTATTTTTTTCGATACCCTAGTATCATTTAGAAAGAAAAAAACAACAACTGTAATTCACTCTACCTCCTACTATCCTGGACTATAACATTCTACTGTCTTAAAAACGCGTATTCCTTGAAGATATAAATTTAAGAAAAGGTTGTTAGATGCCTGTTTATAATATACCTACATTGAAAAATCATTAAGGGATGAGATGGATATTTTGGGTAAAGAAAGGACAACAAAAAAAATGCAAAACAAAATACTTCTGATTTATGATTTTCAAGATGTTAAGATAAATATCAACATTAATAGACACAAAAAAAAAGAAAATTAATTTGAAGAAAAAATAAAATAAGAAAAACAAAACAAACGTCAGTACCAGGAATATCGGTCTAAGAAAACCAATAACGCAGGTAAGGTTTGGCCGGTTATAGGTAGTCCTTTATTTTATAGGGTTGTTTAGTTTGTAGCCTATACTTATACCTTTTTTTTGTCTTTTCTATTCTGTATCGTTCTATTATATTTAGACGAAATCATACCTAAATGGCTACCTCTGTTTTTATAAAAACAAACAAGAAAAATAATGGAATCATTTCTATTGATCCCCCCATCATACGTAAACCAATTGTGATTTTTTTAAATAGTGTTTTCTTCTTGTTTTTTAAATTTTTTTTATTTGGAAAGATTAAGAAGCCTAACTATTTGACTCTCATGAAATTTGTTCCCGAGATACGAAAAGAAAATGTGACAAAAATGAAAACTTGTTATTCAATTTGCAACGGGGATACATGTTTAAGATCCAAACATTTTAAGAGATATATTTTCTTTCTAAACAGAAAATTCTTAAAAAAAAAAAAAAAATCAATCAATTCCATTAAAATAATGTCCACTATCGTAGATTTTTTTATTAGTTCGAAGCATTTCAAAAATAGTAAAAGATCAAAACTTATTTTTGAAATAAAACTCCCCGCTGGATCAATGGTTTAAAATTTTAGACCACCTAATAGTTGTACTGTGAGGTCCTTATCCCTTCCTCATGCTAAAGAATACCTAAGTTTTAGGCCTCAGGTTAACTTTTTTTTTTTTGAATATTTTCGTCAATTTTTAAATTTATATTGCATAATTTTGATAGAAGCTCAAACCATGCATAACCTGTCAAACAAATATTGGCGTTTTAAACGTCTTATGGCGAGGGTGGTGCGTTTCGAGAGATCAGACTCGATTCAAACTTTTAGAGCCCCCGCAGACTGCAGATTTTGTATCGGCTGATAGTTTGGTCGGCTTTATAATCAGTATGGAGAGGAATGCATATGCGCACACTACAGCGATTCAGTATCGACCGATAAAAAAGTTTGATAGGCTACCCGATTACATTCAAACTAATCTGTCGGCCAACTATCGGCCGACTGTTTAATCAGTATTGGCGCATACACGCCTGCGCATACATGACGATTGTTTAGTCGGCCGACAGTTCAGTTCGCTCTGTGATTTGGCGTCGTGTGCGTGTATTTTGAATATGGCGTCGCCCAAATCACAATTGTTGATTCGAGAATAGTCGGCCGACTGTTGGATAGTCTGCGCCCTGTTCACCAACCAAACTGTTTAGTTGGCTTGGTGTGCGCGCTTTCAGCCCAACCCGACCAAACTATCGGCCGATAGTCTGATAGATGGTCGGCTTCTTAATGAGTATGGAGAGGAATGCATATGCGCACACTACAGCGATTCAGTATCGGCCGATAAAAAAGTTTGACGGGCTACCCGATTACATTCAAACTAATCTGTCGGCCAACTATCGGCCGACTGTTTAATCAGTATTGGCGCATACACGCCTGCGCATACATGACGATTGTTTAGTCGGCCGATAGTTCAGTTTGCTCTGCGATTTGGCGTCGTGTGCGTGTTAGTTGAATATGGCGTCTCCCAAATCACAATTGTTGATTGGAGAATAGTCGGCCGTTCACCCTGTTCACCAACCAAACTGTTTAGTTGGCTCGGTATGCGCACTTTCAGCACAACTCGATCAAACTATCGGCCGATAAAAAGTCTGCAGTCTGCGGGGGCTCTTAAACGGATGTGCACAAGTTAGTTGAAATCAATAATAAATGTTGCTATATGTGGAACTCCACCTCCATGATAGAAGTGAGCTTTATATTAAAGAAAGCGGCACGATTGAAGTCTATTTGCGTACGTTTGATTGTGCACTGTTTGTATACTTTTTTTTAAATATTTTTTTTTTTAAACTTTTCATATTTGTTGATAATAGTTGTTGTGTTTTCTTTTCTTTCCTATATTTTATTGCTGCTTTGTGTTGAATATATTTCTCGTTGTTTTTTTTTCTTTTACGTGTGCTTAAAGAGTGTTGAGAAAAATTGATAAGGTTATTTGTAATTGATATGCTGATAAGATGAGAATGTTTGGCGTAGGATCGTTTATTTCACTAGGTTAACAAAAAGAAACTTCTGTCTGCTCGTTTGTTCTTTCATTGTTTTTGAAAAAAAAGTTTGTATAAAATATACATGTAGGACTTTGTTGGTTTATATGATTATTAATGTGAATTTCCTGTAGTTGTATGAGTTTTCGAACTATTAAATGGGGAAGCAAAAGAATAGATATAAAAAATATATCGGTCGTAATTTATCCAGATTTGGAAAAGATAAGGAAGCTTTGGTCTTTTAGATGAGGTGTATATTAGTAGGTAAACATAGTTAAACTGTCAAAATCTTTATTAAGTAACTATATTTCTAAGACATTTATTAAATAATAATAAAAGTAAACCGATCAAATAAATATTCAAGTTCGAACTGCTAAGACACTACTTCTAATTATGGTATTACGGGTCATCAGTTATAGCTATCATTGAAAATAATCCGGACAAATGTTTGAATAGTTATCTGTTGCACAAACAAAACAATACTTTTTGAAAGGAATAAGATGACCTCAATTCGAATCTCGCCTTTAAATTATTTTATCACATCAGGTTTTTAAAATATGCCCCTTTAAAAATGCTAAAAACAACCAAAAACGGGGTTTTTAAGCCTAAGTTAAAACTGAAAATATCTCTTAACAATAAGTTTTATGATGTTATTGGAAAGTACAATTTAAAGCATTTTAGTATCTTACTTAGTTTTTCGAAAGGCTCATTAGTTATGAGTCTTTATTTGAATCTATATGAAGTTTCGAGAAAAACTTGAATTTGATACTTTCATAGTTTTGGAAAACAGCCTTATATACTCGTTTTTGTTTATTTAATTTTAAATAGTGATATCTTAAAAACCAGACGTAATGTAAGACCGTGAAACAAAAATACTGTCTTTATGCGCCAGTTTTAGTTATCAGGGGTTTTCATCATTACGAATTTTGTTTTCAAGAATAGCTTATTTTGAATTTTACACACCTATCAGTTTTGCTTTCAAAGATCAACTCTAGCCTACAATGTGCTTGATTTCAATGAGCAACATTTTATTTAAATCAGAAGACATTTTTCACAATCGCTTGCTCTTTTACATCAATGGGTATTAAAAAAAATTAATGGATTCAAAATCATACTAAACAGAATTGTAGTCAAACATTTTTCGAATTATTCTCGTTAAGACTATTCTGGAAAAATCGATGGAAATAATGCCATTTGTAAGAAATTAGTTTATATATAATATGTTAATATGTTAATATTTCATGCGGATTTTTACTTCTGTCAAAGACCCACACCTTTATTTTTGTTTGACGGAATGTGTGTGCTGAAATGTGCTACTAGCTTTCGTTCCTTGATGCGCGTGCGAGATGATTCGACGATTATGATAATGCATTAAGATCGTCGTCGTTTTATTGCACATACACATACCCAAGCACGACAAAAAAAAAAAAACAAAAAGATGCTGGTGATGCGTGATGAGGATGAGGATGACGATGGCAAGAGGTCTCAAAGCAACATGAAAAATAAAAAAAATAGTACTTTAAACGGAAAGAGAATAAGAAGGTGAAATGTGTGGAAAATAAAATAAAAAATGATAAAAAGCAGTAGAAGTATAACTCCTTCGTGTCGGACAGTTTTTGGACTTAACCTTAACAAGGTGCCACTTATGTCCATCCTACTTTCACTCATTGGTCCGTGAACTACACTAGCGTTATAAATTAAGACGACCAATTTAGTTTTTTTTTTTGTAAAGTTTTAGTGCAAAAAATTGCAAGAGCCGATAATGTGTTTGGACTGAATTTTTTGTCGAATCTTAGATAGAATTTCTTGTATAGGATATAAAATATGAGTGGAGGAGGGTGGGGTGGTATCTTTTAAAGCTTCAAGTTAAGGGGGTATTCTAGTGTAGAATTTTGAAAAAATCAAACATTTTTTTTTTCATATTTCCAAAGTTTAGACATTCAAGAATATGCGTTTAAAAGGATTTTTTAATATTCCTATTATTTCACAAATTAATTCAAGGTCATACAAACTGGTTTTGAAGGTCATAGAAACTGTTTTGTCCTTTTAGTTTCATTTTAAGTTACTTTTGTGGCAACCTTTATACTGAGTGGAAGTGCTAGCTCTGACAACGTGTTTATTTTTGAAGTGATAATTATATGTACGTATTCTGTATCATTCTATAAGTAAAATTGAAAACTTGTCTCAAAACTCTGAACGCGTTTTTCTCGAAACTACTTTTTTCGAGCTGGCGGTAAGGATATATCGAGTTCTAATAGACTGATTTACTTCAAATTTGGACAGGATGTTCTTAATACATCTCTTTATCGTGTGGTCCTTGCCCAAAAATATAACTTCTCATTTAGTATTTTTTAAAAATTCGGAATTGTTGAAAAATATGCAACAAGAACATTTATTTTTTTCAAACTGCTGCCATTTTGTTAAAAAGTTTTTTTTTTAACTTATCCAAGGGTGAAACAATAGCGACATCTATAATAATTAAAAATCCGTATGGTTTTTGTTTTTCGGATCATCAGGAGGGTTGGTAGGATGCACGCCAGGACACCCTCTTTTATTAAAATCCCCCACTTTGACTGCTTGTAACTTTGTTAATTTTAATTTTTTTTTAATTAATTTTTGTATGTATGAACAACAAATCAATAAACAAATGAACAAATGTTCAGTAGATCTTGTTTTCTTTTTTCTTACTCATTTTTTATTTATAACTTATATGCTTGTAATGTATATAAGTACACACATAAGTAAAACGTTAAAGTATTCAATGATCTTACTTTTATTTTGGTGATTTAATTTTTTGAATTCTTCGTGATAATTTATTTTTTCTTGTTAATTTTCATTAAACTATCAGAATTTTAACAATTTTTAAAATATCTTACTTTAGAAGAAGCAAATTATGGAACAAATCTATCTTCATGGTAAATAAATGCACACTAAAAGTATCATTTCTAACTTTTCAGTTTAAATTATCTGCATTTATGAAGAATCCAACTAGCAATACAGCGTTTCGTTTATAATATTCTATAATTGGGTAAGACTATATTTCAATCGATTTGGTGCAAATTACTTACCTAATTGATCAAGAAAGAACTATTTTCCTATGTTAATATAATCAAAATTTCTTTTAGCTAAATAAGTTGTCTAAAAACAATTATTATTTAAAATGGAAAAAAATAATTAAAAAATAATGGTGACACTTACAATTAAGCTTTATACATTTTTTTAAAGCCAACATTCTGTTTTATTAGCCAGTTTTTATTTGAAGTCAAAACTATGCGTAGTTTTTGAAAAATTTAATTTTAAACTCAAAATTTGAGTAAAAAAAGTTAAAAAAAGGTTTAAAGTGTAATTTTTCAATACTTCAAGATTATCTACCATTGTTTTTATTTTATGTTTTTGAGAAAATTGAAAATAACCACAACTACTATTTTAATTTAATTCTTTTTTTTTTTGCTTGAATGGTATTATTTTGATAGTAACAATGGTAGGTGCGAGTTTGGGTGTATGCAACCGTAAGGAGTGCGAGTTTGGGTGTATGCAACAGTGCGGTCTGCAACCCCCCTGCTTGGGAACACTATAGGATTTGGGGTGGGTGCAAGTTGGAGTGCGTGCAAGGTAGGGAGGGGGCAAGGTTCGGTGGGTGCAAGAAAAAAACTGGATTTAAGAAAAATTAATTTACCCTAGGTGTATCTTAATCCATATTCGATTATTACTATCAAAATAAGACTACGTTAATACTTAAGCAAGGAAAAAGTAATTTAATTAAAATATATTGTTTGGTAATTTTCAATTTTTTCAAGAACGAGAAGACATAAAATCATCTAGTTTTCAGTTTCTGATCAAAAACAAAAAAGAGCAATGAATTCTAAAAAAAACAGTAAATTTGAAAGTTTTGAAAAACTACACCTTTTTTTTAAATTTGTTTAGCATACATTTTTAGTTTACAACAATTTTTTATAAAAACTATGCATAGTTTTGACTTGATTTAAAAACAAGCTAATAGACAAAAATGTTGGCTTTAAAAAAAGGTATAATACTTGATTGTAAGTATTACCGTTATTTTTTAATTATTTTTTTCCATTTAATGTACATATTTTTTTAAATTGCCCCTACCGCCTAAACGGGGAGAGATAGACCCCCCCTATAGTAAAAAATGCTTGTTTTTAACTGTTCTATACAAATCCTTCATTAAACTTTGTCGCCAAAGTTATCGTATCTACTATCCCCGCACTTATTGACCAGTCTGTCAAAATATGTTGAATTGACCAATAATTGCTTGCACCAGTGTAGTTATACATCTGAATACCTACATATATGTACCTATACTTTATAAATTGAAGCTGTTTCTTTTCTTCTTGGATTATTTTTTTTTGTTGGACTATATAATACAAGATACATTTTCTGTTCAGTATAAGACTAACGAGAAGCCGTCTGTCTAAAGGAATTTTCTTTAAGTATTTTTTTTACTTCTTCTTGATCAGCTTCTGGTTCTTCAGTGTATTCTCCTCATTTTGTTTTGTGTTTCTTTAAATTATCTTTTTTTCTTTTATTTTTTTTGATTTGTTTTATGTTTTTCATATACAGGGCGTTCTTTCTCAACTTGGTGAATATTTAAACTAAAAGTTGTTTCTTTTTAATTTAATAGTTTTATTCGACATCAAAAAATAAGAACTAAGACAAATAATTTATCACGTCAATTTCTTGGGAGATCACTTTTTAAAATTCGAAAAAAAACAAGCATATAAGACTTTTTGAGGCTATCTAAACTTATGAAGTAGCTTTTTTTTTTAAATAAAATTCGTGATGGCTTTCCAAATCTCTAATCATTTTCTTCAATAATCAGTTGAAATATTGTTATTATTTCATATTTCCAAAACTATGAAAGTATCAAATTCAAGTTTTTTTAGAAACTCCATAAAGATTCAAATAAAGACTCGTCATAACTAATGAGAATTTCCAGAAACTAAGTAAGATACTAAAATACTTTAAATTGTATCTAAAATAGAAAGATTTGTACTTTTCAAAATCGTCATATAATTAAATGTTAATTGAGATTTTGAGTTTTAACTTAGCCCTAAAAAGTCAGTTTTTGGATGTTTTTAGTATTTTTAAAGGGGCATAATTTTAAAAACTTAATGTGATAGAAAAATGCAAAGGTGAGATTCGAATTTAGAACATCTTAATCCTTTTAGAAAGTATTCTTTTGTATCCGCAACAGAAAAAAACCGTAATTTTCTCGAAAAATAAAATCATCGAATCAAAAAACTTCCATTCTCAGATTAAAATAAAAAAATTGTGTACGAAATTCTGAGAATACAGACATTGGGTAGCGCAACAGTCCGTTGAGAACTAGGGCCTAGTGACTTACAACTCTTAACCATTCCTGTGTGCGAGTACTGTTGTCAGGGATAGAGGGGACCTACAGTTTTAAGCCGAACCCGAACGGCTAATTTGAGGAAGCATTTTTCATGACAAGAATTACTCAATTGTCAATTCCTCGCAAGAGGCAGTACCAGTGAAAACAAAATTAAAGTTGGCATAGACAGGGATCGAACCCAAGACCTCTGGCAGTCCAACGCACTTTTTTTTATTTAATTAATTTTTATTAATCTTAAACCTATCTTAAAGCTAGACAAACATTCATAAAACTTGCCTAATTAACCATAACTTACAACTAACTTACTGGTCCCATACGGACACTCTAAGTCAGTCCAACACTAGCCATCATACCACGGGCTTGATACAAGGTAGATGTTTATACAAAGAAAAGTGAAATGATTTTTTTCCGAATAATAAAATAAAAGCGATTTAATCATAGACAAAAATAAGAACTAAATATTGCCATGTTTTATTACCACAATGATCCAATCCGAATCAGATCAAGAAAATAAAACATCTCGAACCATCATATTTATAGGGGTTCCTATGGGCAAGTTAAATCAATTTATTCTTGATCTAGATCTGTCAAAACACAAATTTCCTTGCTAATTTGGATGAAATGGTCCAGTCAACATTTGGGAATACCAATTAATAGGTGCGTTTAAGCGTATTTTTTTTTTTTATTTTTACACGAACTGTCACTTTTTAGACATGTTTGGATGCTCGTTTTTTAACAAAAAGAAATGAGCAATTTACTAGTTAGCAAACGAAAAGTAAGGTTTAAAATTTTGGAGTCTGCTAACTAGTAAATTGTTAAACTTTTAACAATGGGTTGTTTAAAGTACCAAACTTTACAAGATAAAATGTAACCCGTTGTGAAATAGAAAAACTATGTTTTGGATCACGAAAATAGACCTACGTATAAAGCAGGATTCCGTTCAGTTGTTGTTGTAACGCAAATAAATAAATGATCTAATCTGAATCACAGGGAAAATAAAACACAGTTATTATTGTAAATCAAAAGATTCTATGTATTATTGTTTAGCTTATTTTTGATACCAAACATAACATATTAAACTTCTTAATGGCTTTTAAATCTCGAAACAAAATGTTCGTATCATTATTTTCTGCCTAAAATTGGCGAATTTGTTTAGCTTATTTAGTTTATAGGCCCGATTATATACAATTGTTTGTACATACATGCATACATATGTACATGCAATATTGCATGCTGAAATTTCACCACACTATTCTTAACTTTTCGTACTTTTCTTATTGATGGCAATCACATTGTGTGTTAAATTAACAAAAGCAATATAATAGTCTCGAAAAGACCAAAACCGAATGAAGGCAAATTTTTACTTTTCTAAATTTTTGTGTGTGATTTTTTTTTAAATAAGAATGTTGACATAAAAAATAAAATCGTATTTCTTGAATTTTTTTTTTAATTTTAGTTAAGACGATTTCAAACTCCGTGCTCAAACCAAATTTACAAAAACCAACATAACAAATATATAATATTATATGACTGAGTCTAATTACTCAATTTAAAAACCGTAAAAAGAAAAGTGATACAAATAAAAAAATGGTGAACATAAAGAAACAAAACATCAGCTCAAGTGTTTCACTAATTTCAAATTTTATCATACAAAATAACTATCACAATATATCAACGTACATTTTTCGTCGTTACACGTAATTTCTTTAAATTTAAAAAAAAAATAGAAGACAAATTAAACAAAATCGCATAAATGACATTTTCAACTAAAATTAAATAAAAAAAGTGCAAACAAATAGAATGTAAGCAGTAACCTTAAATATAATAATTTAAAAATACAAAAAAATAGTGATAGATAAATCAAAAACAAAAAAGAAATAAAATATCAATATATAAATAATAATATTGCCAGTAGTCAGACCGAATGCTATGCTGCACTGTAAAAAAAAAGAAGTTACTTAACAAGTGAAACGATCCGAGATATGCCACATAATAGTCACAGCTCGCATTCTCGCCATGCTGGCTCATCCGGAGACGATTTGGGCAGTACAGATGAAGTGAAAATTTTCAAGGATGAAGGCGATCGAGAGGATGAAAAAATTTCGTCGGAAAATCTATTAGTTGAAGAGAAGTCTAGCCTTATTGATCTGACGGAGAGCGAGGTGAGTTGGAACCTACTCAAGCCATCTAAAGTAATTATATAAATACTATTCTCATTACATTTTTTTTAACATGTTATTTTAATATTATATTACCATTTTGCAAGTTTATCAATTGTCAAATTAACTAATTATTCCTCTTTTTTGTTATAATATGTATGAAATTCTTGCATGATGGTAATATAAAAACGTATTAAAGCAATGAGAGTCAATATATTCATGAAGTCTGTTTACTAGTTTTTGACAGACTTTTTACGTTAAACCAGGTTGTCTCACATACAAAATTGAAAACAAAGGTTGACAGTACAGTACGGAATTATTATATCATTCATCTACACAATGTCTCTCAGAAGTACTATGAACTATGAACAAGAATAAAACCGTGTGTAATTTCGAATTTCATTGCATTTTTAGAGTAAATTTTGACGCTATTGAAGTGAATTTCATACTTTGTAAATCTCTCAACACATTACTTAATTTAATTACAATTTAGTCCAACCTTTTAACTTCGAATTCAGAAGTGCCAAATTAAGAACAAGAATCAAACCGTGTGTAATTTCGAATTTCATTCCGTTTTTAGAGTAAACTTTGACGTTATTGAGGTGAATTTCATACTTTGTAGATTCCTTAACACATTACTTAATTATTAATTTAATTACAATTTAGTCCTATCTTTTTACTTTGTTTTCAGAAGTGCCAAACTAAGAACAAGAATTATACCATGTGTAATTTTAAATTTCATTTCATATTTTGACGCTATTGAGTTGAATTTCATACAGCACATTACTTAATTTAATTACAGTCCAACCTTTTATATTCGTTTTCAACGACGTTCTCTTAATTTCGAAGACAAACATTTGTTTGGAAAAAAGACAAAATATTTCACAACTCGAACTTATGTCGCAGTGAATACGTTTATTCAAGATTTGAAACGAGAAATTTTAGTACACTTTGTTAAATTGAGAAAACTGGGTAGTTGAGGAAATAAAACAATTCAAACAATGTTTTGTACTTAGATTCCAAAAAGGGTTATGTTGTGCTAACTTCACACGGTAAGCTTATGCATAAAAAAAAGATATTCGAAAATGTACAGCTTTTTAGTTGAAGATTAGTTGTAGAAAAAAAGGTGCTAACATTTGTTTTCAATATTTAATATACCTTTTTTTTCAAAAGAGTTATCATTAAATAACTTAGTTAACTACAATTATTTTTTTTTATCAAGACTTTGCCTAAGAAAGCTTACACGAGCAGAGTACGAGACTTTGGCGTCAAAATATGAGCAAAATAAAAATTCCACAAGAAATTAGTTTCGATAACTTTCATTTGTAAAATTATCAACAAATCAAAGTCAATTCAGAACTTAATTTCGTGAAATTTGTTTGAGATGCTGCATATTACAAGCCGGATACAACACAAGAATGTTAACACAATTGTCTTGATATGACTCGAATTGAATGACTTGCAATTCATCAATATTTGCACTTGTTGTCAATATTCTTGCATTTTTAGGATATATCCCATAACAGAGCGCTTAATTGAACGAAAAGTGGTTTTGCGTAATTTATCAATAACTTTCGAAACAGTACCATGACCAAAATTTGACAAAAAATTGTTACGAAATTGAAGATAATTGGTAAAATTATCTACAGGAACACATAATTCGGCAGCAGAATCCGTTTTCATCAAACGTCGAATTGACTTCAATCGAAAAATATTATCAGTTCAAAATTTTCTAGCCATTTACGGAACAACATAAGCTTCATCATCTTCAAATTTTGCAATAGATTTTTATTTTATTCTTCGAAGTAGATTCTATTTCTCGTTACAATTGTTGCAAACGACGACGTTGTTCCAGAATCGTAAGTTTTGCATCAATATCAGATTTCTCTTCTGCCAAGTCAACGTTTTGCTTCTTAAGCTAATCTTGCAATTCAGATTCGTTCATTTTCAATTTTAGCGGAATTTCTAGAACTATTGCACTTCTGAAGTTGTTAAGATGACCTTTCCATAAGTAAAAGGCAAGCGGAATTTCCAATTTTTATATGTATTAATAAAAAATAATAATATTTGTTTTTTACTTGATTTTCCAAAAATTGAATTAATCTTTTTAAAAATATGTTCGTGAATTAATATTAAAATAAAGTAGATTGATAGAAAGTATACTCTTACAAGGCTAATATTGCATCGTTATATTTTTGAACATCTTTGCTTTCTGCCTTGGTAACCCGTATCATGTTACCGACATTTTGAAATTTGTTTCTTTTCACAATTATTTACGTCCAAGTTTTTTCACTTCGCAGTGTCTTGAACTTGATATTATTTAAGATCCAAATCATACCAGTATATTTTGAACTTTAAAGTTTCTAAAATTTTAGTGCTATTTCGACAGACCTAAAATTATACTTCAAGTAGGGATGCGAACATTAACTTAAATAAATAAGTAAATAGAAAAAACAGAATATTGACTTCCTCTATTAGCTGGACGTACATTTTCATTAAAAAAAAAAAAAAAATTAAAAATCAAATTTACTAATAATTGTGTTTATCTTTTTTATTTAAAAACTTAGGAAAAGGGTGGGAAGGTAACTGCGCGATCGGATCATAGTCCTGTTTTCAGTAAGTACAAACATTACATTTATATATTTTAATTCAAAAATACAAATATCTAACAACAAGTTTATAAAAAGTAAATAAAGTTCATTTTCTACCCAAGCTTCGATAATTTTGAAACAGTTATTTCTCACTTATTTGTAGAGAGTTATTCACAATGTGCTGTGCAAACCGTCTCCAGTCTTAAGCTTAAACAATCTTAAATCCAGAAAGAGAAACATATTTTTTAAAATACCAAAAAATAAAAAAATAATAATTATTATTTTTAAAATCTATTCATTTTCTTGAAGAGTGTGAATTTTGCATCTGACTTATTTAATTCGCATCCCAAAATAGTTATAAGATATAAGATTTAATTTTGTATTTGCTTTCACATTTTTATTGACCCCTTAGTTAGCCTTCTTTTTGTCACATAATCATTACTAAAGGTATTAGGTATAAAAAGTATATGAAAATTCTATAAACATGTGCATGATATGTTCTTTGTTGTAGATATTTTTAACACGATAAGGAATTTTGTATATCTCTATGTAGCTGTAGGTATATTTACTTTTTAATCAAATTATATGTAGATATATTTGTATCTTAACAAGGCACCTTCTTCGGTGACAAACAAGGAACATACAAAAAAAGACCAAGATAACAAAAATAAATAAATACAAAAACTCCTGTGGGATGCATCAGAGTTTAGATAGGTAGGTAGGGGTAAGTATATTCTGCCATGAAGCACACAACAGGAAAAAAGAAGAACGTTTTAAAATGGATAAAGCAAACCTTGGACTTGGAGAAGCAGTGAAAAGATAAATGTAGGAAGGTATACGATACCTGCGTATGGAACAAAGAAAAAGACGAAGGAAAATATCGAAAGTAAAAACAAACACGAAGAAGTTAAAGGGGAGAAAAGGAACCCTACCTGAATTCTTGGTGAAGGATATGTTTGTAACCAATTGTACTTATATTATCGTTTTTGTTTCACTTTTGCAAAAAAAAAGATAGGTATGCGTAAATTGCATTTGGTTTCTTTGTACGTGAGTGAATTGTTATTAACCCCATCGTGCGTCGTCGTCGTCGTCGCGTCCGTCGTCGTACGTAACATTGAACACAAGACTAAGCTGAGTAGTGCCTTAGCATAACCATAGTTGTCAATTGGTTGAACATCTTAAAATAAAACTATCAGAAAATGTTTTTAACATTTTGAAATTAAGTTTTCAAAAAATTTATATTTTAATAATCTTTAAGAAAGCTCTGTGTCAAGCTTATATTTTTTAAAATTTGTTTTCGCTTTCACGCCCCACAATTTCACAATTCAGATTTTTCAATTTATATTTAAAAAAACAAATTAAAAATTCTTTGCTTATGATTCCTTCTTTTTGAATTCTTGCAAGTGGCAACTGTTAACTTGCCTTCTTAGGTCGTTACTAAAAACAACAACTTAAAATGGACATACAATAAGCAATACAACAACAAAAAAAGTAGAATCTGAATTTATTTATTTTTTTGAAATCGCATATTTTTGTCTTTATATGTATTGTTAGTATATTTTACTTTTATTTCATATGTTATAGAGATACATACATAAGTATATATTATATGTGGTGTAGAAAGAGCAGAATGTTGTTGTTGTTAATTGTCAATTTTTATTAGGTAGATATACGAGTATGTTTTGGATGATGCGTTACGATGACATGTTGTTATAGCATCAAAAATCATTGTGAGCTGTTGAAATCATACATTTTGAACTAATTTGAGGTTTTCCAAAACTAATGTTTAGCTACAAAATGTCTGACGGGGTTCTTCAAAGTCTATGAGCATCATTTATCACATTTGAAAAGAAAATACTAGATTTTTGAATACGTAACATGGCAATAATAGAAAAAATGATGATTACACTGGTCGACAAAATTACGTTTTATTTCAAAAGAATACTTTTTCAATGGATAAAGATGTACTAAATTCGAATCTCGCATTTAATATGTTCTATCATATCACAGGTTTCTAAAATATGACTCTTTAAAAATGCTAAAACAACCAAAAACAGGTTTTTTAAGCCTAAATTAAAACTCAAAATTTCAATTAACAATAAATTGTATGATGATTTTGAAATGTATAAATCTTTCTCTTTTACATAAAATTTAAAGCATTTTAGTATCTTACTTAGCTTCTGGAAATTCTCATTAGTTGAGAGTCTTTATTTGCATCTATATAAAGTTTCGAGAAAACCTTGAATTTGATACTTTCTAAGTTTTAAAACATACGTTTTGGACGATTTTTAGTGCTGCTTTCGAATCCAAACTCTAATTTTAACTGTTTGCTCAAGTTTTAAAAATAACCGCTTTCAACATTATCTATATTTTTAATATATTTCAAAAACTTGATATAATAGAGTTGCTTAGACAACAGACTCGTTACAAGAACCAAACTTACTCTTAAACCGTTTTGTTTTTTTCTGTTGAAAACCATTTAAGCAAAAATGGTTTTGCGTTCTTTTTTAAGATTTTGGTAAGACAGGTGAAATCTACCAACTTTTGAAGTTTTTTTTTTTCGAATATTGTATGAAATAATATAAATATTTCAACTAAATATCGAAGGAAGGGATTATTAATTTGGATAATTATAACGGATTTTATTTAAAAAAAAACTACTTAATAAAAAAGTAGCCATAAAAATTCATAAGTGTTTTTTCGAATTTAAAAAAATGATATCTCAAAAACCTGACGTGATACATTAATTTTGAAGTCGGATTTGGATTAAGGTCGCCAAAGCCTTGTCGACCAGTCTTATTGTTATGGTACTGTTTTTTTTTTAAAGACTGATTGAAAAAATTGGCAGGTACAATTTAAAACAGAAAATTAGTAAGAGTTTTTTTTTTAAATGAGAAAAATAAAATCGGTAGTTTTTCTGTCTGCCCCATGCAAACGGTTGGTCAAGAGTTCAATAAAACTTCTACCTAAAGTAAATTTAAGCAATATGAATTTGTTGTTGGATTCTCAAAAATAGTAAAGATTTTTAAAGATATTCCTACTCTTGGTTAATTTAATGAAACATTATGTGAATCGAAAGATTCGATTGAGGGCGATAGTGGAATAAGTTTGTTAGATCCGAAATATTGTAGGTATATGGGTTAGATATTTGTCAGAATAAAATAAATCAAAATTCTAACCAGTTAGTCTTATATTTCAAAATTCTGTTCATCATCGGTAAAAGAAAAATGTAAAAAACTGCGCATTTTATATTTATACTACAGAACTTTTAAATCTGCATGTTTTTTTTCGAGTGGGTATAAGATATTATAACATTTTTTTATGAAAAATACTAATAGCACAATATTTAAAAAAAAGAACAATACAAATAATAACTTGTATCAACAGTTTTTGAATTAATCGTTTGTACATGACTATTTTTGTGATGCTAAAAACTTGTTTATTTTTAAAAGTCTTTGTTTTATTTAAATTAATATATCGATTTGGAGGTCGCATGTTGAAAATTTGTCTTTTTTGTTTCTTTTATTATGTGTATTTATACGAAATACAGTTATTTGAGTTAAGAACATAACTTTTTTGTTTGGAAAAATACCTAACGTGTACATACCTATAGTATTATTTTTTTTAAGATGCTGAATTTTAATATAGAGTAGATATATACAATATGAGCTATCAAATTGTTAATTAAAACACTGGCGCAGAATAGTTTTGACAATTTCGTAAAGTTAAAATTACAAAATGGCGACTTATCTTTTAGCAATTTCCTAAATCCATATGACATTTGAACAATTATTCTTATAAAAGCAGTGGTTGAAATGGTCCAATCAACAGTAGGGAATTCCAATTAATAAACCCGTTAAGCATAGACTTGCTTTGTTTACCTTTACGAACTGTCACTTTTTAGACATGTTGGGAATTCCAATCATTAGGTCCGCTTAAGCGTATTTGCTTTGTTTATTTTCACGAAATGTCATTTTTCAGAAATGTTAAGATGCTCGTTTTTTTAATGAAAGGAAATTAGCGGTATACTAGTTAGCAATTATTAAATTGCTAAATTTTTAGTAAATAAGTTGTTTAAAATGTTGCGCTTTTCCATTTTAACAAACATAAAAGTGTGTTGATTTAATTGTTTCACATATTACGAAATAGAAAATGTTCTTTTTTAAAAAATATATATGACAAATAAAAGTTTTAATTTATTGAAAATTATAGGTAAAGTTGAACCGCATGCTTCGAGCTTTAACATGGGATATCTAGTTTCTCCGTATTCGTACACAAATGGTGGCGCCGGAGGACTGCCTGTATCAATGGTGAGTACATTTTCTTAGAATTTTTCTATACTTATAAATAAATGGAAATATTAAAAATCCAGGATTCTGGTTCATAAAAGCTAAAATGTTAAATGTCTATATAATTAAAGTTACGTTTACAACTGTCAGAAAATATAACATCAAGTTTGTTAAGTCATTTAATTGATTATGATGGATTTTACATAATGTTTTTAGTAGTTACTTTTCGTCATAATTATATATGTGTGAGACGAAACTGAACGTATTTTCAATAATTCAACAATGATTTTCAAAATGTATAAATAGTTCGTGGACAAAATTTCTATTAAAATTACTAAACATATTGGAAATTATACATTATGTGCGAGTTACATAAATTGTTGAAAGGCCAATGCTCTATGAATTGAATGATGATTATTTCCTTTTTTTTAAGACCTGCCTACAATATGAAATTATTTTTTTTTTTATAAATTTTTGAAATTAATAAGAAAAATAAATCAAGTTCCTCAGAACCTCCGGGAATAATATGTAGTCTTTGTTATTGTAAACAAATCGGATTGTTGTTATGCTTGTTGTTGTGTTTATTGTATCCCCTATAATAATCTTTTCAAACTTTATCTTTTAAGCAGTTGATCCTTATTCCCTTAATGCTGCTTTATTTTATATCTGGTATCCATACCTACTTAAGGCCAAAAAATAAAAAGAAGAATAGAAAAAAAATCATAATACGTCGTACATACTGAATGAATAAAAAATTGTGATATAAAAATAAAACACACATTTTTTCTCCGGCTGTATATGTGTAGTGTAGGTATGTGTGAATGTATTTTTCTCTTTTTAAGGGTAGCTTCGTTCATAGTGTTTACTTTTTATTTGGTTTTTCTAAGGCAACAAAGTTAAGCATAAAAGGAAAACCTTGAAGGATTTTCTTTGTTTATTTGACACGTATTCTGTGTGGACTTAAAGTTCATCCACTTTGAGGATGAAAACAACAAATAAATAAATAATGAAACAAATGCAAGAATTAAGAGTTTTTTATAATATTTTAATATATTTTATCATCATATTCAAAAGCAAAAAGAAATAGTGGATTATTGGGGAGCCACAAGTCCTTTGAATATTAGTTAGAGTGGGATTCGGACTCGGACGTTTAAAACTCTTTTGAACGAGCTTAGTATTTCTTTCTTTTTTAGAAAAGATTATTTCTTACAGGCCTTTAATGCCAGAGTGTGAAAATGCAAACCAGAGTCCTGCAAATTTGTAATTTTGTTTGTTTGCAAAAAAAAAATAATATTCCTATTTTGTTCAGGAAAAAAAAAATTAAGTCGGTTAAACCAAAATATCTCAGGAACTAATAACGCTACCGATTTGAATTTACATCCCTTGAAATTTTGAGAGAGAGAGAATTGACAGTTAAAAAAAAAAAATTTAAAAAGACATTACTAAAACTTGTTAAAAATTGATTACAAATATTCGCTTCTAACTAACTTTATCTTATAGAAAATATTGTTTTCAACATTCAGTAACATTTTTAGAAAAATCCTACTGTCATTTTTTCATACAAAATAAAATCTACAAAAAATAGTAGGTACGCGAAATTGATAAAATGGATGTCCGATTGTCAATTTCTCGTGTATAAATGAAGAAATTGACTTCAAAATGATTTCATGCTGTGTGTGTATTAGAAATAAAAACTTTCAAAAAATGCTACTAAAGTTGGTAAAAATAAGTTTTCAACTAAAAATCTCGTTAACAAGAATATTTTTTGAAATCAAACTATTTCATCATATTATGCAAAGTATTATTGGTAATTTTTAATTCTAATTTCATTGCAACTTTGTCTTTTAGATTAACAGCTGGGTTTTTCCATCTTAACATTTATTGTATCCTTTTCTGTTCCATTAAGTTATTTTACGAAGCCTGTGCTAAATAGTGTGTTTTGAAAACAAACAAACTCTCCAAACTCTATACATTATTTACGCATGCATTCTGGATGGAACTCTTTCATGTCTCCTCATTTCTCATGTATCCAACGAAAGTTCCCTTTAGATTAAACTTTTCCAAACATTATCGTGAAACACAATCCTCAATTTTTACTGAGTAAAATTTTATAGTAATAATTTATTGAATCATTAATTTACTGGGCAGATTATTTTCAAGAGGACCTCAATTTAAAATAATCCCTAGAAAAATATGCAACAACCCCTAAAACTCAAATTTTTCAGGCACATGCCTTGTGAAGATCTATAACGAAAATTATACATAAATCCATACAAACACTTCTGTGTTGACAGATGAATGGAAAATAGTTCGTAAGGTGCAGGTTCTTTTTTCCGATAGCCAAATAACCATATCCATTTGTCTAAACATGATTTGGTTACAGTTTAAGATACAATATGAAATAATTTGTCGGTCTTGTCCTCTCTAACCCTTAGGGTAACTGATAGTGCACCAATGTCATGGTAAACCCTCTCTCGTTTATAATGTCCATGACATGAGTAGGTATAGTAGTTTTGAGTATTCTTTTTTATACATAGTAGTAGTAGTAGTAGTATACATAGTTGGTGGTGCAATTAAGTAAATTCACCAGGGAATCACATTATTCACGCAAGGGATTTTAAATGCAGCAAGTTCACCACTTAAAATTATTATACTACAACAATTATGTTCCGGTTGTGTTCTTCAATTGCCGGTATTCTCCTCATTCCCGCCCATGTGCGAGCGAATAAGTGAAGCCCTGTAATTTATTTGTTTAAGAGAAAAAAAAAGTTGAAAAAGTCTGTGCCGAGCGAGAATCGTCGAAATCCAACCCCTTGGTAGGTATTTATGTTTGTGATGAAAATTTAAACGGGTGATAATTGAGGGGGTTTATACTGCTGCGTTGCGTTTCTATTATAATTACATGTGTTATTAAGTTGTTGCTGTTGTTGAAAGAAATGTTCCTAATAGTATACGAGTATGTAGGTACATCGCCACATTGTCTATAATAAGAAACACACTACTCGTACATAGCACAAAAGTGAAGTCGCTTCGCGTCCATCGCATATCGGTTAGAATCCAAATTAATTGAGGAATTTCCTTCAAATTTTGAAAAAATATTACCAGAATCGTTAAATATTTAAATTCATGAATTTGTATGCTTAGATGCGACGACACGCTGCAAATATGTAAATCTCATAAGCTTTTTTAAGGTCCTTCAATAGGGGGTTTATTGGCTTTTTAAGGTTGAGAATTGGAATACTAGAATATTTATTTTAATACAAAGTAAGCATAAAAGCAAATAATCCTTAAACTATTTATATCCATCTTAATGCATTTTTTAGTAAAATAAGTAAAATATTGTAGTAACCGTGGCGTAATGGTTAGTGCTTATTATTTTCAAAAATTAAAAATAATAATAAGTATTACTTATAAAAAATGTATTTTAAAAATTCAATAAGCAAGAACGACAAGTTTTAGGCGATAACTTTAACATTAAACATTAATTTTTGAGGTATACATTCAATATTTTCATAATTAATTATCAACATTCTACGTCCTTTTTTGTTGTCCCTTTTTTAAAACATTTTTTTTTTAATCTACTCGGACCATATTTTTTATTTTATTTTATATTTTTGACTAAGAAAAAAACGGATGTATTCTGGATAGGATTATTTGTACAGCAGCTTTACATCGTTTTGGAGAAAGTTAGTTTATGGCACTTGATATTTCAAAAGCTCTCTTATCTAAAATGCTTGTTTTCGGTTTTCATGAATCTCTCCTTCATCGGATTAGTAATTAGTAATTACTTTTTGGATCGTTCAATACAAGTAGCATTGGATGGGTTCAAGTCTGAAAACCAAATAATAAATGCTGGTGTGCCCCAGGGCTCTGTTTTGTCCAACACTATTTCTCATTTTTATTAATGATCTCCTGTATGCAACTTCTTATGAAATACATTGTTTCGCTGAGGATAGTACTCTTAAGCTATTCATATTCGTTTACAGACTCACATCCCTCTTCTTGGGATGTGGAACTGCAACGACAAAATATGAATAAAAAACCGTATGGAATTTTATGCTGCTGTATCGTTAGAGCGTGATATACCCCCTTTGCCATTATCCATGGATTGCACTTGGATCAATATGACTGAACATTTCAAATACAGAGATTCGTTATTTAGCCGTACTACGCCTTACCACACTTTGTCTTTCCCAGTCATTGCAATATTCAGGAATTCAAAACCAATGTGAACCGACACTCTTCGGTTCCTAGTGCTCACATTTTGACTTTGCGTAACAAGGGTAGGGTAGTAATATTCCCTTAAGACCTTACATAAGGTTTAATTTGGTTACGATCTCACTTTCTGAATTTCGGACCACAGCAATTGTTAAAAATATTTTTTAATATTTAAGATATGTGAAAAAAATAATTAAAATATCAATGATTATAATTATCTTCTTCATTACAAGAATTGATCTTTACAATCGTTTTTATTTCGTTATTTGTGATTGAATAAAACTTTTAGCGAAGAGAGATTACATATAATTCATACTTAAATAATTGTAAGTATTTAATTTAATTGTCAAATTCGTCAAATAAGAAGCCTACACTCGAGCTGATTTGATGAACAATTGGTTGGAATATTATTTTGACAATCAATTTTAAATAGTGTACGATATGCTTAATAATAAGAGTGAATCAATTTTTGTTTTCAATTTTTAAATTCTATCGTAATAACCTTAGAAATTTTGGATTTGCTGTCGAAATTTTCCAGTGACTAAAACATTTCCATAATTATTTATCAAAGCAAACAAATAATAATTTTTAGCTTTGAAACTAAAAAAATGGGACGCAAAAACATTGTTCTGCAAAAAAAAAAACGCCGTTTGATTTTGTAAATAAGAGATGAAGGTAACACTTACAATTTTATTGCGCAAATGCACTTCATCGTTTCCCGTGCGTTGTGGCTTGGGTAATAAAGGCTCCATATAAAAAACAGAAGCCAACCGAGACAAGAGGACGTCCAAAGAAAACTTTATACCTACCCCCGATAGAAAAATAGTTAGAGAAGCTCTTAAGGATCCATTTGCAACAACATTTACCTTCATAAAAACAAATTTGTATTTGGATGTTAGATCCCGCACGATTCGCCGACGTTTGCAAGAAAAAAAAAGTAAAGCAGCATTGAATTCGAAAACATCAACCAAGCATCAGGGAGTCCAAGAAACTGAAAAAAATATTTTGTACAACGACGAAACCAACATACATTTGTTTGAATATGATGGTCAAATTTATGTAAGGAAGAAAAAGGATGAAGAGCTAAATCCTATAAAATACCGTAAAGGCTGTAAAGCATGGTGGTGCTAATATAAAAATTTGGGGGTATTTTTCTTATAATGGAGCGCAAGAAGACCACAAATATGGAGGCACTATTTAAGAAAGAAGTCCAAGAAAAATGGTAATCAACACCTTCGGAAACATGTCAAAAACTTATCACTAGGAAACATTTGAATCGCTCTTCAAAATAGTTTTGTCTATATTTGGGTTATAAACTTTGTTTCTTTTCAACTTAAATTTCACGTGAACAATTAGAAATAATATTAACTTACAATAAAGACTTTTGTGATAAAATGTAGTAACAGAATTTCCCTCTTATAATTTTGGCCACCACTGTATATAAGACAATTTTCACAAATTCTACACTTTTAAATTTGTTTTAAAATATTTAAATGTAGTGTTTTCAAAAATAATAAGTTCTTGTTTCCAATTTTTGCAATTGTTAAATTGAATAAAATAAAAGCTGTTTGTTTTTGAAAAATTTCTTTATTTCAAACAGGTTTTTTACTGTCTATGTCTTACAAGATTTTTGAAACTAGCGAGTGTTCTCAAAATATTGGTTTAATGGAATGTACTATGCTTTGTATTTTTCTAATCATGCACTAGGTACTTAAGTCTTCAAGTTAACTAATAAAAAAATGTATTATTTAATTAATTGAATATTTTGTTTTGTGTAAGGGCTCAATAAAAAAATGAACTAAATCGTTTGTTGCAATACATACATAAACAAAAATGAAAATAAAATAAGAAGACAATCCAACCAAACATAAGAACTCTAAGTTCTTAAACAATGAAACCTTTGATGTCTTGTAGAAGTAGAAATAGAAGAAGAACAAAACTAAATCAAGAAATGAAATAAGATGTGTACAAAATAAATATTTCTATCTGTTTGTCCGGCATTATTTCATATTCTACAATATAGGGTTTTTTAGTTAAAACACTGTGTGTGTTAAATTACGGCATGATATGCCACATTTCCGCTTGTCTTTCTCATCCAAGACTATATCATTACATTGAGTTCTCTGTTCACGTTTTATGACAAACGAACAACGCCAAGACAACTTAACCCAATATACTCTATAAACACATTATATATTTATTGGTATTATAATTTTAGATTGGTAGGTACATTTTGTATAAAGTATCTTATGATGCACTTTCATTTAATTCGACAAAAGTGTTGCATTAATTGTAATTTTGTTTACTTTAAAGAAAAATTCCAACTTCTCGTTAAACGATAGATAATTTATGATTGAAAAAAATCATTGTATAGTCAAAGGAATGAATTTGGTTCTGATATTTTTGAGTTAAAATCAAATAGTTTCAACACTAAAATTAAAGAGTTTTATTAAAAAGATTTTTAGCAGCTAGCCAAAAAAAAAGGTTACAAACTTGCCTTATCTTATCACTAACTTCGATTAAACATACTAATTGATTAAGTAATCTGAAATATGGGACACACAGCAAAAATTACAAAAAGTAAAGAAAGATATATTCAAGTAATCGAATCAAATTATACCTTCTAGATGCAAAGGTTCATACCTCTCTTTTAAAAATAATTACAAATTAATTAGTTGAGAGTTTTTGTTGCAATTTTCTTCATTAACAGAAGCTTTTCTCACTTCTCACAAAGTAAATCAGAATATTCTTTCCAATTGCGAGAAATGCAACCTTAAAATTGGCTTTCAATAAATATAGTTGTGGGGCGTATTTATTGTTTTTGAATTAGCTTCATTTTAAAAATAAAACAGTGATGATGATGAATCCATAACAAAAAGTCTGTGCGTGCAATACAGTTGTGGCGTTTTGAAAATAATTTTGAAAATTTCGCCCATCACTGCGTCGCGCCATCATTATATACTTATAAGGCTTTCATCATCTCTATATTTTAACCCATTTGTAATTAGAAAACCGATAATTTATCTCTTTCTTCTTCTTCTCTATCAACGAAAATGAAAAAAAGGCACCCGTTTCCTGTCATAAATTATTTCGCTGTGTCTTCCACATCAAAAACAAAGCGTTTTTTTTCTTAAACAAAACAATAAAACTCAAGACCGACAAGTTTATGTACGTTCAACTGTTTCTCTTAATCATTTTTCATTTTTTTTTTGTTTTTTGCTCTAGCGAAGTTTTCTTAGTAATATACACATAGGTGTGTGCAAAGCAGGGCCACCCCTGCTGCTTGGTATGGTTCGCAAGGTATATGCATTTTTTGGAACATATACTATTATACATTTTAGGAAAACGTTGTCACTGGTTGACAAAAACTTAAGATTTTTTTCTGTCCCACAAACAAAATAACACATTTTTAAATGATGTTCTTAATTCGAATCTCGCCTTAACATTTTTCTATCACATCAGATTTTTAAAATATGCTCTTTTTCATTAAATGCTAAAAAAATCATAAACGGGGGCTTAAAACTCAAAATATCGAAACAGATTTTTGAAATATGCCCCTTTAAAAATGCTTAAAACAAAAATATCCATTTTCAATATTATTTTCATATATTTTAATATATTTCAAAAACTTGATATTAATAGAATTCTTTAGAAAACAGATTCGTTTCTAGAATAAAACTTACTTTCAAACCATTTTAACATAACTGGTTTAGCGTTTCTTTCAGATTCTTGTAAGACAGTTTTAAATATACCAACTTATGAAATTTTTCGAATATCATATGAAACAATATAAATATTTCAAATGAATATTGAATTACGAATTTAATTGCAAAAAAGCTACTTCATAAATTTAGATAGCCTCAAAAAGCCTTATTTGCGTGTTTTTTTTTCGAATTACATATTAAAAGTAATATCTCAAAAACCTCACGGAAACATTCATTTTGAAGTCAGATTTGAATTAAGGCCATCGCTCATTAAAAAAGGCAAGTATATTGAAAGGAAACATTTTTATTGACATTCTGAAATTTCCTTAATTTTTGTGAAATTAATTTTAACAGTTTTTTTGGTATCAAACTAAATGATTATGAAATGTGTCAAACCCATGAACGTTTTCGAAATATATAATTCACAGACTTTTGTAGTACTTTTATAAATAAGAAGATCCTTAATGGCCAGCAATTATGTGACAAAATCTTTTAGATACGATTTAAAAATGTTTGAGGCATTGTTTCCGATTGATGGCCTGGCCTTGTTTTTTTCCATATTTCACATCATCCTCAATCCGGCCCTTGACTGTCATGTATTTAGAGTTTATGATCTATTTTGAGGGTATTGTACATTTGTTTATTCCAGAAATTTCGTTGTTATTTTAGTCATGTTAGTTTGTTTCCTTGTTCTTTGTATCTTATGGATTGTGGAGTACAAATTTGAATGGAATGATTTCAGTTGATTTGTGAATTTTTGTGTCAAATTTTTGTTGAGGAAAATTATTTCAATTGATGCTAAAAACCAAACTATAAGTACATATATGAAAAGCGGCACTTTTCACTTGTTCACTATATACGTTAAATATAGCGATGTTAATCATATAAATTTAATTATTGTAAAATGTATGCATAAACTCAGACAAGTAACATTTAAAATGTGTCATGTCAATTTGACCTTAGTTAATTAAGATCGATCCATACTTGAGTCTTACTTAATATGATGGCTCTTTCTATCTCTTTTTCTTCTTTGGGTATCGCTCATTGTAAAGAACAACGATAAATAATTTCAATTAAGCTTATTTGTTAAATATCCTTAATGTTATTATTATTTTTTTTTTCTTGTGGGCGGTTGGAGAATATGACAGAATTATCAAAAGACAGACATGACATGAGAGGTATGTACTACATAAAAGCGTAAGCGTAAATTAAACACAATATTGGCTCTCGTATGGTATTTGGGCAAGTCAAAAATGAAAACAAACTGTTGCACGTCAACAATTATAAGTGTTTGAATCTCACTTTAATTTTTTAATTTTTTTTTTAAATGGTAATTTGAATTCAGTCCTCCGTGCGTCTCGTGCAGATCGCCTCGATCGCCGACAGAGTTAATTGATATAACGTGGAACAATATTATGTAGTGAACATTTTAACTATTTATTATTGTTCAGGCGTGCTTAAAGGGGCTACAGATTCCCATTTGCACGGTCGAGGCGACGTTCAAGATGACTCAACATTTTGACTACTTAAAGCATAAAACATTGACGATCACACGAATGGCATGAGCTAGCCTGTGTCATCCTTTAACGTTTTAACTTGCAGGGTTATAAAGTTTTTTTTTTTGAAAGTTCGAGACCGAATTCAAAAAAATCAATGTAAATTTTAATAATAAAAATAATGTCTCGAAAATGGTGGGAATACTATTTCTTGGCATGATAATACAATTTCCATATAGGAGACATTTTTTTTTTTTTTGACAAAATGGACCACTGTGGTAGCTGGCTTAAACAAAGGCATTGTATTATCACGATTATGAAAAAATACCTATTTCTCTTTGGGGCTTTGTTTCGTTCTTGAAAATAAACCAACTATACAAAAAAAAGAGCAAAAAAGGGTTGCCCCATGTGCCCAGTAATTTGGTTTTCTCACCTTGTTATGGGAATGGACAGAAGAGCTAACCATGGTGCTAACTGATCATTGACTTCTTGTAGTCTGCTGCTCCTTTTCAGCTACTTTTGCTGTTGTTATATGAGCTTGCTGGGCTGGTACTGCGCTGCGCTGCCAAATAAAGCGTGGTAGTGATGAAGCGCGAATCTTCTGCGAAATTGTGTGTTTTTTTAAGTTTTTTTTGTGGTTTTCTTCAAGCATGGGCTTTATTTATTTTTTAAGGACTTGTTTTGTAGCATTTATTTTTTCGCTGTCTTCGTCTTCGTCATCATCGTCCGTCGTTCTAGTTGTTTACGCTTAGTGTTTGTCTTCTGGGAGATGTTCTTGATTCTTGAGTTTGGGTCACGAGTATAGTTGGTAGGATGTCTGGCGGCTGCTTAGTATATGTACATTAAATTTATTATATAGAATATCTTGTTTTTGCGCAAGTCCACTTAAACAATAAAAAACAACAAAAAAATAAGTATTTACTTACTGCAGATGAAGCTCAATTCATATGATAGGGTGACTATGCTGTCATTTTTTTGGCAACAAATTTATACATTTTTTCATTGAAACGCAAAAGGTCTTATTTGATCTTATTAAAGAAAATACTATTTTATATTCTTTGTTTGGTTTTTGGATTCAAAGTCATACTCATTTTATTTGCATAATTCTTCGGCAGGTATAAAATATACCTCCACATTATTTTACCTAAAAAATATAATATATATAAGCCCAGATTTTCACCCGTAAAATTATTTATTTTAAGCTAAAATTTCATTTGAAATCTTATTCAAGATTGAAATGCTTAGTTTTGTGTAGGGTGTTCGAAAATTCATTTCAAATTCAAAATGAAATATCGTTAGGTGAATTCGTAAGCTTTTAAAAATTCGTTAAAAAAAAAAGACTTCAATGAAATTTCTTTCGAGTACAAAATTATAATAAAGTTAATTAATATTTGAAAGGTTCAATACATGTGTCTTTATACTTAAGGGATCGACTGCACAGGTTCCTTGAAGACCATGAATACTTCAATATCTTTTGGATTTGATGCATTGGTGGTAAATTTTTACGATAATCATCTTATGATTCAATCGTCATCAATCCATTATCACATAGCTATCCTTTCCTTTTTTCTTGGAATTTATGTCAAATATGTCAAGTGAGGACGATAACTGCATATTTTCATCTTTCCAAAGCGAGGGATTTAAAATCATGTTTTGACAGTAGGATATAACTAGTATAGCATCGGAAAACAAAAATAAAATTTTAAAATATTATTATATAAATATGGTTGATGAACATATTTGGATAGCAATGTAAATCATCTGGTCCACTGTATTGAAGTCGTTATTGCTGTCGTCTGCGTCGCCAAACTGAAATTTTACCTGGATAGTTATTCTGTATTCCCTTTTTTCGTTATTCTGTTGAAGATCCTTGCTTGATGTTAAATTCCTCTTTAATTTTGAACAAATTTTTAATAGATTTTTCCCTCCATGTCCGGGGATGCATTTTGTATTTGTAAAAGGTAAAACATTTTTGTATCTTTTTTCCTATGATTAGTGTTTATATCTTTTACCCACCTCGGTACCTATAACTATTGTTCTTTTATTTGTAATTTGCATTTTCTCACATGTCTTATATTGGCTAAAGATTATGATTATAACCGTAAATGTACGATAATTGTCGGCATACACGGTGCGCAATAATTTTAGTATATAAATACTTTGATCAATCATATTTCTGTAGTATTTTATCAATCACACTTATAATGAGGACACAGAATCTTTTGAGCTTCTAGTCCAGTCAGAACGGAAATTTTAGTCAGGAAAAATTCATAAATCCATGAAATAAATGTCGGAAATTCCTTAATAATGTGAGCATAAAAAGCTAGAAATTTTCTTTTTTATGTCATAGCTCTATGTGTGTATCGACTCCTAGTATCCTAAATTTTTCCTTAACATTTTAAGATTCTTAACTCTAAAAGAAGTTTTATAAAGGAGCTCTTAAATATTTGAAGACTTCTTTTTAGGAATAACTTGTAGTAGAGAATGTGCAACGTGGCACTGTCGATTTCTGATGATTAGCTCTGGGTTAGAGTTCAGTTACGTTTTTTTTGTACATATCTAATATACGTAAAACATTTTACCTGGGTTATTTACCTATATATATGGGTTATACCCTACCTATATTTTAAAATAATTATTCTTGAAACTCTCTCCCAACAATTTAACCACTAAAGACTGTACCTAAACACTCAAAAATAGCATCAATTTGTTTGTCAGGAGTTGAGATATATTGTAGATACCTACATAAATACTTATTCATTTATGGATTTAGAAAAATAAGGGTTTTCAAAAATATGTATGTTCATCTCGGTACTATTGAGAGATATATTGCACTTGCTTAATGTAACCACGGTAAATGGCCTTAAGATTAACAAGAGACAAAAAACCAAAAGATACCCTCTTAGAAACATATTCTCATTTGATATTTTCAAATATCTTACCTGAATACCTAAATATTAAACACGCAGGTATAACAAAGGAAACATTTTCTTGGAATGTTGTGTAGGTATGATGATATAACTTTTGAAACCTACTTATTCAATGACATACACAATATGTCCACAATTATTGTTCTTTTCACATTTCCAAATTAAATTTATGTTTACTTTACTATATTGTGGATTGCATAACTTTCATCATCTTACAAAACGAAATCACACTCATATTCAAAGGACTAGAAATACTAGTTTTATCATCCACGCAAATAATATTTAATTAAAAAGAATCTATCAAATATAAAATTCTTACAGAAAACGCTCCAAGTTCCGGCTACGTTTTTCAAGAAACATACAAAATAACACACATGCAAACACAGTCAAAATCTATCTACTTGCTTATACTGAAGTATCTTAGCGCATTTGTTTGTGCACCACCTTATTCCTTTATTTAAAAGTATCATTATGATTATGGTTTATAGCTGCGTAGATAATACAATCATAATTAGATTGTACTAAAATTAAGAAGCCTACATTTTGAAGCAAAAACATTTCAATCAAATTGGGGGGGTTGTAGCAATATTTAAAAAAAAAGAAAAAAAAAATTGTTCACCCAAAATATCTCACGAACTTGAATTAAATTTTATATTATAGATTTTGATGTGATACCAAACTGATATAACTTTGAAAAAAATCAATAAACGGTTTTCTTAAAAAAAAAAAAAACTGGAAAAAAAATACTTGTGCACCTCGAAAATTTTACGAACAAAAAATAAATAAAAAAAGATTCGAAAATAACTGTATTCGACGAAGAATAACGTTTTTGACATTCAGTAAACCTTTGAGAAAAATTGAATTGACAGTTTTTTTTTTTTTACAAAAAATAAAAACCTGAAAAAAAAAAACATTACTAAAAGTTGGTAAAAATTGATTTTCGACTCAAATATCTTTTCTAATTTCATCTTATAAAAAATATTGTTTTCGACGTTCAGTAAAATTAAAAAAAAAAAACTGACTGACAGTTTTTTTCATACAAATTAAAATCAATCGATTCAAGTATTAGGGAAATAGCTAATGAATGATAAAAGTTTAACAATTTACTAGTTAGCAATTTACTAATGGAGTCCAAAATTTTAAACTTTTCTTTTCGTTTTGCTAACTAGTAAATTGCGAATTGCGAATTTATTAAAAAACAAGCATCTAAACATGTCTAAAAAGTGTCAGTTCGTGTGAAACAAAACAAATACCTATACCCTTAAACGGACCTATTAATTGAAATTCCCAACTGTTGACTGGACCATTCCATCCACTGCTCTTATAAGAATGAGTGTAGAAACGTCATATGGATTTAGGAAATTGCTAAAAGTTACAGTATAGTCATTTTAACTAAGCATATTGTTAAGAGATAGTAAGATGTTAAAATTAGGTAAATCTTTTTTTAAGCTTAGTAAATTCCTACAAATGGCTTGAACATTTTACTAAATCGTTTAAAATATATGAGATATGGGATACTAAAACTAGTTTGCTGTTTGAATTATGTAACTCATTTTGAATGAAGTATTGAACTCTCATTCTCATTTATTCTTGGTATGAAGTACATATTTGTATATGTACCTATCCTTTTTATTTTTGCGTGGATATATTTTTTGGCTTTCTTTTGGATTGACTGTTTCCTGCTTTTTGCTCTACACTTAAGGGGCCAATTATAGCTATCATTGGTTTTCATCATTGAACCCAATTATTGGAATTTTGTTGATGGTAGGTCGTTTATAGCTGTCATTGAAAAAAAAAATCTGATTGAAATCCACCACTGACAGAAATCTGTCATTGAAATTGTGTGAAATTGGAAAACAAATCATTGGAAAAATTTAAAAGTATTAACTGTTCACGAAAATGAATTTACGTCCGGAAAATAGAAAAATACATTTTTAACGAAAAATAAATGCGCAATTCTTTGTGATATCCGATCGATCAGTATATAATTTTAATTTCACAGTCAAAGATCCATTCAAAAAATGCATTGATTTTAATGATAGCTATAACTGGCACCTTATGATGATGATGAAATCGATCTATCAGTGTTACCATATGCAAACGAGACTGAAAATTTAAATTTACTCATTATTGAAAATATAGCATTTGAAAAATTAAAAAAATTTAACCAAAAATGGACACATTGATTTTGTTTTGCTGAACGGAACTCATGTACGGTACGCATACCTACATATTTTAAATTCATCGGCCATTCAATTATTCAATCACTACTTGCACCACCAAACGATTAGAAATAAAAACTTAAGGACTATATTTGAGCCTTTTTTTAAATATTTTTTATCCGATGGCTTCTTTACTTCTTTTCCTGTTTTAATTTAAGTATACATATATGTATGTATATTGAAAGCGGTACCACTGGCACGGTGCTGTGCTGGTGCCAATTGCTACACAGAGAGGGTAGGTACATTACATATATACACGAAACACATTTACTTTGTATATGAAGCTATGTTAGTTCCTTCTCCTTATCCTTTCACATCCACGTAGCTCCTCTCTGTCCCCATCTTCAAATCTTCAACGAATTCAAAACTCCAACAAAGTAAAATAAAAAACATCTTATAACTACATGCGTATAACAGGCAAATAAGAGAACATGATGAAATGTGTGCTTCGTTAAATTTATTTATTTATTTAAGGTACGATCGGTGGCGGCGGGGGTGGTGTTATAGCGATGGCGTATGGTATGGCGTATGGTGCGCCGTGTATTCGTATCATATATGAAACGGGTAGGGTAGGGATAGATATGTATACTTATGCTCTTAATGTTGCTCCTGGTGGTGGTTCTTCGGTTCCTGTTCTTGTATACCTACATACATACATACATACGTAGTACGTATAAGTACGTAAATCGTCGAATACGACGACGATGATGACGACGACGACGACGCTGATGTTGGGTTGTTGTTGCTTTAGCGCTCAATAGAACGCTGGCTGTATGATTGTATCGTCTGTAAAATCCGATTGTAATTCAGGTGGAAATTCGGTAGAATTGTGTGCCATCATTCCAATTTATTTATGGATACCAGTTTTATTTATTTACATATACCTTTTTTTTTCCTTCTTCTTCTTCTTCCTTGTTTATCATTTTTGTTCATGTTTTTTTGTTTTTTCTTTTCTTGATCTGGTCTCTGATGGACCTTCTTATTATAGTTACTTAAAGTTGTTCCATTTTGATGTTCCTTCTTGTTTTGTTTTGTTTTTTTTTTTTTTTTTTAATTTTTAAATCTTTTAAACAAAAGTTGAATGAGAATTTAAACTTCACGATTTTAGAGGTTAAGTACCGAAATAAAAGTAAAATTCTTTAGACAAAAAAATCTATGTTTGTCGAACTTCTGATGTCTGTCGAAGTCGAGCCAAAGTTTTCTTAAGTGTTGTACCTACCTTAAGAAATATAGGAATAGAAAACTATCTATGTATGTATTCATTCAGATACTTCTTGTGTCACAGAATTCAAATTCTGTAATCCTAATTAAAAACTAGACTAGATTCGTTCAAGAGTATAGTTTTTTATTATACAATATTCTTTGGATCTAGACTTTTTGGATACAAAAGTTAATGCAACCATCTGAAAACGAACCACATTTCCAAGTTTGTTGTGTAATGACGATAAAATAATTTCGCTCATTAGTACCTCAAGTCGAAATGGTATCTATCACGGGCTTGTTTAATATTAATTGCTAATGATTTTGAAATAATCACCACACTGTATATGCCATACATACAGCTATGGGCAGAGAAATACCACACTCTTTGTTTATTTAAAAAAAATATATGTAGTTTTTTTTTATTTTTATTTTGAAATAAAATAACTAAATATTCTTATTCTTCTCTACAGTGAACAAATTTAAACTTAATAAAGCATAAAATTAAATTGCATTTTATTTACCAAAATAGTATTTTGTTGATCGACCTACATTTTTTAAAGTTTCCTCACATCTTAAAGGTTAACTTCCTACCAACTTTTGGTACTACTCTTCTTGAATTCCAATCGAAAGTTCCTGTGAATTTTTTAATTTTAGGTGCCGGATCTTAACTTTAACACTATTAGATAGATAAATATTTTATTTTCATAGATAAATGCTTTTTACAAATTTTGTTTTTGTTTTTTAATACGCAGCTTGCTCAGGGATTTGATATTTAATTTATATCTTACAACTGAAAAATTTTATAATATTTTAAAGATATTTTGGATTGGAGATTACATTTTAAGGAAAACTATGATTAAAACCTTCATTTAATATTCTTTTTAACACTATTCCATAGATTTTCTATGGGTTTAAGATTCGAACTTTACGCCGCCGCCACTGGCCAAATCAAAACGTTGATAGATTCATTGATAAGACACTCTTTTACGATTTTTGATGCATGTTTTGGGTCATTATCAAGCATGGTTCCATATTGTTTCTTAATATGTTCGAATATGAACATTTTTCCGTCGTACCATTTATTCTTACCAACAAACCCACAAAAACCAAGAGAACGCTCCCTTAACCATCAGGCTGTCTCCTCGGTGTTTGACCGTCTTCAAAGTATACTTTAGATTGAAGACTTGATCTCCATGGCGATGTATGTACAAACGTTTTTCCGTCAGTTCCGATGTAATTTGTCTTTGTTTCAACGGTCCATACAAATCTTTTCCAAAAGTGTACATCTTTCCTAAGGTGGGTTTATCCAATTAAGCCTCTATTTTGTTTTTAGATAGCAACGGTTTTTTCCTCCTAATGCATCCACATATTTGAGCATCATTGAGTCGCCTTCTTTTGTTTCTATGTTTGTTCCATTAGATGTGCTATTTCTCTGTCTATGGATGTATACATATGTACATACCGCCGCCGATAGTATTATCACCTACTAATTCAAGATTACAACAAAAACTATGTTGTGTTCGCAATCTATAGGCATATTTTATGTACATATATACGTATACGAATATGTATGACACCAGTAGAAGCTGATAAATGATGCGGAGCATATTTAAATTATAATCATTCAATTCAAATAGCTATAAAACTTAACGATATCGATTGAAATGACCTCTTGGCCTAATGATGTTCTACGGGTTTGTGCATTCGTCTTATCTTGTGTGGAATTACAAATTATATCATATGATCTGCTTGCATACCTAATTATGGGACTAAAATATACTAACTTACAATGAAGACACATTCTCTATCAATGAGAATATTTATTTCTTTAGTGTTGCCATATTATAGATGACTGGGGTTGGATGCGGTTCGTAATCGGGTATTTGCTGCATCGGGCAACTCAGACACTATGTCAGCTGCACGTTGTTTTCTTCAAAAACATGGTTTGAAACCAAAGTAAAATGCTCCACGAACATAGAATTCGAAAAGTGGTCACTGAGATGTTGGCGAGTGTTAGGGCCCTTTAGCCTCAACTGTACGTAATCTTTGGTATTTACCATAAGATTGTTATCACGGGCAAGAACCATGTCAGTACCTCTGCTGAAGTGTCGACTATTGGTGAAGTGATCAATTTGGTTGGAAGAAGGCTGTCCATCAACATCCACCTTATTTTGTGGTAGGTTTTGTGTTCAAGCATGGTGCCACTAACCACTAGACGGTAAGCCTTGTAGAAGTTCAAAAACCATATACTGGTCGACAAAATTACGTTTTTTTTTCCGGTCCACAAACAAAACTATACTTATTTAAAGGATCAAGAATTCCTAAATTCGAATGTCGCCGTTAAATTTGTCTATCACATCAGGTTTTTAAAATATATCTCTTAAAAAATTCTAAAAACAATCAAAAACGGGATTTTTAAGCCTAAGATAAAACTCCAAATAACTCTTAACAATAAATTGTATGATAATTTGAAAAAGTGCAAATATTTTTCTTTTAGATATAATAAAAACGTTTTAGTCGAATTTTAAGTTTCTTGAAATTCTCATTTTTTATGAGTCTTTATTTGCAACTATGTATATGAAGTTTCGATAAAAACTTGAATTTGATACTTTCATAATTTTGGAAAACACGTTTCGGACTTAATTTTCGAATTCAAACTGTAATTTTAACTATTTGCTCAAATTTTAAAAATACTCGTTTTCAACATTATTTTTATATATTTTTTTATTATTATATATATTTATATATGAATATTATTTCAAAAACTTGATAAAATAAAATTGTTTAGACGTCAGATTCGTTACAAGAACAAAACTTATTTTTAAACCGTTTTGCCTTTTTCTGTTGAAAACCATTTTAGCATAAATGGTTTAGCGTTTAGGTTTTTGTAAGAAGGTAAAAACTAACAACTTTTGAAGTTTTTCGAATATTATATGAAAGAAAATAAATTCTTCAACTGAAAATTGAAAAAAAAGGTGAAGAAATTTTGAAGTTGGATTTGAAATTCGAAACCCATTTAGTACCCGTGTCATAATGGTTAGTGTTCAATACCTGCCTGTGTCATCTAAACTTGAAAAAGAGTAATTCTTGCCATGAAAAGTGCTTTCTCAAATTAGTCGTTCGGATTCGGCTTAAAACTGTAGGTCCCCTCCATCACTCACAACTGTACTATCACACAGGAATAGTTGAGAGTTCTAAGTCACTAGACACTAGTTCTCAACGGACTGTTGCGCTACCTAAATTGTTTATTTATACCAAAGCCATTGGAAAAGTGCAATTTTAATTCCAGTGAAAAAACTTTGTCTACCAGTGTTATCGGGGCAACTGCAAACTCCATGCTTTTTCATGACGTGTCGGAGCCCTTCGTTCCTATATTATCATTATAATGTCCACGAGCGGGCGTTGCTGTAAGGGACACTTAGTTGACTGTAGAAGCATTCTTTTTATTCGTGCGTCGTCGTCGGGACAAGTTCCGCTGGGGGTAACACCGATGACGTTACGTACTCTACCCCAAAATCTGGTCTTAAATGTTAAATGTTCAATGAGATAATTAAAGGATCACGTTTACATAAATCCCCTCTGTTGGCTTTGAGCCAGAAAAAGAAATTACTTCCTTAATATTTCAAATGTTTTAACAGCATTTTACTTTGTAGTAAATTTGTTTATATTTTACTTAAGTTTAATTATTTTATATCAACCTTGAGAGGCTCAAATTTACTTTTTTTTTGTAAGGAAGTGAAATAGAATCAAAGTCGTTTCATTAGTTCAGTACTTAAAAATGTTAACAATGTTTTCCATTTTAAATTTGTTTCCAAATTGGTCAATTGATTGCAATCATTTTAGACTTCATGCATTCTTACATTCAATTGGAGTGAATTCAATGAATGCAATGTTTAAGTTGAATGCAATTAATGGTTTATAATAATTGCATTCCCAAAAGATTGCCTTCTTTTACAAATCTAGTTTCGACCCAGAACAACAAATTGAGTCTTGAAAGATAAAATCCATAATCAATGGCAACGCTGACCACTAATCTTAAAGGGAAACAATAATTTTTGTAGACAAATCCAAAGATCCAGCACATTTGTAAAAGTCAAACAAAACAAAGTAGTCAAACTCAAATGCCCTATAAGACACATTTGTGCGGATTGTTTATATAAATACATACAAATATGTATAAGTATATAAATAGACATAAAGAAAAGTCATGTAGTGAAGCTATAAAAATATGGTAAGTCGATAGAAATCGTACTGTAAATAAATACATACGAACAAAAGTTTACCAAAGGGTAACACAAAAAAAAAGGAAAAGGAAAAGTAAAAGTAAACACACACAGAAAAGTTGAAAATTCAAAAGAAAACATACCTTGCTGCTCCTAAGAAACACTGTAACAGGACTCGATCATCGTTGTCTCCCTGTATAAATAAAATGAGCAAAAATTGATCGGAATCTATTTGTTACAAAAAAAAACTTGAAGAATTTATAGTCTATCTTTACCTTCAATGAAAATTACACGGAGCATTGTTATAGGACAGCACAGTTTATGTCTTTTTTGTTGTTGGTGTTGTTGTTTCGTTTGCCTTCACAGCTATCAAAATAGTTTATCCTGTTTTGCTCGGTCTATCTCCTTGGCAGGGAATAGAATTAGGGTATAATAAAAACATCCTTTTTTTTAGAAAAAAGAAAAATAAAGTTGGTTTAACAAGAAGGATATACCTAAGAGAACTAGAGTTAGGTATATTGCTGTCCAGTTACGTGTCCTTTTTTGTTTGTTCTTGAAGGATATCAATAATATTTGTTTTTTAACAAAATGATTAAAGAATAAAAAGCGTCAATGTTTGCCGAGTGATACACAGGAGAGTATACAAGAACTTAAATTCACAAAGTTCCCCAGCATTTTCTTTTAATTCTTTGATAATTTTAAATTAGATAACATTGATGGATGAATGATGTGGCATGCAAAAAGACATTTTTTGTGCGGTATCCACTCAAATGAGATCCACACTAACCAATCACTCAATAAATTAAACATTAACAAACCATGCTACAATTACAACACATCACCCACTTACACAGTACACACCGGTCATTTGGAAACAATAAACCACATTTGTAATGAACCAATTGGATTTCCTTTGGTTTAGATAGAATGTGTAAGCATCCTCTAGTATCCGGAAATTGTTTCGATTATCTATACACTGAGCAAAAAACACATGCCTGATTATTTGTTATTTTTAAATAAGATTCGATTTTCATGTAAGTTAGTTGGAGGAAAGGGCTTTCGTGAATTTAAGTTATAATTTTATAATACATATGTATATATAATTTTAATTGTACTGTCCTAAAAATTTCTACCTGAAGACATACGGTGGAAAATTTTAACAACGTCCGCATAAAAACTATAGTCAGGTGTATTATAATCAAGGATCTTAACAACACTTATTGATAAGATTTAAAAAAAAAAAAGAGTCTGAGATGTGACCCACACTGATAACTTTCCATCCCGTCTATCGATTTGTCTTGTTTAAAAAACCAAATATTCATAACAATATTTTGTGTGAGATAAATAAAAATTTGAAGTCAATATCTTTTTTTGTTCTTCTAATACTTGAGTCGGAAACCATTTGTTATCAGTTATCGTTATTTTATAAGGCTTTCGTGTTTTGTTAAAAAAGTTGTCAGTTGAATTTTTCTAAAAGATTCTATATAAAAATAGTTTGATTTTAAAATGTATTTTTGTTACCGAGATTTTTAATCGAAAACCAATTTTTACCAATTTTAATATCATTTCTTGAAAGTTTTTATTTCTTATGTAGATTATATTTTTCTATCTTAAAAAATTAAGCAGAGAATGAAATCATTTTGAAGTGAATATCTTTTTTATTCACGAGATATCGAGAATCTTATATCAATCTTTACCAATTTCGAGTACTATACTATGTATATCTTAATTTGTATGAAAAAACTGATGCTTGTATTTTTATAAAAAATTTACTGATTTCGAAAATTATTTTATAAGATGAAATTAGTTTAAAGCCAATATCTTAAATTTTTAAAGAGATATTTGAGTCGAAAATCTATTTTTACCAACTTTTAGTAATGTTTTTTTTTTAAATAATTTTTTTTTTGTAAAAACTGTCAATTCGGGTTTTCTTAAAAATTTTACCAGGTGTCAAAAACGTTATTTTTCGTTACGTAAAATTATTTGCAATTCGACAAATCGGACCGATTACAATAACTTCCTATGGGAAGTTATAAATACAGGAAAAATAGTCTAAATAAGTTGTCTTTCCGCAACTTACAGTGAAAGGACATCAGACACAATGTGAAAAGTACTTTTGCTAACTTCTGTTAAAGAGAAAGCTCTCTTAGATTAAAGTATCAACATTTTTGTTCTAGATGATTTCTAAACTTTAGTAATTTCTCTTGGGAACTGTCCGAAACCCAAAAATTAAAAAAAAAGATCGTTAGTCATATCAAGCCTGAAATAGAAACATATAATATAAGAAAAATAATAAAAAGCTAAATTTAATTTTTTCATATACCACAAAACTTGAAGACCAAAAAAACACAAAGAAACTTGAATATATACTTTTTCACAAATCTCTGCTGTTTTTTTTTTTAAATGTATGTATGTTTAACTAGAAAAAAGGTATTTAAAGTGTTGTTACTAAATTTCATCCATCATCATCATCATCAAAGGTATCAAAACATCATCAAAAATAAACAGGAAAATCATATCTATCTCTATACTTCCACGTCCTTATTATAAGGTTACCCTCCACTCTATAGACACGTAGTAGATGAACATTGAACAGAACATATACAATTAAAGCTACAGAAAAAAAAGACAACTATTATCGTTGAGCTTCCTTCAAAAAGGACCCTCTTAGAGTATTAATGTCATTAGTTAGAGTACCTGTTACGTTCGCTGCTATAAGTTAACAACACAACCACAAGTCATTTCATGACCTTCGTCTTCATCATCATCGTCGTTAACATCGTCACAGTCATAGTCATCCATGTCGCTTTATTGGATTCTCATTTTGAATTGAGTTCTGGAAAAAATAACAAAATAATATAATATTATAAGGGATGTAATGTAATTCACGAGGGTCCGTGAGGGTATACCCTCTCAAAGCGTTTCTCTCCTCTTGGTTGATTTGCTCATCAGAAATCTTTTTCTGCCTCCATTATTGGGACTATTGATGATACCGCTGATGGTGTTGCTAATCATTATAATAACGACGGTTGAATATGTTTTGTTGTTGTGTGTGTGTGATTTCAGGACTTATGGAGGGAATAAAAGTGGTCGCTGGTTGTCATTTATTATTTCATGGCCTATAAATGAATGTCTATCGTTATATCCTATCCATGAACTTGTTGTGTTGCTTTGATTAAAAGGTATAAATACCACATGAATTTGTCAGAAATTAATCGAGTGCTTTTATATCAAACGTATCATATTCCTTCAATATCCTCAGAGTAATGACAGAGGTCTAAGGATTGAGAGTTAGTAAGGATGTGAATATGGTAAATTAAGGATTCTGAATTGAATTAAATATGCCAGTGAGCTGGTCAACTCCCAATATACATATATACTTATGCATCAATTGATTTAAATTATAAAATTGGTTAAACAATTGGAAAAATAATGTTTTCAATTCTCAAAATGTATAAAAACAAATATATATTTGGTTTGTTTTTGTCAAAAATATGTACGTACATTTATACGTATGCCGGCAGTCCTGTAGGTATAATATAGTAGTCCAGTCTTTAATCCATCAGTATCCTAAAGCATTTTGAAGTTGTACACAATCCATTGTCAAAACATTGTCCTTACAGATATATATAATTTTGAGAAAATTACACTACATCTGATTATTTACATATTTTTATAAATATACATATACATATATATTATATTTATATATGAACGTTATGTAGGAGGAATTTTAAACAAGCAAAGATCTTCTTCTATATTCTCTTCACCATCACGATACAAAAAAGAATCACGAAAAGCATTTTCTAAAAGCATCTTCAATCGTTCCAATTGTAAGAACCACCTCCCTAAGTTTTATTATGCATGTATATATATGTATATATTTTGCATTTTATCATTTTATCATTTTTTATTATTGTTGTTTAAAATGAGTCCTAAGGCGTTGTAAGTCACAGTCTACTGGTTTTCATCACAATGACAATGGAGTTATATTTTGTCTTAATTTTTGTTTTGTCTTATGAGATTTTTTTATTTTTATGTATAGTTTTTTTTTTGTTTTAATGGTTTCAGTTGATAATGTGGCTTTAAACAAAGTTAGCAAACAAGAAAGCATACATTTAGGATCTTTTCATTTTCAATTTCTTACACCCACCAAGAGAAAAGTAAAGTAAGACCACAATTATTCAGGATAAAATGTCCTGATAGTGATAAGGTTTGATAAGCGCAATAAATTTAACACCTCAAACGAAAAGCTATGGACTTTTGTGGAGAAAAAGGAACATTAGATATTTTTTACAAAATAACTAACAATGCTTTAAGTTTTAAGAGCTGCCTTAAGATTAATTGTCCAGGGGGTGTAATGTTTATGCGATGAAAGACGGTCTTAGAATAGCAAAAAAATAATTTGTTGGAAAGTTAATCATTTTCTTCCACCATAACGTTTTTTTTTAAATTGTTAAAAATTACGAGCAAATTGAGAACTGAATAACAGTTGTTTGAATTGCTTCTCTATTTTTATTTTATTTTATTTGTACCTATTTTGAGATTGGATACCTATTTTCTACCTCATGATTTTGTCCCAACAAACCGAACGATATTGTGAATTGAAATATCTCAATATCCAATATCCGTTTTTGGGAAAGGGACGGATTTTACTTTCCGAATAAATTTTATTTGAAATTGTATAATGCACATTACAATTTTTACGCATTGAAGTACGAAGCTTACGATCTTTTTTTGAAATTTCGATATTATCAACTATCACATTTAACATGCTGTTTTATGCTTTAATGAAAGTTAGTGTACATGAAAAGCCTTGCATTATTGTTTTCATCAACTTTCTGTGCATCAAAATTTAGCTATACCTACCGATGTTCCAAAACAAAGTAATTAAAATTAAGTTAAAAAAGCAGATTTCTACGGATAGTAGTTTGCACGTGCTGTGCCTTCTATAATTGTTTAATGTTCATATATTTATTAGAATCTTGTTTTTATATTATACACTCCATCCTTTTTCTACCGTTTTCCGCTTTCGATGATGAATCCGTGGACTTATCCACTATAGAATATTTTATTAAAATCTATGTTTTTGACAGCAAATATTACTCGTTCTCGTTTGAGCAATAATTTGAATTTTTTTTTATAGTTTTAGATTTTGACTCAAATCTATAAGGAAACTTAATGCAGCCAGTCCAAACCGTCTGTCACTGACCTCAATCAGTTTTTTTCTTCAAAATATTCTTCCTGATCAATTGGAGGACTCATCAAATTGATTTTTAAGTGAAAATTCTAAGATTTATCAACAAAAAATCCTTCCTCGGACTTCAACCGCTACACAAAAAATGAGCCAAAAAGGTTCAGTCATTCTTGAGTTTTGTGCTTAGCTAAACATTTGGAGGTTGATTTTTTTTATATTTTATAGTGATTATTCATCTTATCCAACACTCCACATTATTGTTGAAAAAAAAAAAACAATAAGAATAGCCAGCTACGTGATTGGTTTCAAAACCTGTGGTTAAAACAACTACAATGAGAGGTACGGACGTCTAGTTTTATGAGACACAATTCGACTTACCATTTTTTTTTTAATATTAAAATACATTCTAAAATCTTAAAATAGATTACATTTAGAGCACATTAATCAAAAATAGCTTATTTACTTGCTATCTTCAAATTTATAAACAAACGCTTTAAGTGTATGAGGTTTAATTTTTTTTTTCACTTAATTAGTTTTAAAATGTAAACTTTATGGAAAAAGAAGCAAAAGGAGAATATAATTGTCCAGGTGCTTCTAAAAACAACGAAGAATAATCAGTAATTATATAAATAATTTTTTGACGTTATGCAAAAACGACTTAAATCAGAAACTTGTCACATATTAACTCAATTAACTTAAGACGTTAATATCAAAACAAATATGAATTTTTCTATCTTATTTCCTGAAGACTAAATCAATACGACATTAAGCAGTTGTTTTTGTTAAACGAAAGAGATACAAAATTAGTAAAAATACATAAGCTTTTACAAGCATATTATCTTTTTCTACATTTTTATTTAAAAACGCTTTATTTTAATCACTAATTTTTCGAAATTCCTTAGGAAAAATTAATTGGTCTTATTAGGAACCCCTCTCCCTTTTGAGGATCGACGAAATTGCTATTTGAGAGCCCGGAAAATATACTTTCCACTTTTTTACTTTTTTTTCAAAATAAGTTTTGAGTTTACGTAGGATAAAACGGAAGAGATTAAATATATGTTTACCTCAGCTTATGTGCATAAATTTGGCATGTCAGAATTCCCCAAATATTTTTAATAGTATTACAGTTTGGAGAATGTGCCTTCCACTCCATCAAATTTATGTTATTGGACTCGAACCACCCACTTGCTGGAAGACATGCCGAACTCGAGGAAACCGTTTTAAGTAGGGAACCAAACTATTAAGTACCGATGAAGGCAAACGCAATCTTACCGCGTTCGCAGAAGGCTCCCCGAACCATACAACTGCATTCTTTTCTTTCTCAGACCGTGTCAATATCCGTTGTAACCAATCTGTCCTATCAAGGTGAAACTTCTTTTAGTCATTGAAAACAATATAAAAAAAAACATTCATTATACATAATGCTATTTATTTAGATAAATGGAATGTTATTTACGGTTTTTCAATTCCGGTCCATGTTTTAACATGGTACTATTTTCCCTCGAACAATCACTCCACTGCTTTTTAAAGAACGGAAAATCGCTAAAATCGAAGCTCCTAACCCCAATTCGTCACGCATTTCCGTCAAAGAATGTATCGAATTGGATGCAGCACTGATTAAACGGCTCTTATTGTAGCGTGTCGTCTTGAAATTTCTCTGTATCCCTTAAATGTGTACCACGCGGTACACGTATTCTTTATCATTTCAAAACACATAACTTAATGCAGCTTCAGAGAGGTTTGCATTATGCGGTTATACTTTTGAAAGCACTGTATTCTTGTTCTTCATTTAAAATTAAAATTATTATCAAATTGGGTTTACGATTCTACGTCTCTATTATCCTTAAACCAGATGCACTATAACGAGTCAAAACTCTAAAAAAATAGGTCTATTTTGTAAAGTATGATTAAGAACTATTTTCGATCGAATGTTTCCCTCTCCTCATTAAATTTTGTATCTTGCTATTAACGCTGTTCTGGCTCATTTCTATTTTAATATTCAAATTAAGTGGCAAGCGTTATATTCTCAGTTTAGCAATTTATGTTACAAGCAACCCACAGATTAGCTCAAATTCATAATTTTGTTTTAATAGAAGATATCATTCATATTCTAAGAGTAAGTAGTTAAAAAAAAAGTCGGTTTGTTTAAGGTATGGCTGTAACGATCTGTAGATATGTTTTAATAGAAGTTCCTAGTAAAAATGTTTATAAATCATTTGAATTAAACGACAAATCAGTTGACAATTGATGATTAAGACTTAAGACAAATAATAAATAGATACAAATATCTCTACACCTTAGCGATGACAACATTTTACTTTAAATATTCATTTTTAAAAAATCTTTACATTCAAATTTTATACTAACATAATTTTCATCTTATATTTTATACACCCTGCACCTATGCTCTCTCCCCGTTTCCCGTTGCCCTCGTACCATTATAGGCCCAAGCCCATGCACGAGATTTGCATAAATATCTATTAACATCAACACCAACTCCAAACACTGGATTTATTTATTTATTTATTATTATTTTTTTGTACTTGTTTGTGCATATCAATATATATATATAGATAAAGATAAATATATTACAGTACACACGTACTGTGCATTCTCATTTTGATAGCACTAAAAGGCTTTGATCTTTGCCGCCATGCCATTCGATATATCTAAGAACGCAGTGTCCCTCTATCTTCTCTCTTTACAAATACTATCTTTTGTACTCTACTCTAACTCTATGAACAAATTGCTAAAACAAATTGTAAGATATTATGTATAGATATTTTTAATTTCGCACAATTTATACAATTTGTGTTTGTTTATGTGGTTGTGTACATATACAATACAGCTACATATACACATAAAGAGAAAATATTGTGTTTTGTTACGTCCTCAATTCATTGTATATTTCTTACTTCTATCGCGCTTAAAAGATATTTTGCTGGTTTTGACTTTTGTTTATTATTTAAAAATTTTAGATATGTACTTCCTTAAAAAAAATTAAAGATTGTAATTTTAAAAGTGTTATGTGGGTTTTCTTTTCTTTTCTTTTCGTTTGAGTTATTGTTTATTTTTTATTTATTCTATAAATTAGATTAACTCTTCAAGTTAAGATACTTCAGTAAGATACATATGTAGGTATTAAATGTTAATGATTATTCATCTAGAAATTAGTTTTGATTTATTGAATTTCGATTAGATCAAATAATATTTTTTTTTTTAATTTAATTGATTTTAAATACCATTTTAGGAAAAGAGAATTTTTCTTTGTTCTTCAGCCGCACATTACACATATACATAATGTTAATTTTGTATTAAAAAGTAGTCCGAGATATCCTAGAAAGGCGTTAGTTAATTTAGTTAGTTAGAAGTTTCCCATAAGTCCAGTCAAAACTTCTTTGAAAATTGCTTACGAAAAAAAGCTCTATTAACGAAAACCTTTTATATCTGGAAAATGGCGGATCCAGGCCATGAACCCTACGAACCCCCCAACTGTTAAATTTGTTCTTTAATTTTTGTAGGAATTCCCTTGAATTCAAAACTTATCGGACTGCGTTAATGGATAATGGATAATGGATAATGGATATTTAAATTATTTATTATTTATCTTCAATATTACAATAATAATAATTTTTAACATTTTGGAATTCTATATAATATGTAATGATAAAAAATAATAATTTAAGTTGGCAATGGCGTTGCCGTCTGCCTGATTGACGTGATCAAATATTTTAAATATACATACATATATATAATAAATTAAATTACGTTATAATTTAATTTCAAACATCTTTACTTGATAATAATAACATTTTTCACTTAAAAACAGAAAATAGAGTAAAATAAATACGATCTTTTAAAAAATTAAATATTACAAAAACATGACATTAGTTTTTTTTACTATAAAAATTCAGTTAAAATGTTATGTCTATAGGTGTATGCCTCAATGAATTTGTATAGAGCAAACCAGTTATCACCATTTAGGATGTTCTTCGTTTGTTCCATAGTCAATGATAACTTTCCGAAGTGAGATAGCCTCAGATCCTTGTAGATAGAACTTATTGCCAGGAAGTGGAATGTGTCTTCTTTCATTCGAAGATTGCATATAGTGCAGAGATTTGTCGATGATTTTTTGAACGGTGCGCCATTCAAATTTAACATCTCGCTCTCCAAATCAGAGATATCGCTTTTATGCTATATCGATCATTAAAATAGTTTTTATTCATAAGGTCATAGTTTAACTCGGGGTATATCAGCCTGTTATTTGAAGATATGGCTTTTTCTCTGCTTTCATTTCTGTGACTAATATCAGATAATTCCAACACTTTATAAAGTTGTTGTTTCAACATTCCAGGATTAAGATATTGTATATTAAGACTTAAATTTTGTTTCGCTGCCAGACCTATCCAATCATTAACCCATTCTAATTTATTATCAAAAGTATATTTTGTCATAATAAGTGGTAGTCTATGTTCGGGGTATTTCAGAACTTTGAGTACGTAATCGAAGTGCAACTTTAATGTGAAATTAAATAGATTTGACAAACCTGTTTCTAAGCTGAGTACATAATTGGGTGTCGTAAGAGGAAGATGGAAGAGTTTTTTAAAAAAGTATCGAAGGAGTTTTTCAACTTCGTCATATTGTTTGTATCCCCAAGTTTGAGCACTATAGCACATTATGGATCGCATTACTGATTCAAATACTCGGTATTTAGCTGATATTGGTATTTCTTGTTTGTTTATTATGTTTCGCCAGGACGCATTAATAAGGCTTTTGGCACTTGCCAGTTTATTTTCGAGGTGTAGGTTGAATTTCATATTTGGTTCTAATAAAATTCCCAGATATTTATAGTGTGTTACTATTTCAACCTCATTACCATCAAAGAACCATTTTTCCGTTGATAAAAGTTTTGTTTGTCGGTTTCGAACAATCATTATTTTGGACTTATCTAGGTTTACTTTCAAGTTCCAGGTTTTGCAAAAACTGTTCATTTTATTTATCATTAGCTGTAGACTATGTGGGGTTTCCGCTAATAGTAAAATATCATCTGCGTATAATAGTACCTTTATGACTTGTCCTGTTATTCTTATGCCTGCAGGTAGATGTGCCGTTATATCGTCTATAAATAACGCGAAAAGTGTGGCACTCAGAAGACATCCTTGTTTCACTCCAGACTTGGTTTCAAACCAGTTGGAGACATTTTTGCCGTCCCACACTTTTTGCCGTGTATTTGTATATAAACTTTTAAGAACTTTGAGCATTTTTGTTGACATTCCTAGTTGTGACAATTTATAGAAAAGCGCATTTCGGTCTATACAGTCAAAAGCAGCTCTAAAGTCTACAAAGAATATGTACAGTTTCCTATTTTGCCTAAGGAAGAACTGAGCTATGGTTGTTAATGTGAAAATGTTATCTACTGTAGAATAGCCTTTGCGAAAGCCTGCCTGGTATTCACTTAGTATTTTGTTGTTTTCTACCCATGTATTGATTCTATTCAAAAGAATAGAGCAGAATAGTTTTGCGATCGAGTTCATGAAAGAGATACCTCGATAGTTACTCGGTGCATTGACATCACCTTTTTTGTATATTGGATATACAATGGCATCTCTGAAATCTTGAGGTATCTCTCCCAATCTAAAAATGGAATTAAATGTATCTAGCATTTTATTTAAGAAAACCGGTGGAGCATTTTTGTAAAATTCATTTCCAATGCGGTCTGGTCCTGGTGCTTTATTGTTTTTTGAATTAAGAAGTGACAGTTTGAGCTCACTCATAACTATTTCGGCATCAAGAAGATCATTTGTTATATATGGTTCAGCAAATTGAATGCTTTCTCTAATGTCATGGGGATTAAGTAATAATTTGAAATACTCGGCTAGTTTCGATGCGGATACATGGATACCACAGACAAAGTCGGTACCCTTAAATATCTTTATTTTTTCCCAAAAACTTTTACTGTTGGTTGCGGTTGATAGTTCTGCTGCTAGGGACCTGAAATAATTTTCGCGTTTGTTTTTACAAAGAAGTTTATAGTTTCGATTGACATCTATATATTGTTTGGTTACATTTTTATTTGGGCTTGTGGAATCTCGAATTCTTCTAAGAAGGGTAAATGAAAGTTTTCTTGCTTCAAAACATTCTTGGTCAAACCATTTTTGTCGAAATTTTTGATTATTTGATCGTGTTTGAAGTGGAGAAACTTATTTGATGCAGTTATTTAGTAATCTTATCTCTTCTGTGGGATTGAGTTGTATTGTATTGGTATTATATGTGGACTCTGTCTCATTTGTTAGTTTATTTACATATGCGTTTCTTTGTGTTTCTTTCACACTAATTTTGGTGGCAAGGTTAAAGTGCAGTATTCTGATTTAAAATCTAAATCTGCATCTACTTCAAGAGGCATGTGGTCTGAAAAGATTTGGGTTCCCACTTTAAAAGAAGAAATTATTGCGTTCCATTCTCCTGATATTGCACAAATGTCTATAACAGATTTTCCTGAACCCCCTACAAATGTAAATTCCCCATTTGAGTCATCCCTACTACATCCGTTAAGGATATAAAGATTAAAATTTTGACACATTTCCAAAAGTAGCCGTCCATTTCTGTTAACGACTTTGTCTTTTGATTTGCGCTTTTCACAGACTTCCTTGCCGATGAAGTTAGTTTTGTTTGGAATTATCTGACAGTCTCCAATTCTAGCATTAACATCACCAATGAGCATTATATTTTCGGACTCAATTGTGTTAAGTGAATCGTTAAGTTTATAGAAATCGTTATCCCAAGAATTGCAGTTTATGTAAGTTGGTAAGATAAAAAATGTTGAATTTAAGTTATTAAAGGTAAGGTAGGTTAGACCATTCACATCAACAAAGTTAGCATTAATATTTTTCTTGAAACCAAACAAAGATCCCCCTATGGCTCTGCCGAATTTGTGTTCGTGATAAGCCGCTATCTAATGTAGTTTATAATCTTTAAAATATTTGTTGTAAGTTTCATAATGATCGTTTGTAATAAATGTCTCAAAGAGGAAAAAGATGTCATGTCTTTTTACAAATTTAAAAAAATCGACATTAAAAAATTTACTTGCTAGACCAGCAATATTTTGTGATAATATACTAATGTTTCTAATTTCGTTTTTGTTAATATTCAAATTTCTACTACTGTTTATACTATTATTACTTGCGTGGCAGACGGCAACTCTGTTTCAATTTTGATATTTTGTTTGTTGTTGTGTTGATACTTCAGGTGGCGCTACTCTCGCATCGAAGAAGGTTGATGAAGTTGACGGCTGTACATGGACAGTTGTATTGACATGCTGTTTTTGTTTTGGTTCCGAAGTAATTGTGTTTTCCTCTAATTCCAATTTCCCGAACATTTCCTCAAGAATTACCATTCCGTCGCGGTTTCCACTTAAAAGCTTTCCATCTTGTGCTGTGTAAAATGTTTTCCGTTTACCATCAACTTAAGACCTCTGATTTGTGGATTAACTGATGTATGTTTGGACTTAATAGCCCGTCTTATACGTAGAATTCTTTGGCGTCTCTTCAGCTCTTCTTTCGTGTAATCAGGGCTAACAAAAATGCCTGAGCCTTTAAGCTTCGTTAATGGATATGACCATAAGTACAACTTTTAACCGAGGACTGGACGAAGAACATAATATGAATAAAAATCATCAACTTTGGAACAATTAACCATCCAAGGGAGGTCATATGAGCCATAAAGCTTATAACGTTAAGTTGTATAAGTAAAGATTTTATCTAAAGATTTGTTAGTAATTAAACGATATTTACGAAAAAATTGTTTTGTCTGCCAAAATCAGCTAAAATCATTGTGTTCACACAATTTAGAATTTGGAAAAAACTTTAGTAATGCTTTAAATTATTTTCATAAGATCTTCTCTCAGAGAAAGAGCAAGTATTCAGATTCTTAAGAAGAAACCTTGAATAAGAGATCGCCAAACTGATATTAAGTTAGCTGACTTTAAATTCCTGAAACTCGTGAGGCACATAAATAGTGTAAGGCTTCCTTAAAGCGTTTTTATTTTCTCTAAAAATTGATTTTCAATTAAATACAAAAACTTTTAAGGTATTAAAAAATTAAAGAAAACTACTTTTTGAAGTGAATTTGCTTTGGGTGCTCTAGAACTAAGTTTTAGACACGAATTTCAGAATATAAATGTCCCAAAAACAGAAAAAGTGACACTTTCAATAAACTTATGGCTAATTGAAAAATATAATGAACATTTTTCATATCTATTAATTTAATACAAAAGCTTTGAATCTTCCACATATGGCCACACTAAAGTTTCTCTCCAACTTATTTGTTATCCTTAATTTTGATTTTATTCAACTTTTAGAGAAATTATGTACTTAAATGCACCTATTTCATAAATTCAAGAATCAAACATTTTTCTCTACAATTTTTAAGTTTTGTTGGCTCTGTTAAGATCAAAATATTTTCAAAAGGTTAACGCAAAACAGTATTTTTTTAGAACTTGTCTTCTAGCATCAGCTCCAATCTACGAGTAAGCAGACTCATAACGATAGTAATAATAGAGTCCCGAAAATTGAGTCTGAACAAAAATTCGTCAAAAAAAATCCAGAAAATTCTTCATCACAGATTCAGTTTTATTTTCCTACGAAAAAGGATCACATTTTTCTGGCGAACTTACTCGTTTTCTGGGTTTTTGCATCTATATTTTTGTAGCGTTTTTCGCATTTATAGAAATGCCAACAAGAACAGAATATACTATTTTTGGAGCTATGTTTCAACACATTTTCCAAGATTTCTGCGTGAAATACACCAAAATCCCTCTACACTATTGTATTTTAACTCTTAAATATGGCATGTTTAGAAAACTGTTGGAATCTTGGAATGCTTTCATTTATAGGGAGTCCTCCAAATTAAATAGTTAGGCCATATCTTACTGTGCTAAAGTGTTCTGAAATAATCTAATAACTAAAGTTCTCACTTTAGCCTTTGAAATATGTAAATGTAAGGTTAAGATACACATTATGTTATTTAAATTTTGTCAATCTCCTTAAGAGAACATTGAAGAACATTTTTAAGCGGTGCTCAAAACCTCATCTCAATGTTAAGTGTGTGACCTTCCCTCCCTCTGATTAAAAGTCTGGATCTGGCCTTGTATACGGACACTTCCCTTGAGCAGAAAATTTCCCAAAAAATGTGGATCATGAATTAAAATTTAATACATTTTATATTCCTTTGTGCGCGAACGGGTACATCATGGACCGAAATTTGGAAAATTTTCTTCCTTAAAGCGGACAAAATATTGTTCAGAATACATTTTCTGTTGTGCGAACGGTAAAATTTATATACCACATTTTTTTTTTTGTTAAATGCTGAAATTAGTTCAAATAACTAAATTTAAATTATTTTTTGTTAAAAATTGATTATTTTTTTCATTGACGGACAACTCCCTAGGCCGAACAAAAGTACCACTTCCGTCATTGTTCGCCTAAAAGAGCTTTCACTGTATAATTAGGTGCACAGAATTGTTTACTAACATTTGCTTCCATTTTGAATCAATACCATTCCAATTCCATTTTGAATAAATACGAAATTAAAAAACCTGCAGTAATTTAGTTCTTTTTAAATGTAAGAAAAAAAAAATGTAAGTACATTTTTTTTTTAAATTACTGGCAAGGCAACAATCATGAAAATTATATCCTATTTGATTAGAATTTACAAAAAAAAAAAATATATACCCATCTCTTGAAATTTGGGAAGTCGATTGGGGTGTTAATTGTAGTGTGCGGGCGATTAGTAGGCGGCTGAGTTAAGTTGTGTAAGGGTGGGTGTAGGTATAAATGGGGTAAGGACTCTCGTTATGGACACCCTTAAAATAACTTACGCACACACAGTCATACACACACATGCATTTCAACATACCAATATAAAATAAGAAAAAATAAAACGGAGTTAGCAATAGCCAACCAACCAAAACAAAATCAATCCTGAAAGCATACTCCGGAAATATGGGCGAAGGCGAAAGGAGTTGTAAAGTTACAATAAGGTTGGTAGATAGGTAGGTAGGTAGTTTTTGTTATAAGCCAAGCCCCTTACCACCAACCAACGGCTACAGCAATACCAACAGAAGAGGGCAACAGCAACAATATAAACACTTGAAACTACCTAAAAAATACTAAGGTATAATGGTTTTCTGTTCCTGGACCAATGCAAATAGCTATAGCAATAGTTTTATCTAGGTGCATCTTATAACTTACGTCATAGATTTTATATTATATACAATTGTACCTATAAATGAATGAAAATCTACCCATACCTACCTACCTATAAAGTTTGTAGGTACCTCCCTACTTGTAAAGTACTAACACAAGTTTTAAGCTCCTATAACGTTAATTGAGTTGAAGTGTTTGGTGGGGCAGAATTCATACGATTCTCGTTCTAATACTGAATTTGAATCTAAATCTCAATTTGAATCCTTTCTCCGTGCAGAGGTGCTGCTTAACCAATACTCGTATATTAACGACTTATAGCTACAGCTGAGTATCCTTTTGGTTTTTTTTTGCATTCAAGCAAGAACTTAATTGATTTTTCTTAAATTTATTTGTTATAAACTGAAAAATAATACAAACAAATGTAAAAATGAAAAAAGTACATATATGTAGGTATATAATGTGACAAGAAAATTATAATTTCGCATAGGTACCCCTATCTCACTCTCATCTCTTAACTCAACTCAACTCACCCTGAAAACGGCAACGAAGTACCTATGCAAACTTTTTGAAAAGAAACTGAAAATCCTGCAGGATAAGAAAATAATTCAAGAGTATAACACAAATACAAACACAAACACAAACGCAAAAATATACATACATATATTTTAACTTACCAACCACCAACCATTCAACAACCTCCTACCTCTTTGCCGCCCACTTATAAAACTCACCCACTCACACTGTCACAGTAAAAGAACATGCGCGTCATAGTCATAGATATTCACCCATGGAAGCTCTAGAGAAGGAGTAAAAGAATTGAAAAAAAATTGGGAAAAGAATGTCATTACAACAACATAAAACTTTTTAAGGATGGACATTTTTAAAAACGTCTTTTAGACAACGAATTTTCTTTCCTTCTCTGTTAAACGGATTTCTGATTTTAAATCAAACCAAAAGAGAGAAAGAAAAAAAAGAAAACACAAACTAAGGGTAGTTCAGTTTAGTCAGTCAGCTTCAGAGGGTGATAATGAAAAGCCCACTCACTACAAGGAAAGAAAAGGCAAAAATGGGTATCGGTTCGGTAACATTGATATAAACGTAAACGTAAACGTGCACCGGGTCCAGGGCTTAGCTAAGGCGGGTGCTGGGTATAGAGTACAGGGAACTTGGTTCAGGGTGTAAGGGTGCAGGATACCAGGTTTTGGGTGGTATGCTATGGTGGGCTGCTCCTTGATTGCCGTCGAAATGCAAGAGTGTGCGTTTGGGTTGGTTTCTGTGTGTGATGGAGCATAGATTTGTGGGCGGATAAATTGGAGAGCGTGTAAAAGGATTCTTAAAATGTCAGTTAAGGAAAATGTACTATTTTCTCGTTCTCTCGTTTTTAAAAGGAAACCCGAGAAATGCAGCTGCTGCCATGTGCTTTGTGCCTGGTGTTGGGTGATGCTTCTAGTGCTGGTGCTTTTTAATAGTGCTGATTCTGATGCACGCACAAACATCGACCAATTTTTCTAGGATGAGGATGATGATGAACCGATGTTTTCTCTTCTGAAACTGAAAATTAAAGCTCCCCCTTGGCAAGGTTATACATATGTATGTATATGTAGTTTTTTTGCGTTCTGCCTGCTAAATCCGAACCAAAGCTATAGATACTTTTTTTAATGGAGCTTGAATTGCACTATACCTATAGGTACTAAAGAAAAACATCAGAAATACAATCTGAAAAATATATAAAATTTAAGAGGGTGTGAGAATATACAGTACCTTTATATACAGGAAGGGTTTTTTTTTTTAAATTATATTGTTGTAAATGATGGACCTAAAGTTGTGAGTTATTCACTCATAAATTCGAAAAAAGAAATTTAAGATTATACCTTTTCGTATGCTTATATGGAATTAATAGATATTTTCCAAATATGATGGTAACACATTAAATCATGCGACTGCAAAAGTCATTTTAAAATACGCCCGAGTCGAATGGCGGGCGCGCTTTGCTATTAGACAGTGTCCGGTTATGACACAAATCTGCTTAGAAATATCAAGCACCTTGAGTGCTTTAAATCTAGGGTAGGCCAAATGTTCTTCATAGAATGACAGGTGGTTATGTTATTTCACCTGATGTTGCTTTTTTTTGTGTATAGTATCTTCTTTAAGCATAAGCTTAATTGTAACGACTGGTATGCCAGCCTTGGCCGAACGTTTGTAGAACAGGTAATTTTGTACCATTTTTGGCGAGTTCATCTGTTTTGCAGTTTTCTGGAATTGCTCTATGGCCCGCCACCCAGCTGCTATGCCATCTCCATTAGAGACGATCGACATTGGACATGTTATGGACCGTTAAGGAGTTTGATGAGACAGAGAATAGACAAGACTTCTTTTCATCGCCAAAAGTTCCGCTTTTAATACGCACAATGATTAGGAAGGCGGAATGAGAGACTTAGTTTTAGCCATTCAGAGCATATGACTACCCCTTCATTAGTTTTTGATCCATCTGTATTAATTGACTCGTCTTCCACGAATGCCTAATCCCCCAGGTTATACATATATAGTAAAAACCAACTACAACCACGGTCTAGTCTTGGTCTTCCAAGCTTGACAATGGGCCCAGGAGTTCATCTTTACTAAAAAAAGAACCATGTATTGGTAGTCCTCAGTCTCCATAGAGGTTTGACTGTCGTTGACTTTACCAGAAGCCTCATTTGTGATCGGAGAGGAAATGGGTACATCGCCAATCTCCGGTGAAAGGGATGACGATGTTCCAGACCTCTTGATCTTCTTCTTGGATATGAAAATCGCTACAGACGGCTGCCTTATCTTTTTTATATAAACGAAGGGTGATCATCTTAAACCCAAACATGTACAAAAACATTTGTGTCCCCCTAAAAGTATCTCTCTCGCTTTGATATGAAGTCACTGCTAGTCCTTCCTTTGGCAAGAGCACAAGTTGTCAATTCAAAGCGTGTGTTTTGCTGCGGTTTCCTTTCAGCCTCCGATGTTTCACAAGAGGCCTTCAGGACTCTCGCAGCTTGACGACTTTCTTTATAAAGATTTAGATTTAGGTAGGTATCACTACCTTCCTACTCTCGCTGCCACTAGCAACAGAAGAGCAGACTTAAGGAGCCACAACGATCTTTTTTGGCAGCCTTAGAATAAAAGGCAAACAACTTTGTCTCAAAACTATGTAATGTTTTTTTTTTTGTAATGTGCCCCAGCCAGGCTAATCTTTGGCACGGGTCGTAACACCTTAGATCCAGCCAGAGTAAGGAGCGTTGGATAGCTCTTTCGCCAAGCCATCGAGGGAGGTTACTCCCATTCCACCTTTTGGCTTCAGGGTGTATCTAGAGAAAGTTCTCTAGAACTTGCTAAAGCGGAATAGCAAGAAAAGGGATTATAAAACGTGGGTCTGTAGAATTTTAAAAAAACTTAAATATAAAAACTGGAATAACCATAATTAACTTCGATGTTATTTTCGGCAAGTTATAAGCTGTAATAATTTGATATCATTTCGCCAACTTAATATGTAACTTCTGTTTCCTCTATCTTAATTTTTTGGTGGTAAATGGTGGTATATGCTCTAACTCAAACAATTATATCTAGATATGTATGTTAACCTATATTTTAACTAATGTTTAATTTTTGTTAAATTTCAGGCGAATAAAATCGGTCTGCCGCCGTTTTTCTGCCATAATGGTGATCCTCTGACAACACCTCCTCCCGCACATTGTGGTATACCTCCGTATCAGTTGGATCCAAAAGCAATGGGTAAGTCTTGTGATATTGAAGAATCAACTATTTTGAAGAAGACAAATTTTCAATTCGCTATGAATTTTCCTTCCAACAAAAAATATGAACAAACAAAATGTATTTCAAAAGTATGAGTGATAATCCTTAAGATTTCCTCCCTAAAATCCATAACTTACTTTGGTTCTAGTGTATATTAATCTTGAATGAAACAACAAAACCATCTCAAAGCATCTCAACGCTCTGCTCCCCTTTTATGTTTTTCAAAAAAGGTACGCCTTTTTTTCTCGTCATTTTCTAGTCCTTTACCATTGAATAATATACGTGGAAATTCGTCGTTTTCTATCTAATGATGCTAATATTTGCTCAGTTTTTCACTCTCTCACAGTCCTTAGTCTTTTTTTTTATATATAAGGTAAAGTAAAGGATATTAGACTGATTCAAAAAATAAAATACATTTTAAACAACTAATTTTTAATTCGATTTTTTTTACAAAATTTTATCTTTCGCGTTTTTTTAATTTTCCATGGAAAACAAATGGGAACTTTTTAGGTTTTTGCTTTTTTATTTTTTTATTTCAATTTAGACGATCTTATTTCCAATCAATAAGTATTCGCTTCTTTCAAAGTTATTAAAGCTTAAAGTTAAGTTCATGTCTAATTTCATAACATAACTATCATTATGTGAAATTATATATTAAAAGAACTTAAAATAAATCAAAGTTTTTCTCTTAAGATCATTCAAATACATACCTTTGCGATAAAGTTCTACCTATTATTGAACTGTAAAAGGTTCTAAAGCTGTGAGTTGTGTGTAGTTAAAAGTTCTATTCCTGTCAGAGTAATGTCAGGAATCAGAGGGACCTTGCCAAATCTGAACGGCTAATTTGATAAGACAAGAATTATTCTAGGAGGCAAGGATTGAAGTGAAGACCTCTGTCTTGACAGTCCTACGCACTAACTGTCACACTAAGGGAAGTACCCGTGGCGTGATGGTTAGTGCGTAAGATTATCATGCCAGAAGTCTTGGGTTCAATCCCTGCCTGTGCCATCTAAAGTTTTTCTTACGGGTACTGCCTCTTGCAAGGAATTGATAAATCCTCCAAGAGTAATACCTACCATGACAAATGCTTTCTCAAATAAGCCGTTCGGATTCGACTTAAAACTGTAGGTCTTCTCTATCCCTGACAACATTACTCGCACACAGAAACGTTTAAGAGTTGTAAGTCAATAGGCCCTAGTTCTCAACAACCTGTTGTGCCACCTAATTTTTGTTTAAATTTTGTTAGAGCTACAACTCGTACACAACCAGGGCCTAGAGACCTGCAACTCGAAACTATTCCTGAGTGCTAGTAATTTCAGAAATGGAAAGGTCCTACCGGCTAAATGTCGAATCCGAAGGGCTAATTCGGGAAGTACTTTTTCATGATTCCAAGAATGACTCTCGAGGAGGCAGTTTCCACAGAAACCCTGAGCTATGCTATAACCACTTAAAAGCTGAATGAATTGAAAATATCATTTTTTTTTTGTTGTTGTACCAATCTAATGTATTTGCATGTATATTTTCTTTTATTAAATTTATTCTAACCGAGGGTAAAATCGAATCGTCGTCGTCGCTCGTCTAAGATAATTTTATTTGGGAATTTCGTTTTCTGCAAGCTAATAGTATAAGGAGGAGGTGTAGGTATGTATGCCAGAGCTGTTTTATTATACCTACCTACCTTTTTGTTTTATATATACATAAGTACATACATATATATGTTGGAATTGTTGGCTTTTTCTATTATTTTTTGATTTGCATCGCAATTGAATTTATTTTATTACCTTACAACGTACATATAATAGTTATACAAAAATAGGGACTGCAGATTTTGTCTAAAGTTGCTTTATTTAAATTTTGTATGGTCCTTTTTTTTACTTAAATTTTATTTTCCTTTTGAATTGATTCGAAAAGTAATTCTTGAGATATTTTTATTTTCAATTTTATTTTAGTTTTTTTTTGGAACATTGGGATTTTCTTTCTCCGTAAGAAAATCTTTTTTTTTTATAGAAAATAAACAAAACGAGTTAAGAAATCGAATTGAATTTATTGATGCTTTATTTTTTTTAGATTGAGGAGAATATAATGAGTAGTTATCGCGTCGTTAATATAAGCCCTATTTTGCAAAATTTTATTTGGTCGTGGAGGAACTGACCTTGTATCCTTGTATGAGCACAGGATGCACTCCAATTAAATTTAATATTACATTCAGTCAGCTGCACTTCCAGTGTGCATCATAAACACTTTTCAGAAATGTGAATTAGCATGATTCGGGCAGAACTGAATTTTGAAACGTTACTTCACCTATTTATATATATATTCCGCATTTTTAACGACCTTAAGATAGATATTGACATCTTTTGTTTATAAAAGACTTCTCGTACATACATACATTGGTATATATATATATATATGTATATGTATATGGTTCGTTATCAAATCCATTTACAAAAAACACGCTTTTATGACATAAACAAAAATCACAGAAATATTGGTATATACATAATGACTTATATGTCTCTTAAAACGCTTTTTGTATAGAAGAACAGCAGACCCTACCTTAACCTGTACTTTCTTTGCTCTATAATATACTTTCTGAAATGTCAAAAGAAAACTTAACGATAAAAGCAACAAAGTACCTATATGCTTAATGAAAGCCACAAGCGGAAATCCCAGAGACGGCAACAACTACACCGCACCGCGCCGCCGTTTTGACGACTATAAAGACGAAGTCAGAAGTTAGGATTCAGATTTCTGGATTCAGTCATCAGGTTAAGGTATACTCGTACCATAAATACAAATAGTTTTGCGTTGACGTATACTCGTATGTTTTCAATAGGAATTTAAAAATGAAATGAACAAAAATAAGTCGACCCTTTGAAATTAAACTACCACAAATTCTCATTCACTCGAACTGCAGCGCCTTACCACATTTTTTCTCTCTCTCTCTCCCAAACGTTTCCCTCTCATCGCCAAGTATTCAGAAGAGTAGGCCCTTTTTTTTATTAGTGTGTATTATTTTTTACTTAAGTGACAAAGACTTCCTTTTTCGTTTTTATTTTCGTCGCGAAAACGCATGATTGGTTTTCAGTATCCTTTATCCTACTATCCTTTATGCTTTCCCTCTAAATTACGATGTGTGTTTGTGAGAAGTGTTGGAACTCGAGTGTTAAAACCTATTTTCTCTTCCTAAAAGTCTTCAAAGCAAAGCACCCAAACGCATAAATAAAATGTCATCCTGCAAAACTTTTAAAAATCTGCAATTCATGCCCATCTTCGTTTTATTTTTGGTTGGTTTTAATAGATTTAGGCAAAAATCTTCGGAGGTTTTATTTTACAAACTTTTATTTAATCTTCCCTTATTAAAATCGGTCCGATTAGTCGATTTGTCGAATTGAAAATTTGGACTTTTCTCTACGTCAATATAATCTAAATCAATGTTACTTATGAACGTACGTTCGTCCTTAGGTTCCAAAGAAATTTTGTTTTACAGATATTAACATCAAAAGATGCAGACAAATTTTCAAAAAAAAATTAGGTAGCTAGTGGTTTTTTTACGAGTATGTACTATAACAATTTTAAAAGTGAAAGAATTGGTTGACTCCAAATATTTATTTTTAAACTAAAGGTTGTGACATGATACCAAATAAATTCGAACAAAACTCAATTAACGGTTATTTTTATGCATCTTAAGACAAAAAATGTTACTATACTTTAAAAATAATTGTATGCATTAAAGAATACATTTATTTTGAAATCCGGAAAATTTTTAGAAAAAATCATAGTGATACAAAAAATAAAAAACCTTAAAAAATAAAAATTATTTTTCCAAGCCAACAATTAAATACATTGGTTTAAAACTAATTTTAACTCATTAAAAACATTGTTTCTAACATTTGGTAACATTTTTAGAAAAATCCAATCGACAGTTTCTTATAAAAAATAAAAATCTACCAAACCTTCTACACAAAATAAGTAAAAACCAAAACTATAAAAACCTAAAAGAATAGTACTAAAAGTTTGTAAAAAAATGATTTCCGACTCGAATATCTAGATCAAATGAAAGTAGTATTGACTTCAAAATTATTTTATTCTAAATAAAATATTGATGTTAACAGAAAGTTATTTTCTTAGAAAAATCCAATCAGCATTTTTCTATAAAATTAATAAAACACTTTAAAAAAATTGCAACTAAAAATTGATTCTCGACTAAAATACCTCGGGAACAAAAACAGATATTAAAATCAAACTTTTTTTTTCATATGCAAAACTTTACTAAAACTAAAAAAAGAAAACCTTCAATAAACGCCAAAAACTTATAAACAATAGTTTTCGACTCGAGTTTTTAGAGAACAAAGAAAGATATTGACTTCAAATTTGTGTTATCTTACTCGAAATGTTGTAACAAAAATATTTTCTAAAACTTTTAGAAATATCGATATCGCATCCCAGCTTCTTTTTATATTTGTAATGCTCTAAGTTTAGAGGATACCTACAACTACAATATTTATTTGAGAATGAAGAAGTAAAATTCGATTCAAAAAGCAAAAAGGTACATGCGACTTATTCCTGGAATTTCAATTTTCAAGTAGATTATATTTATATAGATACTAAGAAACACCAAGCAATTTCGTATGCAAGAAAAACAAAACAAAATACGGGTTGAGTTTTTTTTGTCAGTTCGAGACTTAGGAATATAAACGAAAGGGGTTCATATAGTCATACCAACCAACCACCTCCTTCTTGTGTAGCCCTATCTCATTTCAAGACATCTCTTAAAGTAAAACCTCTTTACCTATTGTTTTTTAAATACACTGCGTTGTTAGATTTATGTTACAATTTATTTATTATATTTCAAGTTCCAAAGATTTGTGAATTAAGGTTTTGTCAGGCGTACTCAAAAAGGCCCAGAAACTTATTTTTTATAATTAAAATACATACACTAAAAGGATTTTATTTTTTCATTTAATTTGATAGAAACCACAGTGTAAGCATTAAGAAAAAGATCCAATTATATAAATTTTAATTGTTTTTTGTAATTATAACCTATTTTATCGGGTTATCAAGCCAGGAAGTGAGTTCCAAATTTACGAAAAAGAGAAAATTTATAATAAAGTAGATGGTTAATTAGGATTCAATAACATAAAACCAATTACTCTGCCGGCAAAATTGCGAATAAAATACACACAAAAATAAAATTTAAGGCCTCAATCAAGTGAATCGCAGTGTAAACATAGTTGCTTTTTTATATGCTTCACGTTAAATAAGTTTAGTCACAAGTATCAGTTACAATATTCAAGTTACATACTCTGATGCTATTGTTTCTTTTTATTATATCCCTTCGCTGCATTATTGGCTTAGCTGATTGTCACCCTTTTTTCTTAAATTAAAAACAAGAACCATTATACAATATTAAAACGACCTAGTTCTTTTGAACTCCAGTTTGATTTTTGTTCTGTTTGTTTTTTTTTTTCTTGATGTTGCGTCGATTTTCGAGTATTTAATAAATGTTGGAATTCACCTCAATTCGATTTCAGTACTTTTTATAAATTGTTCGCTTTTCTGTAAAAAAATACAACTTTTTATTATCTATGTTTTAACGATTTTTAATTAAAAAAACAGATTTACGAATATTGAGGAAACCACTGTGGTGAATTTTTAAAGTTGGTGCAATTGTGGAAAGTTCAAGTTAATAAAGAAAGTACTTTTAGAAATATCCCTAAACACTAAACGTGATGGGAACTCATAAAAATGGGAAAACGATACTCATAATTAGGTGTAAGATTCAATCTACAGTGAATATTTTTAAAAATAAAGTGGGATTATTGAACATTGGTAACGTCATAGACATTGTTAAATAAATATAAAAAAAAAATCTTTCTTTAAGCTAAATGTCCTTCTTTGGAAATTTCAAACTAAAATTTTATAAATCATTCAATATTGTCCTGGAGTTAAAATAAAATTATACAAAACAACAACATATCACCATAAGTACAAAGTACAAATTAAAATAAAATCCCTACAAATATCTTAAGGGCAGTCTTTTGACAAACAAAAAAATACCTCTTTTTACGCAAAGGGGCAAAAACGCCCCTCTTCAGTTATACCATAGCCTTGAGCAAAACAACGCAACGCACAGGCCACCACCAACCAGACTCCAGGAAGCACATATTAGCTACGTGACATTTATCAAAATCTAAAGCAATTTGGTTTCTGGTGAACTGGAAAATCGTCCTTAGTATTGGTTTTTGTTTGAATAGAGAGAAAAATATTTTTTTTTTTTAATAGCGCGTATATCTGTTTTTTGGCTTCGCTTTTTTTTTGTGACTATGGTATAATTCCTGTTATTTTTTGCGGTTGATGGCAGAGAAAAGAGATGAGGGAAAACCAAACAGGAACGCGTGTGGTCATCAACGTTGTTAAGGCGCGTGTCTCTTTTGAAAGTTCTTAACAAAAAATATCCAGGAGAGTGTATCTTAATTTATTCTTTTTTTATAAATATGCACTTAACGAGGTATTTTGTTTTCTTAGCTCTTTTTTTAGTTTTTAATTAGGCTAGAGTAGTATACCTTATAACAGTATTGTTATAGTTAACAGGCCAAGGACTTTATTGAGCTGAAACATTTTGCTTCCATATAATGGGAATTTTGAATTTTTGAATTTTTGGGAATTCTAAAAATCAAATCTTCTAGCTTTTTGGGAATTTTAATTAGTATTTTTGTGATTTGCTTGGTAATTGCAATACCATATCTGAAATACATTTTTTTCATAAGAACATGTCCAAAATTTTAACCCATTTGGTGGATTTCTAAAATTAAGAAAAATTTATTTAAACAATATTGTTCAACATAAATTGTTTTTTTTTTTATATGTTTATGCTATGGGGTTCGTACCCATAGCATAAACACTAGTTTTTGTGAAGGAGGCTGATAAAATAAAAATAACATACATAATTTGTATCTAAACCTTACATTCACATATTTCAAGGGCTAAAATGATGATTTTAGTTAAATGTAAGATTTGTGTAGAAGACTTTTGTCCAGCAAGGAATTTAATTTAATTTGGACGACTCCTTACATATGAACAAATTTTAAGATTAGAAAAGTTTTTTTTATTTATGTGGCCTATTTAAGAGCTATAATACAAAAGTTAAGAGAGGTTTTTTGTGCGTTTGATGCAGAAATGTTAGAAATCGTGTTCAAACGTAGCTTTTTTCAAAAACAATATATTCTGTTCTTGTTGCCATTTTATGACTCAGTATTAAGAGAACAAAGTAAGATTTTGACTTCAAATTATTTATCTCACACAAAATATTGTTATGATTATTTTGTTAAGTGATCAGTGTGGGTCACATTCCAACCTCTTTTCTCGTTCCAGTCCTTCAGTAAAGAGTACCACTTTTAGCCACAAAATGCAAACAGCTAAAATACAATCTTATTTTTATATATAATAAATAAATAATAATACGAAAAAATACTCTCCCAAGGGGTGGGGTCAGGACCCCTACGACCCCCCTGGATCCGCCATTGTATTGATGGCGTGATGGGATGAGTTTTCGTTTAATTTGTTTTAGAAATTAAAATTGACAAATAATTTTTGAAGTCACACCGGCATCGTCCAGAAATGTAACATTTCACGTAGCGAAATTGATTGAGATTCATTCCGTCTGTCTGTCTGTTTGTCTGCAATTCACAAATCCAACACCATAATATCTGCTGCTCTAATCCCCTTTTTCTTTCATCACTCAATCACTTAAGTTGCTCATATATGAAACAAATTTTCCCTTCGAAAATAAATAAATATTAAAATAAAAAATACAACATTATATGATAATCATAATTATGACTATTATCACTTCAAACTCAACCGCATACTCTCTATCCCCCTTTGTGTTTGCTTAGCTATTATACGCCTAGATGATTTTCGGCACCCCTATTTAGACGCTGAGTTGCGTTGCGAGCTGTTTACCACGCTTTCCGGCTCAACCAATCTTGTTCCTTGTTATTTGACCTATTAGTATAGGTATGTTTTGTAGACCTAAGCATGCAGCAGCAATATTATTGCTCAACCCTTACTCTTACTCTGCACGTTATGGATTATTAATAATATAACAATTTTCCATTGTTGTTGATAGAGGCATAGAGTACCAAACAATTTCGTGTGGACGGGTGAGAAAGTCAAGAGGAACAGCGAGCGTACACAGCGTACCAGCAAATCAAGCAAACATTTTGAACCTCTATAGCGAAGTATAAAACCTCTGTTGTGTGTTTTTTTAAGCCAACATTAGAGTGAATCAAATCCCTAACCGCACAATTTATGGTTTTATTGAGTCCTGATTATAAACGCAGTAAGGAACAATCCCATCTTTGCGTAAAAAAAAAAAACAGTGTAATCCGCATAGTTTACAGTTTAATTTTGCATTAAGGTATGAAAAGATCGATTTCCTTTCTCATGTCGAATGAATTTAGAGAGAGTGTAATTGACTTGTGAGTTATGACAGAGTTTCACTTTAAAAGATAGGTATAAATGCCCTTCAAAACCAGAACTAGAATAAGGGGATGCGTTTATGTTCATATTTAATATCCGGATCCTTGCTTTTCAAATCTTCTTTAACCCTTTTGCATTTATTTTAATAAATAGTCTGTGCTTCGTCATAATTATCGTGCGGTAGTTTTGAGAAACATGAAGATATTAAACTGTGATGGGCGTTAATTGTCAGAAAATATGTCATAAACACCTACACGCCTCCATCATTTTTCTCAAATAAACAAACTCCTCTTAATTATGGCTATTGTGGGGAAGGAAAGCAAGCGCGCTTCTATGTTAAAATACCAGCCAGTGAGGCAGCAACAAACATAATATTAATTGCAAGGATTCGCCTACTTGCTCCAATTCTAATTGTTTTTTTTTGTTATTATTCGTTGTGTTGAAAAAGGGCTTACGAGGAGTAAGGATGGTGATTAAATAAAGGATTCATATGTTTAAGAGTATGCGGCTAATTAGACGTGAAATATTTGTGAATTTCATGCCGTAAGCGTGTAAGCATAAAAATAATCTTCCTCTGGAAGAGGCTAGAAGATAACTTAAAGCTTTTAATGGTGGTATTAGGACGAGTACGTTAGTACCCACAAAACCGATTTTTTTTTTCTAAGATCGATTTGGTGCTATAATAAACGATAACAAAATAAATGGTCAACATATTACATGTGAAATTTGGCATACTCATGGATGCTATTAAACCATATGAAAAATTCAAAGTCTATCACTTTGGAAATCTTACGATCCTATCACGTAAATGCTCAGCAATCACATACCTACATAATTTTCCCTTAAACATTATTTTTCTTGTACGATTTTAGTGCAATATTCATATAGTAAAATTTAATGGAAATCCTTTCAACATTTTTTTTGTTGGATCTATCTAAATACAATCACTGACACTTTTGTGGAGAGTAAAAATACCTACAAAAAAGAGTGGCATTAAATTTTTTAAGAAAATTAAAATCTTACAAGAAAAATGCTGTTTACTGCCATCAACGTGATTGCGGTAGCTGTAGACATGGCCAAGGTTTTTGAGGTGGTGGACTATGAATTTTTGATATCGTTTTATATAATTTATGAGTAGGTATGCCAAATTTCAATTTAGCAGGAATTGACAATTATTTTGGTTAAAATAAAAACACATCTGTTCAGAGTTACCATATAATCAATATGGTTGATATAGATTTTAATACTTTTTCTTTGGTTTCTGATATGAAGTCTTCTACGCATTATTGGTCATAACATTGTATTTTCTGTATTACAAAATTTAAAATTAACAAAATATAATATAAGACAAAATTTTATTTTTCAAAATGTTTAAACAGAAAAATATTTTTTTATTTTGAACTTTTAAATCTGGTTGTTTTTTGTATAAGGTGATTTTTTACTAACAATATTTCACATAACATAAGGTTTTAAAATACGAACATTGCAAACAATAACATGTATCTACAGTTTTTAATTTAGTTTTTGTGTTAAAAAACTTGTTTTTAATAAACATGTCTATTAAGACGTCCTACAAAGGTGCAACTTTTTTGTTATATAATTTTCAACCTTTATTTTTAATATTTGTATATTGTTACTAACATGCGTATACAAATATTTACTCTTTATCGTCTAATATATGACTTTTTAATGAAATATCATTTTACGATTTTTTTAATACCTAAAATATTTTTTAAAGGATTACAACTATGCAAAGACACTTAATGGTTACAATATTTTGAGTTAAAGAATTCGTATACATACAGTATTGTTAGATACAGTCTTCTGTGCATACAGTATTTTGTTGTTCAGTGCTTGAAATAAAGAATTATGACAAAACAGTATTATATAGATTATAGAGATAAATTATTGAAAATTGCATGTCGAACCGCTCCCCGGGGATTCAATTTACTGGGCATATTAGTAGAGAAATCAATTCCTTAATGGCAACGTTCTGGCAATCAAATAATACTATTTCTATTGTTTCTTAGTTCACATTCGACTTCAAAATCACTCCTTATCATATCAGGTTTTTGGTTTATCACTTTTAAAAACTAGATACAAAACTTATTAAAGGCTTTTTGAGGCTGTGTAAATTCATAAAGTAGTTTGTTTTAATATAATTCGAAATGGTTTCCATTATTTTTCAGTTTAAATATTTTCAAAATTTCATTAGCCTTTCTAAAAATCCTCATTGGCAGTATTATTCACCTCTCCTATATTAAACTTTAAAGGACGCTGAACCATTTATACTCAAAAGATAAATATAGCTGTATATTTCAAAAATTTTATTGCAAGATTTGTAATTGAGCAAAGTTAGACCAAGTGTTGTTTTCTTGAAATCAGTAATTTCAATTATCTTCCAAATTTACTGAAAAAAGTTTTTATTAAAATGTGAAATTTTAATATGTTTTCCGGATTCTGTTTTGATGTTGAAACTTGCATATTGTGTCAGTCGAACAGTCACTTGAATTGCTTGCACTCTAAATTTTGGTGTTAAGATCTTAGTTTTGAGTGCCTTGAAATATATCTTTTAGACAATCATCAATGAATCGAATTGTTTTTTCAATACAATAAATGAAATGATTCCAAAGTCATCATGAAAATTCAATTCAATTTAAACTTTTTCTCCTCCATTGTACAAATGTAAACGTCCCTATCCTCGTCGTTTTGTCGTAGTAAGATATTATTATAATTTATACCAAATAATTACTAAAAAAAAAAAAGAAGATAAAATCCAATTTCAGAAAGGGTTATTCCCTTTATGTTCTATTCTGTGAGTTTGTTGGAATAAAGGGATTCCATGAACTTCCTTATTCGTCCCAGCAGCATTCGTCATTATGCTGAAAAATAAAAAAAAGAGATGATGTTGATTCTGAAATCTGGATGCGTTAATTTATACGATAAGCATAAGACGAAAAAATATATGTATATGCTTTTTCTATTCAGACACAGAAAAATACTCTTACATTAAAAAACGAGTGAATTCTTGGAATGAGACTTTTGTTAGTTCATAAAAGCTGATAAATTGCATAGAAAAATATTGAAAGAAAGAAAAAGTTTTTATTTTCCTCATTTCTTTACTTCTTTTGTTTTTTTTTAGTATCACATTTTTTTATTCCATTCTAAGTGATTTCAAGTACTCTTTTACATATCGCTGTGTATGTTTTGAATGTTGTGTACAATTTCAAATTTAAAATAAAAAAAAGGTTAATCTGGTTATTCGTTGGTCTTAAAGGGTTAAAGAAGTTTCAGTTTTGTAGGAAAACAAGTCCTAAATTATGTCGAAATTTTATCCTCTCCAACAAAATATGAGGTGTGGTATACACTAAGGAGTATGTCTTAAAAATAAATCCCGATCTCGCCCGATGAAGCTTATAGATGTTCAACCAAAATTCTACTATATGAAATAAGCCTTCGAACGATAACCCAAAAATTGTAACTTATTTCACCGTGAACCCTTATATGATTGTAGCAACAAACTTTGATGATTTCGCCCTAAGTTCCTTTATGACTTTACTGGCGTATTTTTGACTATCTTCAATTAAAAAAGTAAAATAATTCATGTAAGACGCCTTCCATATGTAGAACTTGGTAGTCAAAAAAAAATATGTGTTTAGTTTTAGTAATGCTCTTCAAATTAAAGTACGGACAAAATCAGCTGCATCAGATGTGAAAATTATGTTAAAATTTGTCTCACTAAAGAGTTAAAATATCTTCTGTATATATCACCTATATTTAAAAAAAAAAAAAATTGCTTATGGTTAAGTTCCTTATCTCACTGGTAGATTGGAATTTGTTTACTTTGCAATATTATATATCCGAACCTATGGCTTAGCCATATAATGTTTAGCCAGATGTTCCCCAAGGAAGGCATTTCGAACCTTTGCTATTCCTCATATTTATCAATTATCCTAAACATTGTAAATGTCAAATGTATGCCGACTATCTCAAAACTCTACCTTAGCATTAAAATAAAAACTGATTATTTTCTTCTTCAAAAGGATTTAAATAGTTTGGTTGATTAGTGCGTAACCAAAATGATCTTCTATTATCATTGCTAAATGTCATAGCTTATCTTTTATCAGAAAAAGCTGTTTAGTTTTATACGAGAGGAATTCTTTTACCTGCTGTATTTTGAAAGGCTTCGCAACGAAAATCTTCTGCCAAATATTTCAAGTAGAGACGTAGAAATAGAGGCCCAAACGGCGGCGCCTAATCGATGAGTCATGGCACCACTAACATTAGCAGATACAGTTGTTCTATTTTTCTCATTTCGCACTCTACGTAGGCGTGTCGGTCGTTTTATGCAAAATTTATTCACAATTCCCCGAATGAACGCCTCAGTAGGTCGATTAAACTGACAATAAAATGGAAGAAGTGTGCGATGAACTTTCTTAACAGGCGACGCATTTTATACAAATTCAATAATTTGCAAGCATTGTTCGTTTGGAAGACTGAAGATGATCGACAGTGACACAAAACACGAAACGTGCTTAAACTGTCAAAACTAGTGTTTCTAAACAGAAAATAGCAAACAAATCACCCACTATTAGTTTTTTTTTTTTGTTTATACGTTTTAATACTTAATAAAAAGTGCAGATCTATGAAAACAACTTTTATTTCAGAACATCAAAATTAAATGATGTGATAATATTCAAGTCTAAACTTAATTTTTGTTCCAAATTTCAATAAAGCCCGTTAAATAGTTCAGATTCAGACCTGAATAAAATAATTTTTTGTTAAATTAGAATGGGATGCAGATACACAGACCAAATTCTGACAAGTTACTATATTCAGTTTGGACCATTTCCACTCCACGTCCGCTGGTAGTAAACCTTTTTGGCTTATTTTTAAGATTCGAATCCATTAAATTATGCTTAGACTGATGAACAGCTCTCAGTCCTAGGTGTGTGCATCGCAAACCACTTGTTGTGGAGTGATCACATAATCGACATAGCCAAAAATGCTGCTAAGTGTTTAGGTTTTCTCCGACGATGCAAGAAGTTTTTTACCCCTTCTGATCTGGCTATAATTAACAAGGCTTTTATTCGTCAAAAACTCGAGTATAATTCTTATATTTGGGCTATTGCCCCAATATCGAACTAGAGTCTTTTGAATAAAATTGAAAAAAATAACTTTGAAAATGATAGGCGGTTGTTCTATTACTGAGACATTTGCTTCTTTTGAACACCGCCGCAAGGTTTCATGTCAATCATTGTTCATTAAAATAGCCAGTTGTATTCTTTCCCTCAAACAATTCAACCGTAATAGACTTACTTCTGGGAATGCTCATCAGCTTCACCCTGAGCCCAACTTCGGACGTACTGTTAAGTATAGGTATTCTTTCTTCAGCCGCACTACATGAATGTTGGACGCTTTACCAGGCTGAATATTTCCCACTCATTACAATGCGCAGACATTCAAAACCAATGTGCATCCTTTCTAATCCTATCCCCCTTTCCTAATTGCTCGCGCTGTTTTTATAATTATAATCAATTGAGTGCGCGCACAATATAAAATATACAGTAATCCCCGCTTAGTTGCACCTCGCTTAATAGAACATCCCGCTTAATTGATCGAAAAAATTGGCTTCAAAAATTTCCCGTATTAGTAGCAAAGCTTTTTAGACGGTTAATTGAAACCCGCTTAGTTGAATTACTCGCTTAATTGATCTTAAAAATATGCAGCAGAAAAATTAAATACATGGAAATTTTTCGGATAATTGGACGGACAAAAAAATGATTGTGATTTTAAAAACCAAAACGCCAAGGTGTTTTAAAAATAAGGTTGCACCTTTACAATATTTCTCCAACAAAAAGGCATGGATGACCCAACATTTATGGGCCAAAATTTTATATAAATTTGACGAAGAAATGATAAAGCAGAACAGACAAATAATTCTTTTTGTCGACAATGCTGCTTATCATAAGAAGTTTGACGATTTAAAAAATATAAACGTGCAGTTTGTACCCACAAATACAACGTCCATCATTCAGCCCCTTGACCAAGGCATTATTCATTGTTTCAAAGCTTACTATCAGCAAAATATAATAAGGAAACAAATTACAGCCATCGAACGTGGCAAGACTATCGAAGAATTTTCGAAGTCGATCACATCTTTGCAAGCAATGCACATAAGCAAACATTGTTTGTGGATTATAACACCTTCTACTATAAGAAATTGTTTTAGAAAAATAATATTTTAAATATTTTACTATTAACCTACATTTGCAAGTTTTTTTTTTAAAGGCAGGCTTCATCCAAGAAGAAGAGCAGTCGGAAAATGATCTCGTGGTCATAGATAACGTTCTTGGGGACAATGCAGATTTCAATGCTTATTTGGCATGTGATGACATAACATATCATGTTCTTATGGTGAACTAACAGACGCCGAAATTAAGTTGACACTGAAATGTTTATAAAGTAAATTTCTGGGATGAATATTTTATTTTTTAGTTGTCCTACTCATGCAGTTATACGGGTTTCGCTTAATTGAACAGATATGTCAATTAAGCGGGGTTTCGATAATTAAACCACCCGGATAATTGACCGACAAATCTGACAAAATGGTCAGTGCAATTAAGCGGGGAATACTGTATATATGTATTTTATGCTATCAATAAAAACCAGCGTTTATAAAAATTGAATTTCCCCAAAAAAAAGATAGTAAACTTATTAAACTTTTAACCCCGAAATTATCCCCCAACTTAGAATATAAAAATAATCCCAGAATCCCAATTAAATCCCCACCGAACAAATTTGGCGAGTTATTTCATATAGCCTTAAATAAAAATGCTTGCTTTAATAACGAAATTCTTAAAATAAAAACCAAAACACCAATACTAAACTTTAAACTGCATTTACTATGACTGACTTCTACTTTCATGAAAGTCGCTAAGATCTTAAGCCATAGTTCATTGATGTGGTTCAAATTGCTAAACAGGTCCATCATATTAATATCATTTTCAGAAGATCGCTCTTCTTACACCATCCTTATTACTATCCAAAGCCTTCTGAAGATTTCTAAACATCACTTGTTCCGCGCCGGCCGCCCTATATTTTTGTTTCCACTATGCACATAATCATTAACCAACAAAAGTCTTTGTACATTGTACAATAAACAAAGTTTGTGTCATACGAATGTTCGATTTATCTGAAACAAGCCATCACAACCGTATCATATGCACAGAGGGCATTTCTTGTATAATATTATGATGAATTTCGTATTTTTATACAGATGTTTTGAACGGGGCTAAAAATCCTTGCCTCTGATTACAGTTAAGTTACAATAGTGAAACACAAGATAAGCAAGGCGTGTATTATGTTGAATATTGTATAATGTATTGTACTCGTATATAGCTATACATATACTCGTACAATATCCTGACGCTGACAACCCCATAATAAATAAGCAATAGTAATGTGTGTTTAGTTTAGATGTCGTTGATATTAAGGATCAGCAAATCAGACAGGGTCTATTCAAATAAAGGACTCTTCGCACAAATGTTTACCTATACGCTAGTTAACATTCTATTAGAAGGTTTGTCAAAATATTTCAAGGCATTTCTGATGAATTTATTGCAAATAAAAATCAAAGCAGAAAATGAAGGGGAAAGATGATAGTCCTATGACCAGGACGACAATTCATTGATGTAATGGAGAGATTATTTTCGAGTGCATTTAATGGAGATTGATTTCGGCAAAAAATAAAATGTTTACAGAGGGTGCCGATATCTGCCGAAACTATATGATGTCCTATCCTTTATCCTTATATCATTTCTTTGAATAGCAAAAATCTTTCGTGCCAAAAAAAACTTGTGTAATTTTGTATTTTAGCGGATAATCCCGAAGTAAGTAAAATAAATTCGAGTGGTTGTCCATCGAGATATCGATAGATGGAATTTTATAGAAGCCTAAATTAATTGGAAATATATGACAACTAATTGTAAAACAATAAATTGTAAGGTATTTGATGATAGTAAACACATTACAATTTTCATTGTCATGTCAGTTTTAATTTTTGATAAATATTTTCACCTCATGAATTTGTGTTTTACACCTTATAAATTTTAACTAGTTATCCTTAATAACTTTGTTTAAAACTAGTCCACTAATTAGAAAATATGTCAGTACTTTTTTTCAAATTCCTTTAAGAAGCGCCCCTTATGAATTTAATAAATTGTAAAACGAAGGAGCTTGGAAGTTAAAAATGTCCATACAATTTATATGGAAAAGAGAAAAATGTGATGATCTAGATCTAGAATATTATTTAACCAAGCTCTAAACAAAACGCTTGTTGGCTTGAAAATAGAAGAAATGTTTAGTTTTTTGAATCAATATATTTTGCCATAAGTTCCGGTGTGATTTTTTGGAATGGTTTTTAATGATCTACACGGTCTTCGAATAGCTAACAATGTTCGACAAGATTTTCTTACTGGCATTAAAATTGCACTTTTTCAATGGGTTTTGGTGGCCTTAATTCAAATCCGACTTCAAAACTAATGTATCACGTAAGGTTTCTGAGATATCACTTTTTAAAATTAAAAAAAAATACGTATATAAAACTTTTTTGAGCTATCTAAATTTTTGAAGTAGAATATGGTCTGTGATGGTTTTTCAAATCTATAATCCTTTTCTTCAATATTGAGTTGAAATATATAAAGTATTTCATATAATATTCGAAAAAACTTCAAAAGTTGTTAGATTACACCTGTCTTTAAAAAAGAGGCTGGGATGCGACCCACAATGATAACTTCCCATCCCGTTTGCTGATTTGTCTTGCTTAAAAGGTTTGTAGGGTTTCGTGTTTTGTTAAAAAAGTTGTCAGTTGAATTATTCTAAAAAAAATTAAAATTACCAACAATATTTTGCATATGAAGAATAGTTTGATTTCAAAATTTATTTTTGTTAACCAATTTTAGTAGCATTTGCGTACTATTTTTTTGTAGATTTTAATTTTGTATGAACAAATTGACTGTTGGATTTTTATAAAAATTTACTGAATAGCAAAAACAATATTTTCTATATCCATATATATATATTTTTGAAGCCAATATCTCAAAATTTTGAAAAGTTATTTGAGTCGAAAATCAATTTTTACCAAATTTTAGTAATGTTTTTTTAGGTTTTTATTTTTTATAAAAAAAACTGTCAATTCGATTTTTCTCAAAATTTAACCAGATGTCAAAAACGTTTTTCTTCGTTGCATACAATTATTTTGGAAATAAAATTATGTTTTGTTCGAAAAATATACGAGGTGCCAGTTACTTTTCTTCATTTTTTTTTTTATTTATAAAAAAAACGTTAATTCAATTTTTTTCCAAAAATATACTTGTTTGGTATTGCATTATTATTAGTTGTTCATGAGATACTTTGGGTTAACCAAAAATTTTCATCTTTTTTTGAGTTGCTATGGTAAAAAAAACCACCCACTCAATTTTTTTAAATGTCCTTTATGCATCTTTCTGCAGTATTATCTGCATAAAAAAATGTATTTGAAGTCGACATCTCTACTGGTTCTTGAGCTTTGGACGATGAAAAAAACTTCCCGAACGTACGGACGTACACGGAAAAAAATCTTAGATCATATCAAGAAAAATAAGCTACAAATCACGAAAATGAATCCAGGTTTGGACTTTGGCTTCGAAATTAGTAAATTGCGAATTTCATAAAATGTGCAAAATGAAGATATTGACACTCAAAAATCATATTTCACTACATTTGAGTAGCAATAATTCGATCGAGGAAAACAAATATTGCCAACAGCGAATTGCAATTTGATATTAATTTGTATGTTTGTTTTTATCGTTAATTTCAGCAGGAATTTGTAGATTGAAATTGTTTTCTTGTAGATTATGAATCGTGTTTTTAAATACCTACAAACTCAAGTGGTCAATTTCAACCCTTGTTTTCTTAAACTGTGACAAAATACATTAGTTTGCAAATGACAACTAAAGTTTTGATATTTAATTTTTTTAAATTGCAACTTTTGAGTTGTAATTTGAGACATATTATTGCCTATGACAGTCACAGTTTTGATACTTAGTAATCTTTGAATTGCAACTTTTGAGTCGTAATTTGAAACAGTTTCTGCGGAAATTTGTAGCTTTTAAAGATTAATTTACTTTCCATTTTTAAGCAATCATGGCGAGATTCAAGAACAATTTTTCGCAAAATCAACAATCTTTATTAGTGATTTACAACATAAACCATTGGTTTTTGTATTCTCAGGAATATTTTTTCTTGTATGCAAACTGCAATGAATATATTCGTACATTTCAACTTTTGAATATCAATTTGCTTATTTTTTCCAGCATTTTCTTAACGATTTAAGAATATTTCTTAGTAAATTTAAAAACTATCGTTCTTAATTCACAAATATATCAACTTTATTTGTGAACTCAAGAGTGTAGTTTTACTTTTTGGAGTTTGTTGGTGATTGGAAAATTTAGAGGTTATACTTGTTTATTGCGAATGAACTCTTATCTTTATCTTTCTGGGGGAAACTGAAAATAATTTTTCTTCTCTACAAAATCTGCTCAAGCAATGCAATGAGAAAATGCATACCTTTACTTTCTTTCCGTCTCCGTGCCATTGTATTTTTTTTGGGCTAGAGAATAATTCAAATCAAAAATATATAAAGTAAAGCCACATTTAAAAGATTTCAATGTTTTTATTGTTTTTAACTTATTTCTAACAGCACAAAAGTAAGGAACTTAAAAATTAAAAAAAATTAAAAAAGTTTTATTAATTTTTAACTCCAAGTTTTTTTTATTTACATCAAGTTTTATGATAATAAATGTTTGAAAGTTTAAAGTAGTCTCGAAACAGTAACTTATTTCTTTTATTTTCAGCAACTTAAAGTTTTCTTTATTGATATCAAAGTGAAGAAAAGAACACAACATTTGTTGGCCATTGAGTATGGTATATTTTTGGTGAAACACATTCACATTTGTGTAATTTTTTAGAAAAAAGCAAAATGAACAGCAATACCAATAATGGTTTCATATTTATTTATGCACCCGTTGGAAACGAGCACAACTTTTAAGTAAACGCACGCGCAACTTTCTTACGAAGTAAACCACAACTAAATAGGTATTTGAATGATGGAATTTCAATTCAGATTTCAGAAGCCTAGTGCGAAGCCAGCCACATAGCTGTAAATGCTAAGATATACACTACAACTACAATACAATTGCGTATACCCTTTTTTTATGCTGAAACGGGGTAACCCATCGTTGCCGAATCGAAATCTTTTATCGTGTTACGGTGTAACGAAAGAATTCAGAAAATATGCAATGACATTTTTTATTGAGCGGCAACGCTATTTAGAGAGTCAGGGATTTCCTTCCCTCAAGATAGTAGATTGAGACCAAAAAACTTGTAATTTACTAAAGTTGTGTTCATAAATCAGCACGTAGGTATTTCGTAAATTACGATTGTACAGGCTCAATATTTATATCGTTATTATATTTTATTGATTTAAGCATTGAGAAAGTGCAAATCACCATATATATTTCGCAAATCAAGATTAATGAGTAATACAATTAAATTATTCTCCTGAAAGAGGAGATTGCGACTCGAAAAGTTGCAATTCACTTTGATAATAATTACCAAATTATAAAATTTAGTATTTTACAAAGATTCAAATGCTAAATTACAATTTTCTCATTCATTTTATAAAAAAATCGTCTTGATTTACTACAAAATGAATTTTCGTAAATTGCAACCTAACATTTTGCAAATAGTGATTTTTCAATTCTCTCCGTGTACAGACGTACGCACGTACGAACGAACGTACGTACACACGCACGCACAGACATCTCTTCTAAAATCTTTTATTTCGACTCTAGGGACCTTGAAACGTCGAGTAATGTCAAAATGTTCAATTCGACAAATCGGACCGATTACAATAACCTTCTATGGGAAGTTAAAAAATCTATAAATACAAAAAGGCAAAACGGTTTAAAAGTAAGTTTTGTTCTTGTAACGAATATGTTGTCTAAGCATCTCTATTTTATCAAGTTTTTGAAATACATTTAAAAATATAAAAATGGTGCTGAAAAGCACTAAAAATTAAGTCCAAAACGTATTTTTTAAAACTATGAAAGTATCAAATTCAAGTTTTTCTCGGAACTTCAAATAAAGACTCATAACTACTGAGATTTTCAAGATAAAAAAGATACTAAAATGATTTAAATTGTATCTAAAAGAGAAAGATTTGTACTTAAGAGATATTTTAAGTTTTACCTTAGCTTAAAACAAAAACCGTTTTCGATTGTTTCTAGCGTATTTAAAGGGACGTATTTTAAAAATCTGATGCGAAGGCGAGATTCAAATTTAGGACATCTTAATATTTTAAAAAAGTATTTTTTATTTGTGCAACAGAAAAAAAAATTTAATTTTGTCTACCAGTGTAATTATTATTCTAAAACTATGATTTGATAGACATCTTAGTCAATTTTTGAAAAACTTAAAAATCGAAATCCCTGTAAATCAATAACATGAGTATTAGAAAATTAACTCGTTGATTATTTCGGTGGAAAATTGAAATTTTTAAATGAGAGCCATATTTGATTATAAGACGCGAAATTCCCAATTATAATAAAAGATAAGGAAGTTGATAACTAACTATGATAGAATTTAAAATTTGATGCCATAGAAAATACTTATTGAAATCTACCATCTCTCTTTCCCTCTTCTTGGAATACGTAATTTAAATTGAACAAAAGCGTCGCTTTCTTATGATTAAATAGTTATTTTGTATAATCATATTCTCTATTTAAAAATAGTGCACAGATATTATTTGCATATTAAATTTCCTATAGATTTGCCTTCTTCATTTCAATCCAAAGGATCAAAGCAAAAAAAACCCAATGCCCATATATATATAATAAAGTCTACATGTGCAAACAAAAGAATATAATACAAACAGAGAACAAATGAAACCAACAATATCACCCTGTTCCTTGAAATGCTTGTGAATTGATAATCACTGTCATCATCTACATCATCATCCTTGTCATTTGTCGCATCCTTTATTTGACATAATGAATGAGTAATTATATTGCGTAATCCTTGTGCAGCACGTACCATAACCATACAACCCCGCATCATCACAATCACGAATACAATACACACAAAGGTCCTGCTGCTGCATTTACCTACAGTACATAGTTGTTCAAGGATCAACGAAATTGATACTTCGACGAACCCTTTTTTTTAAACTTTCTTCACCCATCATCATAGATTCACAGATTCACAAAATAGGAGAATCTTTTCTGATGACGATGCCGATGCCAATGACGATGATGATGCGATGATAGTGTGTTGATAAAAAAAAACCCACTTAAGTTCCGTTCCGTTTACGATATCGCATAAGATACATCACATCAAGCACCCCGGCAAGCGGGCAAGGGATCTGGATCAAACGCAGGAAACACATCTATCCAATATATTTATAAAGGTGACTGTTTTTTTTTTAAATAAATTAGAAGGGGTTCCTTTTAGCTCTGGTTTTAGTTAGTGAGATCCTCACGGGCTGATGGGTATATTTTCGACTTGCCTTCATCATCATCCTCCTTATAAAATCCTAGTAGCTACGAATCAATCGATAGAGGAGGGTGCTATCTGCGCTCTGCCGTTGTCGGGCTATTTGTTGTTCCGCGCCACCCCAGTTTTATAAAACAGGGGTGGTGTTTTTCATTTAAAATTTAAAAAAAAATCAATTTGTATCTTGGGAAATTAATTTATGCACATACATGCGTGAACAACGATGTACTACATTGAGTAAATAAGAAAACCAATTCGAAGAGAGAGAGAAAGAGAAATAGAAAAATGAATTGTTCCCCAAAAAATAATGAAAGACTTTGATTGAACATTTTTTTTCTGCTTTTGCAATTTTTCATAACAAAAGGCGACCGTGTCGTCGTCGTTGTTGACAACGACGATATGCAGACGACAATACCAACCAAACCACATTTTTTAAATTTATTTTTGTTTTCAAAAGTTGGAAACGGATTAAAAAAAAAACTTCGAGCTGATTGAAAATCCACTAAAATGATGGACAAAAGGACGATTTTTCATGTGGTGGATGGGAGAGGTTTGTTGGCACAAAACCGACCATCAGAAAGGGGTTTAAAAAAGAATTTATTGCTAAATGTTGATACAATGAGGTAGGCATATCTATCTAAACCTACCTATTTTCTATGGCTGTAAGGATACTAAGGAACTTAGTTTGAATGAAATATTTGGAGTCTGTAAATTACTTAAGGAATTTTTATTTCTTTACCTACTTGTTACATTTTTAAACAAAGTTGCGTTATTTTTCTAATAAGGGTGGCCTCTAAAGGATAGTTCAAATTATGATTATGTTGATAGCCCATGAACTTTTAGAATTTGGTAACTTGTTTATCCCGAATCATAAAAAAAAAAAAATACTCTTAGTTTTCATTCACCCTGTCTTTTACGTGTACTTCAAATTTTTTCTTTGTTTTGCAATTTTCTAAAAATCTATACATTTTACCATACTTAGCTCAAATCAGGATTATGCCTATTGGAACCGTACAGAGATGGTTTCAAACCAAATAAAATTAAAACACTTTTCTTAAAAATTTCTTCATCTTTCTAACTCTCTTATTTCTCCTATTTCAAATATATTTGTATTCATTCCAACTGGGTTACATACACTGGTAGACAAAATTACGTTTTTTTCTGTTGCACAAACAAAAGAATACTTTTTCAAGGGATTAATATGTCCTAAAATTGAATCTCGCCTTTAAATTTTTCTATCACATCAGTTTTTTGAATCTTTATGAAGTTTCGAGAAAAACTTGAATTTGATACTTTCATAGTTTTGGAAAATAAGTTTTGGACTTAATTTAAAGTTCTTAACTATTTGCTGAAGTTTTAAAATTACCCGTTTTCAACATTATTTTTATATTTTTAAATGTATTTCAAAAACTTAATAATTATAATGGAGATGGCTTAGACAACAGATTCGTTACAAGAACAAAACTTACTTTCAAACCGTTTTGGCTTTTTTTATTGAAAACTGTTTAAGCACAAATGGTTTAAGGTTTCTTTTAGATTTTTTTTAAAGACAGGTGAAATCTACCCGTAGCGTGATGGTTAGTGTTTTGGACTGTCATGCAAGAGTTCTTGGGTTTAATCCGTGCCTGTGCCACCTAACCTTTTTCACGGGTACTGAATTCTTGCGAGGAATTGACAAATCCTCCAAGAGTAATTCTTGTCATGAAAAGTTCTTTCTCAAAATAGCCGCTCGGATTCGGCATATAAACTGTAGGTCCCTTCCATCTCTGACAACATTACGAACACAGGAATGGTTGAGAGTTGTAAGTCACTAGGCCCTGGTTCTCTGCGGACTGTTGCCTCACCTAATAATTTACGGTGAAATCTAGCAACTTTTGAAGTTTTTTCGAATATTACATGAAATAATATAAATATTTCAATTCAATATTGAAGAAAAGGATTATAGATTTGCAAAACCATTATGGATTTTATTAAAAAAGAAGCTGCTTCATAAATTTCGTTAGCCTCAAAAATCCTTTTACACGTGTTTTTTTCGAATTTTAAAAAGTAAAAGTAATAGGTACACTAATTTTGAAGTCGAAATTGAATTAAGGCGATCAAAACCCATTGGAAAGTGCAATTTTATTGTCAGTAAGAAAACCTTGTCGCCCAGTATTATTTTATTGAAGTTTACATATCAAGTTTTAGAGCTTTAAACCTACATTGCAGTTTTTTCTTCAAATATATTTCGGTTCTTCCTCTATAACGCATATAGTATGAATACAAAACTATCCCAACAAAACATCAAAACAAAAAACTTTAAGGGATTTTGTGAATGTTTATAATGTCTTAGGGACAATTTTTATTAAATATGCTTGTTGGGGAAAAAATAAATAAATGTTTATTTATTTAAATTTTGAAATGTTTCTCAATCGAATGCTTTGATACGAGACTTTGCTCATGATGCTCAGTTTTCCATAGCTAAGTTAATTTTTTTTGTTTAAAAGCAATTTATTCTACTTTGACAGCACAGTCTCGATTTGAGAATTAATATCCTGAATAAATTGATACTTGGTTGTGGACAAAGTTGCTACCAACCACAAATTTTTCATATTGCTTCAGCCAATTCTGATAAACACACAGTTGAGGTCATAGAAGTAAGGCACTAATATTAGTTATATTTCTATTTTTTTATAACAATTCCTTGCTATTCGAATGTAATATATTTTTAAACATAATTTAACATTAAAGTGCAGTTTTCTGAAATTTGTTCAGAATTCTGAAACTTAAGTTGCAGATAATTAGGTAAGCCTTTGAGATTGTATTTAGCAAACGCTTTAAATAACGTTTTGTAATTTGTGCAGTTAATATTTCGTACTTTCTTCTGCACTTTTTTCGACACAGTGCCAACGAGCTCCGCGCATTAAAGATCAGTCATTATATTGTTGGATTATTCTCCTAAGTAATACTTAATTTTCTATAAATTGTCTATATGGTTTAAATCAAGGATTTTGAGCGGATTACTCCACAACTTTGTAGCCGTCATTGGCTGTAGCGTTCAGCATCGTTTTGAAAGAAGTACGGACCAATTGTTCCACCAACTCATAAAGCACACTAAACAATCATCAGTCCAAATACGATACAAATAATTTGAAGGCAAGAAAGTAATGAAATAATCTGAAATCAAATAAATCACGATGTGATTTTCTTCCACACAACTGTACATAAGTATTTTTATTTTCCCTTGCAGAGTTTCGAAGACAGAAACAATTCATAAAAACAAACCTTAACAATTAAAATTAAATCTCTTATACAAAAAAAGAAGGAAATTCTCTTCTACAACTCAATAGACATTCTCCTCATTTTTGTCAGCTTTTTTCTTTAATGACGTTGATTAATAATGCATTTGAAAAAAAGGTATGTACCTACTTTAATATTTTAAGAATTTAATAAATTCACTATTGTTCGCTTTGATGCAGTGACAAACATACGTTCACCATACACCTTTATTTAATTTTTTTGTCGTTGTTTTATATAAATTCATATGTATATAGATATTAAATGTTTGAGTCCACAAGGATTACAACTATGTATAATTGTTATAATGACTTTGAATAAAAGAGAAATGTTGCAGAAGCCGGACTTTTTTTTAGTAAATGAATGCTTAAACAATAGGGCCATACCTGCAAGGATGACGAAATAACGAAGAACAAAAGGTTCTGGATGCGACGAAGACGATGACGACGACGACGATGACGACGAACGACGGGCTTGAAATGGGAGTGAGGTGAATTTCATCAGTGCAGCAATTATGAAATTTGAGATCCCTATGAAGTATGGCACCTCCACATCATCTCGAATTTGAATTTAAATTATTGTGGGCTATTAATTCAATCAATTAATTAGGACAAAATAACATTAATCCATTTAACATTTAAACTATATATATAGTATACAACTTAATAGAAGAGCATCAGGGTAACTACTTCATTGTAGCACATATATTCATTGTTGTTCAATATTCTTGAAATTAAATTGGCTTCGTTTAGTTTCGGTATAGTAATAGTTTCCAAGTTTCAGTCAAATCTAATTCGAATTTGACACCGTCGCGTCGTCGTTTGCCCTTCTAATATCATGTTTGCTTAGTATTGTCTATGCAGGGTGAACGTAAATGATGGTCCAAACTGGATATGGTATTATAGGCCAGGGCATGATTTTCAGTAAGTTGATAACTGTTTAAATGAAATTTTGAAAAACACCTGTTTTTAGTCGGTTTTTCATGGGCATTGGCATTTCGCTAGGTATTGTTGAATACTTTGAGATTTAAATCGAATCCAATTTTGTACTTCCATCTTTAAGTTTGTATGCAGACGAAAATTTTTACAACTGAATGTTTGTTTGCTTATCTCAAAAATTTTCTTTGTTCTTAAACTTTATTAAAATTTATGTTTGTATCTTACATAAGCTCAAATCGAAAGTTATATTCTTTTGAACTCGTACCAAATTCTGAAAGGTTATATGAAATGTCCCTTTACCATATTAATTTTGGACAATCCTATACGGGACACCCTGTAATAATACACTTTTGCATGCATAAAGGCAGATGAAAGTTTATTTTTGAAGTTTTATCTAATTTTATCTTCTTTTGTGTCTTGCATTGGCTTTGAATTGTTTCTTTTTGATTTTGTTTTTTGAAATTTTAGCAAAACAATTGTTATAATAATATAACTGCAGGGTGGGTCAAATTTAATCTCGTCGCAGATGAAAACTTTAAGCTCTAGAAAGTTGAATAAAAAAATGAAATTAAGTACAATTGCCATTTTAGATGAACTTTATTTTTTTTAATAAAATGGCTTAACAGAAATTTATCACTGATTTTCATAATGAATGAATGAATTTCTTGAAATCTCATGACTATGGCTGGTAGTCGACGTTTTGAATGCTGCAATATTCCATGGTTTGTCAGCGCAAACTATATTTTTTAGATGTTCCACAAAGAAAATATAGCGGCGGTAAATTGGGACTTCGTGGCTAAACGAAGTTGCAATTTTGTGAAATTAATGTTCTTCCAAACTTGTGTTTCAAGACGCTGTGTCGTCCTGTTGAAATCACGTCTTTGTAAGTGGTATTCGTTTATGCTGAAAAGAGAAGTTTGTTGAATGATTATCCTCAACAATGTTCGTGAAATGTTTAAAGCGGCGAATTGTTTAAAATTTAAAATCTAATGCATCTTGCACAAAACACAAATATTTTAATTTTTGACAAAAAGTTGAATTTTTTTGAATAGGATCCTAAAAAGAGCTTTTGAAAATGATAAGCGATAGAACTATAAATAAAATAATTACATCACTCGAACACCGCCGCAAGGTTGTTGTTCTTATCGATATTTGTGAAAACAGTGTTCTGTTTAATTAGCCACTTGCATTTCACCCCCCCTCTCAAATAATTCAGTCGTAATACTCGCACTTCCAGGAATATTTATCAGTTTAACCTTGAACCCCATTTCGGATGTACTGTAAAGTATAGAGATTATTTTTTTAACCGCACATCAAGAATGTGCAATGCTTTACCAAACTCTGTTTTCATAACCTTAAGACCAATGTGCCCCGGCATCTCCTCTTAAATCCTTCCCTATTCTTCAAAAGCTCGCACTTTGTTTAAACTTTAAACATGTTAAGGGTATTAACAACCCCTTGAGTGCCCGTGAATTATTAAAAAATAAATATAACCAAGATATGAAAACATTTTGTCAAAATCATTTTATAGCAGTATATTTCACTCTTGAGCTCACCATTCTAAATTAACTTTACAATTAGTTAATTTAGAAGATCTAATAGGTAAAGTTATGAATACTCTATGTTCATCTCTCACCACCGCGCCGCGCCGGCCACCCGTTTGTAAAATCTCGAAGTATAGAGACCCCATACAAAAAAGAAAAACATAAAATCAAATTAAAATGTAATAACAAAATATTTGACTGCTCCTTTTTTTGCCTTCAATTGAGTCACTTGTACACAATCATTTTCTTTACAATACTAGGCATGTGACGATTATTGCATTCCACATGAATTAATAACAAAACGGGATCATACACAATAACCAAACGCACAATGCCAAGACCCATAAGGACAACAACGCACGATGACGACGATGAGAAAAACCCTCTATCAAAATTCATATTCAAAAACAACAATAGTAACACCAACTATTAAACGGACAATCTTCAAACAAACAAACAAAAATCCCCATAAACCAATGGTGCATATAATGTTGTATTAAATATGATATTATAGTAGGACAAGCAGAATCATATAATAATAACCGTGCTCTTTATATAGATATTGTATATAAATCCATACAGACATCCTTTTCAGGATCCTTGACGAAAGATACACGATTGAAGAGTGATGATTTCTGTTGTATTTTATAGGTTGGGATATTTTCCGCTATGGTGACCAACTGTATTTTTTTCTGTTGGCAACTCTATTAATAATTGAATAACAAAGCCGAGCGAGGGTTTTAAACATCTACACTAATATTATAAAGAGGAACGATTTGTATTTTTGTATATAACGAATATACTCAAAAAGTACTGGACCGATTTTAATAATTCTTTTTTCATTAGAAAGCTACATTATCACTGAGTAACATAGGCTATATTTAGTACTAGATTACTATAGAAGTCTTTAGAAATTTCTATTAAAACCAACCGAAGGTGTTTTTAGCCATAAAATGTCTTTCATCGCATACGCTGGACAAATAGGACAATAGGACAAAAAAATGTTTTATAATTTAGTAATTCATGGTCGTTTTAATTAGCATGCTTATAACTTAAATATCTGTACCTATTTATGTCTACCCGTGCGAAGCCGGGACGGGCCGCTAGTTATCAATAAATTGCAAGTTTTCTAATAGAAACATGAAAACTTGTAATTTAATTTGTGAACGCACCCTTTCACTAACCATCGAACTGTCGTTGTCAACTTATTCAGTGAACTCAAGATTTTCATAATGGCAAAGTACACGAGCAAATAATGAGTCTGCTTAGATTACATACCAGATCACATATTTTGCGTAAGAATCTTGGTTTATTGGATTATACCCATGCAAGAACAAGCTGACTCAGTAATTGAAGCTGATGATGGACCATTTGTAGCTAGGTACGTTCTCAAATTGAGCAAGTTGTCAAGTCCTCTTTATTATACTGACGCGACGAAGAGCTTTTTCACATGAACCAACATGGCTATTTCTCTGTCTCATCATCTTTTCGAATTCTTACTCTACCTCGCTAAATGTGAAAAAAAAACTCATGGTTATTTAATGATCAAGTACCTTTTATATATCTATTTGTATTTGAAGAATGTTCATGCTCAAGAAAATAAATGGTCACCCCAATTTGTATACATGAGAGGGATGATTTGGCCTTTTTCCTTGCACTTGAGTAAATGCCTGCAACCATAGATAGGGAATATTTTATTTTTAACAATATGTTTATACTTTGTGTAAACGGCAGCGTGGTTTACCATTGGTTGTTGAGTTTTTTTTTTGAATACGGAAAATTATATTTTATTTAACTTTTGAAAAAAACTTTTAATGCATTTCAAAATTAACATTCATTTTTGTTGGTACCTAGATCATTGTCGTTTTATTTGAGTTCTTTAAGTTCACATTTTTTGTAGTGTAGTTTCATCTGTATATTTTGTCTTGTCGCTGTAGCCCAAATAATTAGGATAGAAACAAATTAAAAATAGAAACTAAAATAAAAAGGAGGCTGGGATGCCTCTGATAACTTCCCATCCCGCCTATCGATTTGTCTTTCTTAAAACTTTAACAAAATATTCATAACGATATTTTGTGTCAAGTCAAGTCAATATCTTTCTTTTTTCTCCTAATACTTGAGTCGAAAAACATTAATTTTTTTTGTTGTTTTTGTAGGTTTTCGTATTTTGTTAAAAAAGTTGTCAGTTTTTACTAACTATATTTTGCATATGATGAAATAGTTTTATTATAAAATCTATTTTTGATAAAAGATTTTTAGCCGAAACCCAATTTTTACCATTTTGGCATTTCTGGAAAGTTTTATTTCTTGTATAAATAAATACAGATTGAACTTTTTTAGAAAATTCAGCACAAAATAAAATCAATCAATATTTACCAATGTTGCGTACTATTTTTTTTTTATTTTTTATGAAAAAATGACTGTCGGATTTTTTAAAAAAAATTACTGAATGTCAAAAACAATATTTTCTATAAGATAAAATTAGTTCTAAGCCAATATTTTTTAATTTTTAAAAAGATATTTAACTAAAATGTTTACTTTTTTTAATTGCTGTGGTAAAAAAAAACACCCACTCAATTTATTTGAGAGTCCTTTGTTTGAAGTCAATATCTCTAATGGTTCTTGAGATATGGAAGACTAAAATAGCTTCCCGAACGTACGGACGTACTAAAGTACGTACACACGCACACACAGACAACTCGCTAAAAATCTTTTATTAAGATTCTAAGGACCTGGAAATGTCGAGAAATGTCAAAATTTTCAATTCGATAAATCGGACAGATTACAATATACAAGAAAAAAATAAAACGGTTCTAAGGCCGCTTTAACAACCTCATTTCTTAACCTCTCTTCCATGTAATTTGGCCCAATAAATTACAAAATATAAGAGCTAAAGTCGAATAATATATATTCTCCTTGACATTTTTTAAAAAGTATAGGTAATTAAACATGAAACGAATTACTTGCTTCAGAACTTATATCTTGAGTTTCAACGGCATTTTGATCAATATCAACAAGAAAAACCTTTTTCTTTTAGGTATCTTTTCAACTTCCCCTTATTACAATATCTAAAGCGGAAGAAACACTACTTTCAGTCATATTAACATTATATGCAAAGGGTGTTTTTTTAGACTTTTGGTTTTCAAGAAGAAACAAAAGGCATGTAGTTAAATTTGATGGCGAAAAATTCAGCTTTTTTTATAAAGATAAGGGTTTTATGAAATACATTTATTGTTTCGTTGGCTGAACCGAACAAAATTGTATGATTTGCAAACGTTTTTAGAAGTAAGTTAGTCAAACCAAACTGAGCATAAATCAAGTGACAGCTGCCAAAGAGACCAACTCCAAATAAAAAGTATTGCCAGATTGAAAACCACATATCTTAAAAAAAACCGTGTTGCATCATATTAGGCCTTTTGCGTTTACTGTTTGCAATGTGAAATCTATCAAATTGGACGAGTGAGTTTTAAATTCCGTCAGAGCTTTTAGAATTGTGGAAATTAATTAATTTATTAATAATTTTTAATATTGTGGAGTAATCGAACAGTTTCACCCCATTAAGCTGGTCCAATGAAAGCTGAAACGATTTGATGAAAAACTATTGTTTCAAAAAGTTAAATTGTAAGGAAAAGTGTTTCCTATTGCTTTACAAAAGAATTCTACTTCTCATTCTAATTACTTTGCCTATTCTCATTTGCCATTGTTTAAAATAATTAATACATAATATAATTTGTTTGTTTATTTCTTTTTCTCTATTTAAGGTCTGACAAGGCCCGCGATCTATCCATTTCCCGCCAGTCAATATGCATATCCTATGCTGAGTCCGGATATGTCACAAGTAGCGTCATGGTAAGTTCAATTAATAACAAATCTTACATAATTAAAAAACCATAAACATAAAATTTGTTTTAAAACGCTTATGTTATATTTTTTTAACCTACCTGCATTCCTATAAGGTATACTTGCTCTGAATAATTAAACAATAACATTCATTACTTATTCCGTATATCTTTGCGCCGATCGTTTATTGTTATACATACATACATGTAGCTATTAAATTCTCAAATTAAACTAAACATCAACAAAAAATATAGTTCGTGTTTTGCCTACAGTATTTTTCTCTCGGAACTCGGATCAATTATTTATTCTGTCTCTTTGTGTAATTTAATATGTCATCTTTGTACATTTTACTTTTGTTCAATAAATATTTAATTATAGGCAGATTCGTATTGAATTAAATTATAATAAAAAAAAAACAGACAGTGATATAAGTTAGGTACTTGGTATGTAGTTAATCTGTTAATCAGGAGGTGGTCTATATATTAATAAAATGAGCGTTTGTCAAATCGATTCCAAAACAGACTAAAAATCAATTTAATTAAAGACATTTGCAATAGGATTTTGTTCGCAATAAAATGCCGGGGCCTTCCACTGGGCCACACAACGGGGAACATTTTTAGAAGGGGATATATGCAAACAGATTCTAAAAGTTAATTAATTTGTCTCGATTTTATTGTTTTGCAAATTGCTGAACACGGCATTTTCGCTTTCAAGACGTTTAAGTACGCTTTTAACCGTTGAATTTACGTTTTCATCTTCCGCCCATTCCAAAACTTTATTGAAAATGTGAAAATACTTCACTAGTCTCTATTCTGGTATATATACGTAGTCTTTCCAGAATACTGTCTTCGTTTTTACTTTCATCACTGATAAAACCCTTGTTCGTTTCGATAGCATTTAAGAAGTCTTTAGTCCATTGTTATGGATATCAGCAAATGAAAAACTAACCTGCAAGCAAACAACTTCCATTTGAATCAAATCAGTTACTGATCGGAAGAAAATGTTCAAACCTCTGGATTAATTGCATGAAGAAGTTCTATGGAACGTTCTTGTTTGGAATTAATTGGTGCACAAATCGTTTCTCTCAAAACAGCTACTAAATAAATAAATACATTAGGTGGCGCAACAATCCGTTGAGAACTAGGGCCTAGTGACTTACAACTCTCAACCATTCCTGTGTGCGAGTACTATTGTCAGGGATGGAGGGGACTTACAGTTTTAAGCTGAATTCGAACGTCGAATTTAAGAAAGCACTCTTTCATGACAAGAACTACTCTTGGGGAATTTGTCAATTCCTCGCAAGAGGCAGTACCCGTGAAAAAAAAAACTTTAGATGGCATAGGCAGGGATCGAACCCAAGACCTCTGGCATGACAGTCCAACGCACTTTTTTTTTTTTTTAATTCATTTTTATTTATTCATTCTTAAAACTATCTTAAAGCTAGACAAAAATTCATGAAACTAGCCTAACTAACCATAACTTACAACTAACTTACTGGTCCCATACGGACACTCTAAGTTAAACTATAACACTTAATACTAATGCCTTTCGGCCCTAAGATCTATTTTACTTCAATTAACTTTTATTTATTTTTGTATTTATTAGAAAATTTGAAAAAAACTAATATCAATATCCCTTTTTATTTTTACTAAAAAACTACTTAAAATAAGGTCCTTATTATAAAACTTAAAGCTAACTAAAACTACCTATTCTACCTATAAACTACTTAAAAACTAGAACAACCACAGCAGCAAATCTAACTATCTAACATTTTTTTTTTGTTTTTCATATTTTGGCTTTTTTTTTCTTATTCCATGTATTTTTTTTTTTATTTATTTATTTTTTATTTTGTCTTTTTTTTGTATTTTTTTTTGTATTTTTTTGTGCCACCATGCCTATTCTACTTAAAACTAAACCCTAAAACTATAAAACAAGTATGTAAGCCGGCCAAGGCTTAAAACCCCATCCAGACTACCCACTATCCAGTGCCGATTGTTGGTCGAAGACATAGCTCTTGCAATGTGACCTCGAACAAGTTTTATCACGAAATTGTCAATTCTGTTGATTCGAGCCCCGTTGTATAGGACCTCGTTGGAATAGTAATGCACGTAAGAAGATTCGGCTGTTCGATATAAGCCGGTACAGCGTCGTAAACACTGCCGCTCGAACACCCGAAACTTCTCCATCTGGGAAGGGGCAACGTTGAACCACACAGGACAACCATAAACGATCATCGGCCGTATGAGGGCCATGTAGCAAATTACCTTCACTCTGGGGTCAAGCCGACTGCTAAAAAACAGCCGTTTCGTCAGACCGAAGGCTCCTCTGGCCCTGGTCATAGCAGGATTTATATGTCTGTCGAAATATAAATACTGATCTAACCAGATACCGAGGTACTTCACTACACTTTTGCTCGCTAATGGCTGCCCGTGAAGATCGACAATGACCATCTTGCGCCAATTCTTGCACGTATCCCTCGTGGCCCTAGCCAACGAAGTCCGGAACAGCATTGTCTCCGACTTCTGGACATTTATTTTCAGTTTCCAGTCGTCGCAATATCGCTGAATCTTGTCGAAATCACGCTGCAAGAGAATTCTAATAACCTCAACCTTTCGGGCCGTTCTGTACGCAATTAGATCGTCGGCGTACGCAATTGCCTTTGTAAGACTACCTATCAGATCGCTGATGTAAATGCTGAAGAGAATCGGCGAATTCACCGCTCCCTGTTGAAGACCATTTTTAATTAAGAATGTTGTGGTAGAAGTTACATTGCCACTTTTGACAACAAACTTTCTACCGTAAAGCATATCATAAAGTATATACAACAATGGCTTGCTTATGCCAAGCCTGCTCAGTTTAAGGTAAAGACCCTCTAACCATACGCTGTCAAAGGCCTTTTCCAAATCAACCAGAACAGCACCTGTGCATTGTTGTTTTGTTTTATTCCATTGGATATCAGAAACGAGTTTAGACGCAGCATGAATTGTGTCATGACCCGCCTTGAACCCGAACTGTTTATCCAGAATTATTTTGTTGTCCGCAGCCCACTTAGTCAGAGCCTTTTTTCGAAAACTTTGCTGATGCTCGGAAGAAGACTTATCGACCGAAGATTTGACGGATTGGAGTTGTCCTTTCCCTTTTTCGGGAGAGGATGAACCACAGCGGTCTTCCAATGCACTGGATAATATGCATTATTCAGTGCATTATTGAAGAGTGTGGTGTAAATGTCAATTGCCTCCATCGGTAAATGTCTTAGTACAACGTTGGATATATCATCGACACCTGCTGACTTTTTATTTTTTTTTATTTTATTTTTATTTTTATTTATTTTATTTTATTGAATTGAAGATGAGCTGAAGCTCAACCTTCGTCACTAACAAGGGACTTGGTCCCGTTTGCTCGGCGATTATGGCATTTGCCAAGGAATTGTCATCGAACCGCATGAAACCGCGGTTCTCAGATCGCCATTGTGTCATATCATTTCGAAGGTAAAAGTGATTAAGTAGGGCTCTGTTTTCCAGGTCGTGGTTGGGGCGAATGCTAACATTCAACTTGTACACTTGCTGGAAAGCAGCTCCCACCGCCTTCACTTTTTCCTTCGGATCTTCAATTATATAAAAGTCATCGTCAAAGATGGCTTCTTCGGGATCTATTCGCGCTGTCATGAGTACGTCTCTGTTCTCTTCAGTTCTTTGGAGTTTCAGACACGGAAGGTTATTGTCGTTCTTTTTCCTAAATATCTTGTTGATTTTAGGGAACATACCAGGGTCACTGGAATTAACTGACCGGATCTTGCGGTCCCAGTAGTTGTTAATTGATAACCTGTAGTTCTCCTTAATCAACAGATTGACATTTTTTATTGACGACTTCAGTGTCCTAATCTCCAAGTAGTGTGGGTGTGTAAGTCGTCTGTACAAGTTTTTGAGTCTTGTCAGTAAGCCACTCTTGTGCTTACGTAGTGCGTCAATAGTCGCGTTTCTGTAAGCGTCCATTTGGTCCCGTTCTTTGTACTTTGGTATTGTCCGTTCCATCGTTCATTTTATTGTTTCGTCCATCTGTTGTAAATGTTTGTCAATTTCTGTATTTGTTAGGTTTCTGTTGTTTGGTGGGGCTATGTCACTCGAACGAAGTTCTCTCGCTAAGGCGTTGGTGAAATGAGGCCAACGCATCTTACTGTAATTGTAAGAGTGCGTTGCAACGTATTCCTCCAACTCCACGCGTTCGTTCGGAATCTGCATTACAGCAGCCAGTCCGCAGTGATCACTGTCGTACTCGACTGTCTGTAAGCAGTTTCGAGGGTGATTACCCACTTTGTCAGTAACTGTCAGTCTTGTGTCGTACAGCAAAAGATCCAACGCACTTACCATCATGCCATGGGTACTACTACTATAAAACAGCTACTATAGAGCCAGCCTTTTTTATTGTTTCCTTTTCAAGACGTATCCAAGCTGAATTTAAATAGCAAATTGCGTCAATTAGCGTCAATTTCTTTAGGGCTTCAATAACATTAGTCCTTGTGGCTACAGTTTCTGTTGAAAAGTGTTGTAAGTATGAGCGACGCGCGTGACGTTTGGTGGCATAAACATGGCAGTTATTAACTTTTGTCTGATTTCAATTGATTTTCGGGACGCACTCCAGAACGCAGGAACCGATTTCCACGGTTTTGCATTCGTTAGAAAGGTCTCGGGCTCAGTGAGGTTTATAGCAGACAAAATTCAGGAAAAATTTCAACAGAAAAGCGGTGAACTCCGTTTAGCTTCCCATAGAAAGGCTATTGTAAAAGTTCCGATTTGTGGAATTGAAAAATTTTACATTTTTTGACGTTTCAAGAGCCCTATATTCTAAACCAAAGCTTACTTTTGGGAACCTTGTTTAGTCAACCATATCTCTAGAAACGTCAGAGATATCGACTTCAAATAACGTACATATGAAATCTACAATGAAGGAATGATTCTGATTGAGGATCAATGCTTGACTATTGCAAACAAGCTACTGATTTAAGTAGGAATGATTGCGCCAAATCGATCGATGTACGATGCATTGAACCAAGAATTAAATCGAGAGCTGCAACACAATGTTGATACATTGCAGCAATTCATTCGAAATAATGTGCCGTTGCTGAATGAACAGCAAAAACAAGTATACGAAACATTAATGCAAGCGATGGTCAATAATACTGGTGGTCTATTCTTCCTGGACGCACCTGGAGGAACGGGGAAAACATTTGTCATTTCATTGATTTTGGTCACTATTCGATCAAGATGTGACATAGCTTTGGCGTTAGCATCATCTGGAATTGCGGCAACTCTTCTAGATGACGGTCGTACTGCACATTCTGCGCTTAAGTTGCCACTCAATTTAAACACAATTTATACTCCAACATGCAATATTTCCCGATCCAGTGCAATGATAAAATTGTTGATGCAATGCAAGCTCATTATTTGGGATGAGTGCACAATGGCACATAAGAAATCACTTGAAGCACTTACTTCACACTGAAGGATCTTCGACGAAGTAACAACATTTTTGGCGGCTTGATGATATTGTTGGCAGCCGATTTCAGGCAGACGTGCCCAGTAATTCCCCGTGGAACGCCTGCAGATGAATTGAATGCTTGCCTGAAGGCATCACTTTTGTGGATAACGTAAAAACATTATCGCTAACCACTAATATGAGAGTTCAACTTCAAAATGATCAAAGTGCTGCACAATTTTCCAAACAATTGTTAGCTGTTGGAAATGGAAAAGTGCCAGTTGATGCGACTACTGGATTAATTACTCTTACCAACGACTTTTGCCGATTTGTAGACTCTCAATTAGCTCTTATTGAAAATGCTTTCCCAAACATTAGAGAGAATTATCAGAATTATGCTTGGTTAAGTCAACGAGCAATTCTCGCCGCAAAGAATAATGATGTACACGCATTGAATTTTACCATTCAATCAAAAATCGCTGGCGATTTGGTGACATACAAATCCGTTGATTCCATAACAAATCCCGATGATGTTGTAAATTATCCAAGGGAGTTTTTGAATTCTCTGCAGTTACCAGGATTCCCATCACATAACTTGCAACTCAAAGTTGGTTCAGTTATTATGATATTGCGTAATTTGAATCCACCGCGACTTTGCAACGGTACTCGACTTGCGGTGAAAGACTTATGCCGAATTTGACTGAGGCAACCATTATTAACGGAAAGTACGCAGGTGAAAATGTATGTATTCCTCGAATACCAATGATTCCAACTGATCTTCCGTTTGACTTCAAACGATTGCAATTTCCTGTTCGCCTTGCGTTCGCAATGACAATTAACAAGTTGGAAGGCCAATCGCTTAGTGTTTGCGGGATAAATTTAGAAAATCATTGTTTTTCACAAGGGCAGCTATACGTTGCGTGTTCACGAGTTGGGAAACCATCCGCTTTGTTTGTGTTAAAGTCAGACCAAAAAACAAAAAATGTGCTTTACCAAAGAGCACTTCAATGAAACGTAAATTTGCGGACAAGTATAACGCTTCGATTCAGTATTTACTTTGGATTCACTTTGATTTTTTACTTAGAGAACTTCAACTAAATAACACTTCATTTTTGTAATCGAAATGAATTCATTACTGTTGTGAAATGAAATAGAATTTTTCCTTTTCAAATATAAAACAAAAAAGAATATTTTTTCTTCATCTTTTAATCCCCAAACGAAATGTTACAAAAAACGAAGCCATCTGGTGGCGAAAGGGAGTTCGCTGGGTTTGCTAGTTTTTTATGTTTTTTAATATATTTCAAAAACTTGATGTAATAGAATTGTTTCGAAACAATTTCTATATTTTAGCAAAATATTTTAGCGTTTCTTTTAGATTTTCGTAAGACAGGTGAAATCTAACAACTTTTGAAGTTTTTTTCGAATATTATATGAAATAATATAAATATTTCAACTGAATATTGAGAAAAGGATTATAGATTTGGAAAAGTCGGATTTGAATAAAGGCCACCAGAACCCATTGAAAAAGTGCAATTTTAATGCCAGTAAGAATACCTTTTGATATTTTCATCTCTATGCTGAAGTAAAGTATTGTGTATATATGAAAATACTGATCAACGTTTTTTTACCATTTAGGTATTCATACAAACATCATTGCTTCTTCTTAGCTTCAAATGACTAATCTTAATATATAAAAATCCAGTGTCATATGTATGTTCCCAGTGAACTCTTCACCAAGTCAACCGATTTCGATGAAAGTTAGCATTTTATGTGTAATTTGGTCTAACTTGAGATATAAGATAGTTTATATTTCGATTAATGGTCTTAATAATTTATAATTAACAATAAACTGATTGTTAATGTTGATGTTTGTTATTAATCGTAAGTTTCATAAGTCTCGAACAGATGGCGCCTTAAATCCTATTTTTTACAGAAAACTGTCGGACCATCTATCGTGAACTTCTCATAGATGTCGCCACGTTGGAATTCGAAATTTCTTTTTCAACAACACTTGGTGCAATGTGATATTTTGATCGATCTATAACGTAACATCGCTTTTTCTGGATTATTTCTCATTTAATTTCATGTGCTCTATATAATTCTGAATATTTCTTTTCAAGTACAAAATTACAGTTTCATTAATACAATAAAATATATAAACAAAAAAATTAATGTACAACAAAATTTATTCTTTTTTAAAAATTGTAAGCATAGGTTAGTTTTCCCTGATAAAAATATTGAGTGAAAAAAATTGAAAAAAATCGCTTTATGTTAATTGTATATCTATATATACACTAGATTACTATAAAAATCTTTAGAAATTCCTATTAAAACCACCCGAAGGTGTAAAAAAAAGTTAGCCATAAAATGTCTTTAATCGCATACGCTGCGAAGAGAATTAATGATAGGACAACAAAATGTTTTCTAATTTAGTGATTCCTGGTCGTTTTAATTAGCGTGCTTGTAATTTAAATATCTGTACCTATTTATGTCTACCCGTGCGAAGCCGGAACGGGCCGCTAGTAATTTCATAAAATAATAAGTTTTCAAAAACTAAACTTAAAATCTTTTTTGAAATTTATATGTAATTAGGAAAAGATTTCATAGCCTTATTTTTATGCTTTTTCCTTTTAATTTGAGCATAAATAAATATGTATATCTATTTCTTTATCTTGCAGGCATACTCCATCTGTGTACTCAGCAGCGTCTAGTTTTAGAAGTCCATACCCCTCATCCCTACCCATTAACACGACGTTATCAAGGTAAGAGAGACATGTTTATTTGTATTAGCTTTTTTTCAATTACTGATTATTATTATCAAAACTTCAAACTTAGATTTCATTCGTATGTTTTCTTAATTGTAGTGATTTTTCATTCCGCTTTTCACCGAGTCTGTTGCCTTCGGTTCATACTTCACCGCATCATGTACTGAATTCACATCCGGCGATTGTGACGCCTGTACCAAAACAAGAAATTGGGCAAGAGTCATCAAATCATCGATATGGAAGGTAAGAATTTAAAAAAGAAATAAAACCTACATTCTTTTTCTGATTGTAAATTTTAAAATAAAATCAATATTCAAGTAAAATTCTTCCATTGTTGATAAAAATGGTTAAAGGATTCGACATGAACATGAACAACCACAAAGGATATCTATGTTTGAATTGGATTTAAAGATGGGGTAGTGTTGGTATTTTATTGAGTGTAGTAGAATTATAGCAAATAAGGGGTAGTTTTTAAAACAACCAACAAACACACACACACACACACACCAAGAACAGTCCAAAGGAAATAAAACTATGGCATGCTTAGGGACAAGTCCTTGTACTAAAAAAAAAAGAAAAAGAAATTTAAAGGTTTATGTTTCAGCTTGATAAGAGTTGTGGGCAATAGTGGCAACAGTTTCTTTATAGTTACTTTTTTCACAAAAAGCATACATTAAATGGAAGCTCAAGAAAGCTTTAGTAATTTAAATTCGGATATTGAATTCAATCGGAACTTGACTTCTCTTGCAATTTTCGGACTAAAAGAGGAAGTACAAATAAGGTCGGTTTGTTTTTTTGTTTCAATTTTAATTTAAGATTTCAAAGGATGTTTGTAGCGAGAATTTGCTTAATGCGTTTATCAAAGTGTCACTATAGGCATAAGGGGAATGGTGCTTTCACTATTTGAATCGAGATGGCGCACCATCCGTGCACAGTAATAAAGGGTTTTTCAATTGTCGCGGGTAGACTTTAGCGCCCCGTGGCGGGCATTTTGTTTATTATTCAGTTGTTAATGCCAAATCACGTTTTTACAACATTACTTACATACAGGAATCGTTGAGAGTTGTAAGTTACTGAACGGACAGTTGCGCTAGTTGCTAGTTTATTTAATAGGAAGACAAATTATGGACAAGCAATGCGATTTAAGATAAGATTGCTTTTATGAAATAAAGCGAAATGTTCAATTTATCTAAAACTCTTGATTTTTTTAAGTTCAACTTATGTAACTGAAAACTTATTAACTGTTTATTGCCTTATTAGGAAACCGCTTATTTGTTGAGTTCACTACCGTTTTTAGTTTGAAAAGAGTCTCATAAATGCCAAACAGATTAAAACAATTCTATTATCATTTCTAGTCTGTTCTGATTGGAACTCAAGCTTGAACCTAAATTTTGAATCTTGAGTTTTGATAATTTTGATCAAAAAGGGTCAACAAAATTTTAGAAATATGTAAAAAAATGATGCTTTTTGAATTTAGAGAAAAAGGATTCATAAATATAATTTCTGTTTAAATTTAAAACCAAAAAAGATCAGGTGTAATTTCTTCAATAGTTTCGGGAATGTTCAAATTTAAGGAAAAATTGTTTTAGGACGAAGGGAAAGTTAGGGTATTGGGGTATATATTTTTGTATTTTTGACTTATAACGAAAAAAGTAATAAACCAACCAACAACAACGGTTTTGGATATCAATGAAATTCTTTATTCTTGTGAAAGTACGTTCGATGCCATTATGTATGAAACTCGATTTCTTTTGCATGGCCACCACGGGCACGCTTGCAGAAGTACAGACGCTGAACCAAATTTTCGACAGTTTTCAAGTATAAATCGGCCGATACTGCTGCAATTTCACGTTCGATATTCGTACAAAGTTCATCAATCTTCGCTTCCCACAGGAAATAGTCTAACGGCGTCAAATCCCATGACGAGGCGGCCAAGCGACTGGACCATTTCGTGAGATAACACGTTCTCCAAACTTGCTTTGCAATAAATTGATTGTGACATTCGCTGTGTGGCTAGTGGTGCTGTCCTGTTGGAACCACATGTCCTCTAAGTCCATATCATCCAATTGGGGCCAAAAATATTCGGTTATCATTGAACGGTAGCGATTCCCATTCACAGTAATGTACCAGTCTTGATCATTACGGAAGAAGTATGGCCGCCTTCCCATAAACCACACCAAACCGTAATTTTGTCGGGATGCAATGATGACTCATGGAGTGCGTGTGGATTGCTGCCTGACCAATGCCGCATATTTTTTTTATTGACGAACCCATTCAGCCAGAAATGAGCCTCATCGCTGAAGATGATTTTTCGATGAAACTCCGAATCATTTTCAAGTTGTTGCTCAGCCCAATTCACAAACATACGACGCTTCTGGTGGTCAAGCGGTTTCAGTTCTTGCATCAAATTAATCGTGTACGGATGTAGGCCAAGATCTTTTCGCAAAATTCGCCACAACGACGTCACAGAGATGCCCAACGCTTGAGAACGACGTGTGAGAGACACATTTGGGCTTTCTGCATCTGAAGCCTCAGCGGCAGCAATATTCTCGACACTACGGGCACTTCTTTATCTCACTGGCACGGGAACATTTTTTACTGTGCCTGTGGATTCAAATTTTTCCACTAGAAGCTCAATTGTTATTACGTCCATTATGACGACCATAAATTGGACGTAGCGCTCTTAACGTAGAGGCAACTGACTCCGAATTTCGGTAGTACATTTTAACAATTTCGACTCTTTTTTGGCTCGTATATATCTTTTCATCATGAAATGGCAAACCTTACTGAAGAGAAATGTCAAAAGAGCGGCAAGAAATATGGCGTCGTTTGCTGTCTCTGTCGCTCTACTGCTGTAGCGTCCCTGTTGAAAAACCCTTTTTTTTCAAATGATAAAAACGGTGGTATAATACTTATAGCACATTATCCGGTGAATATTGTAACCTAACCTAACCATAGAGGAAATATATTATCTAGAGTCCCGACTGGTACCCGTCTTGCCTAAAACACCCTCAAATTTTATTTGAGGTAACTCTCTTAAAAGCCCGTAACAACTACATAGAATCTGTATTTTCCCATAAGAAATGCACAGGACAACTAACACATGCTTATGCTAATGGGCAAAATTCTCTCAATTTAGTTTGTAGGCAAAAAGAGAGCAAACCCATTAAGTCGGGACTCTAGATAATATATTTCCTCTATGATTGTAACTTACTGTTTTCCGTTTTAAATGAAAGTGATATATTGTTTATTTTGTATTAAGAGGCAAGAAGTAAAAATGCAAAATAAAACTGCCAAACTGTTTGAAGGTAGTAATCATTTCATTTTTTTGTCCATTCAATCCAGAAAAGCTCGAATCCTGAAAACATAGAATACTCGCAGAAAAAAACAAGGTACTGAAGGCCCAAAATCCAGACAGCCCAAAATTCAAAAATAAAATAGAATATTTTTTTTTTAATTTAACATTTTATTTTTCTTATCTGTGCACATCTTTTTTTCTATTTCTGTGGGGACTCTTATTGAAAGGTTGAGTCGCAGTCTTGTAATATTTACTTAAAGTAATAATAATATTATATTTCAATTTTTGTTTTAAATAATTTTAATTTTTTAAAAAGTATTGAGAACAATGAAAAGTTTAGGAACACTACTCGTGAAATATATTTCCAAATACCATGGGATTAAAAAAAGTATGGACAAAAAACACGGTTTCATATATTTTGCACAATACTGTACAAACTTTGATTCAAAATTTAAGTTTTAGGAAATAAGAAATAAACAAAGCAAGTTTTTTATTTAACATATGTACTTTTTTGCGTTTTCGGGATTTTGGTGTTTAAGGACTTTAGGTTTTCTGGATCCTGGATTTTTAGATTTCTACGTTTTCGGGCTTTTGGGTTTTCAGTATTTCGGTTTTCGTGATTTTTACCCCAAACCATTTTGGGTCAGTGTTAAAAAAATGACCACTGAATGGCTTAGAAATATTTTTTGCGCATATTAATTTATTTGTAAGACAAAATGGATTTGAAGTCATCGTCTGGACACGAGTACCTACTATAAGAAAAAATAACGGTTTTTAGTAAAGGGACTTAATACAAGCATTTTTTTTACTATTGGTGGGGGATCTATCTCCCCTCTTTTAGGAGAGAGTGCAGACCAATTTTTTGTTCCTGTAGTTCAACCCCTGATTTAACACATCCTAAGGACTGCTCATAACGTCAGCACTGAAACATCCCAAAAAATATACAAAATGTCGGGAAACTTATTTTTCGAAAGAAATGGTATGTGTACTCGGTTAGTTCGTTTAAGTAAGAAGAGGGATTTTTTCGCTGACAGAAAGAAATTAAGGTCTCAATGTAAATTTCCTTCTGTCAACAAAAAACATTCTGTTGCCAACTTCACATACTATTTAAAAAAACCAATGGAATTCATTTGATGAATTAATTTCCTACTGTTTCATATTTTTTTATAGTCAAAAATGATTTTTCAACAATTTATTATTTCATATTGAGTCTTCGACCATTCTCTTTCTCTAACACCTCAAATTGGTTAAAATACACCTGCAAAATGAGTTTGTCTTCAAAACTCTTAAATTCAAAATTTTCTCAACAACAAAGTTAATTTTTCAAACAAGTTTTCTTTGACAATCGCTTGAGCGGTTTTTTTTTTATAAATTTTGTATACACGAAATTTTTCAATTCTGTAAAAAAATATTTTTAGTATGCAGTTATTTAGAAATTAAGATACATTTCATATTTGGCTTTTTAAAGGAAATTTGACCAGTTTTCGGCATACCGAATTTAAAACAATTTTTTTTTATAAATCAAAAAAAAAAAGGAAACTTGACCATCAAGTTGTATTTACACATTATAAGAGATTTTGCAGGAAACAAAGTATTGAAATATGAGATTTCGATATACTAAAAAAATTGACAACTGACAACTGTAGGTTGACCATCGTCCATCACCAACACAACAAGCCAAGCTTAATATCCGGATAGGACCTATTGAATATCTGGTCTTCGACACTGCAAATAATCAAACCCTGCAAATAAAGTGTACAATTTTTTTGTTAAGGATATAGTTAAGACAATAAGCCTGTAAAACGTCTTAACTTTTTAAACTTGTATTGTTCGAAAATTTTGCAATATGAATCAATGGCATTTGATAGAGTTTAGCATCAAACTGTCTTATCGAAAATACTTGCATTTGGGATTGATGAATCTCTTCTTCGTTGGGTTAGTACCCACAAAATAAACGCTGCTGGTCTGCCTCAGAACTCCGCCTGAAACTTCTAACCCACTAAATTGTTTCGCTGATGATAGTACCCTCAGCTTTTCATATTTGTTTTTAGATTCCCATCCTTGTTCTTCGGATGTGAACTTTCAACGGCAGCATAGGATAAGCTCATTAAATTCTGTTGTTGACAGGGAACCAAAAACCGTGTAGGATTTAGTGCTTCGAAAACTCAATGCTGTCTACTTTCGCAAAATCATAACTCTCCCTTAATGCCACTATATCGAGAAGCTGAACAGCTTTCAGTTTTATGTGCATCACAAACCACTTGTTTTGGAGGTTCATGCCTATCATTGTTTTATCGATCTTTTCACAAACAATGCTGAAGTGATATAGCCATTTGTATTCCTCCCCTCAAACAATTCAACCGTAATAACAGTACTTCTAGGAATGCTCATCAGTTTACCCTTGAGCCCAGTTTCGGATGTACTGTTTAGTATAGGGATTCTTTCTTCAGCCGCACTACACGAATGTGAAAAGCTTTACTAGGCTTATTATTTCCCTGCATCGGCATCTCCTTTCTAATCATGTCCTCTCTTCCTAAATGTGTTTAATCATTATAAGGGTATTCATAACCCCTTTAGTGCGCAGACAATATAACAAAAAAAAATAGGGTTTGCTATTTTATTAGGAGTTAATTAATTTGTGTGACACAAATCAAAAGCGATTGAATCAACAAAAACCCAATCTGGGTACCATTAGAATATCAAACATGGCTATTGATGTGTTGTTAATTTCTGTTCATATTTAACATATCAACTGCGCAATTTTTAAACAGAATGTATTTATTGTATTATTTCATTCCTTCCTTCCCTTTGAATCAATTACATCATTAAAAACTTCATATTGTATAATGTGTATAGTAAGAACATATAATTATTATTTAATACTTCGTATTGCTTTTCCTTTTACATACATTGTATTTTTAACCATTCATTATTTTTAACATTCATATTCAAAATAAAGAAACTACATGAAAAGGTCGGAAATAGAGTGAGAAACAATTTTAAAATTCGTAGACTCCATGAAACAAACATAACTACATCTGTAAAATAAATGAGAAAACGAGTGAAAGCTTTTAAAAGTCCTTCTGAAGCTTTCAATTTGTTCACTTTCAATTCTCTCCCTCTTTCTCTCTTTAGAGGTTAATGACCACCATTTGTGATAGAGCCCTTTCTATCCAAGATGATAGACTTTTTATCCCAATAAACAGAACCTTTCATTTTTTTTATATTAATGTTTTCCTACATATTTTATTTATGAAGTATCATCATAATATTTCATGATTTTCATGATTTAAATCATTTTTATTAAAAATAATATTTATATTTAAATACGTAAAATAAAGCTTATAGCCGAGGTAACAGTTGTAACTCATAGATATCAGGTTGTTGGAAAATGTCACATCATTTTTTGTGCAAGGGGATTGGCCAATCCTATAAAAAACTATTCTCGAAATCAGAATCAAGAATATTTTCAAAACATTTGAATATTTATAAAAAATGTATATGCTATATGTGCACGTTTATAATTTTATTAAAAGAAATAATTCTTCAGTATGGTAGGTTACCCTGGTGTAAAAAAAAAGTCAATAAACTTTAGAATCGCATTTTTGCAAGTTGTAGTGTTCTTCCGTTCTTTATAGGTATTTTCATTCTTTTGTTAAACAGACTATTATTCCTCATTAGTTAAAACGTTTTAAAAAAACACTAAAATCAAATACTTAAAACATAAATAGGTATAAAAGTTTACGGAATTCGCAGTGATAGAAAAGAAAGCACCATACCCTGTTAAACCAGTTTTATGAATAATGCATGCAAATATTCGACATGTTTCTTATATTTAAATATACTCACAGTTAAATTCAAAACTTTTTAAATTCCAAAATTAAGTTTTTTTTCGGTCCCACAACAAAACGATAATTTTTCAAATAATTAAGATGTCCTTAATTCGAATCTCGCCTTTAAATATTTCTATCACATCAGATTTTTAAAATATACCCCTTTGAAAATGAAAAACAAGCAAAAACTGTATGTTTAAGTCAAGTTAAAATATTCATTAACAATAAATTGTTTGATAATTTTGCAAAGTACAAATCTTTCCTCTCATAGTTTCTTGCTTAGTTTCTAAAGATTAGTTATGAGTTTTAACTTGACTCTATATGAAGTTTTGAGCAAATCTTGAATTTAATACTTTCTTTTTATAGTTAATTATCAGTAGTAATTTCGAATCCAAACTTTAATTCTAACTATTTGCTCAAGTTAATATTTTTTAATATATTAAAAAAACCTGTTGTCTAGACAACATATTCGTTACATGAACAAAACTTACTTTCAAACCGTTTTGCCTTTTTCGGTTGAAACCCATTTAAGCATAAAGGGTTTTAGCGTTCTTCAGATTTTTGTAAGACAAGTGCAATCTAACCACTTATGAAGATTTTTTAAATATTATATAAAACAAATTAAAAAATAGAAATTAAATTAAAGAATAGAAAATAAAAAGTGAAAAAACACTAAAACCCATTGGAAAAATGAAATTTTATTTCCCAGTAATAAAATCTTTTCGACAAATATTTTATTTTTAGAGTAAAACAAAAAAAACTTGATTTTTATGCCTATGAAGTTTTATTTATCAAACAAAAAAATTAAGTTTTTGAATGTTTTTATAAGATTAAATATGTATAACCAAAATAAGTTAACTATTACAAGTGTCTGTCAAAATAAGTTAACTATTACAAGTGTCTGATTCCCCCGCATTTCAAGTAGCTTAAATATTTTCTTTACTACGGCCTTGACGACACTCCACATGAACCGCATCCTCTCATTATTACGTACATACCTTAATATTTCCAAATCAACAGAATAAAAAACAGCTTATATTAGTAAACAAAATACAAAAATGCAATGTTTTTATTTTCTCTGATTCTAGCTTAAAATATATGTACCTACCTATATCCTTTTCCACGCCTGAGTAAACTTACAGTAGGTAAGGTACCTACCTACCTACACCTGATTTAATATATCATATTTTATTTTATTCTTTTCCCCCACACAAGGGTTTTGTAGGTCATGATCGAAAAATCTTTTCTACTCCGTTCGTCGTCGTCCGTCTTTCAATTAAATGTAGAGAATACAAGAAAAAAAATAAATATATATAATAAAATATATCTATATTTATTATATATACGTACATATGTATGTGTATCTGTATGAGATAAATGTAGAATCATAAAGCTGCCGAATCAGACAACATCATCAAGTTAATAAATTTCAGTCAATCATTACCCTTTCTAACCGGTGTGTAGAGACTTATATTTTTATAATTACTCTTATTATAAATGTATGTTGTTTTTGTGCGCGTACACCAGCTTCCATTTATTTTATTTATTTTCTTATACCGACTAAAAAAACAAAAAAAAAATTGTGACTTTAGTTTAATGTTTTTGTTTTAATTTATTGTTAGTTCGTAGAAAAATCCTTCGAATCAAAATTTTAAAAACAAACAACAATAATAAACAAAAGTTGACAAACCTAACCTTGTGGCCGTTTGGAATATATCTATCTTATCAGTGCTATAGATAATATTGTGAATGAATTTATGGGCTTCGTTTTCTCCATCGGAACTATAATTGTGATAAAAAAAATAGCCTATTTTTCGAATTTATTTAATTTTACAAAGTCATTTAATATGGATGTTCTTTTGCATTGTTTTTATTTAAACACTAAATGTTTTTTTAATACTTTTTAATACTCGTATATAGTGGAGATAATTTTTTTTCTTAAATTTTGTTTGGATATAGAAATCATGAAATAATCCTTAGCCTGAAATTTTCCAAACCTTTAAAGTCCTATTATGCAGTGCAAAAAGAAAGCTTTTTCTCTTTCTCTCATTTTTTTTTCGAGGTAAGGATGAGAGCACACCAGCATCTCAATTCTCAAATTCTCATTCTCCTCATATACGATATACCCTTGCACTCTCTCTCTCTCTAAAATATTTCAACACTCTTGAGAGAATAAAACCCATTACTTATTAACTTTGCAAGGGTTGCCTCTGTGCTGGAAATACATATATTTGAGAGAGCTCCTGTTAAGTTTTATGTTTCCTTAAATAATATTTCGTAATTCAATAAATCTCAAAACTAGGCGGGCAATCCAAAAATAAATCGAGATGCTCTCGAGTACTTGTAGAAACTAAGAAATGGTGGTAACCCTATACAAAGTATGGTACATATATATCTCCTGATTTTTATCTTTACGATTATGTTTTCGTTTTCGATGTATTACTTAGAAATGTTGTACGAGTACATTCAAATTTGAGTAATGTCCTTGCTGCTGTTTTCAATAGGTACAAAACACACATCGTTGTGTGCATATTGTTCTTATAAGAGGTTTTGCATAACTAACCTATACACACACACAATTTTATTCAACACATCAAGGTAATATTCGCGAATTTGTATGTTATTTCTAATTACTTCCTTTTTTGGACCATACAATTTATTGTGTTGATAAAAATCAAAGTTTTTTAATATGTACTTTTTCGTATTTTTAAATTTCAATTCAATTTAAAGAATTGAAACTCATCAACTTTTGACATCTTCTATAGGTATGACTTTCAGTATAATGTCTATGTACTGTATACCTTTTATTGAGTTATACCAACTCTTTTATAAACATTTAATTTTTGTTTTTAGAATGTTGTGTAGTTGACAAATGCCGAGAAAGGAATAGTTGAACATTAAAAAAATAGACCTGAAATTTGTTCGATTTTTTAAATTAAATCCCTTTCGATACATGAAAAGATTGATTTAATTCTATGGAGGCCTTGTCCTCTTTAGGTAAGAACAAGATAAATAAATCTATTGAAATTACAAACAGAATATAGATTCATTAAAAATAGGTGCTAATTTTTATTTAAATAGGTAGATATTCATAATGTACTTGCATAGCAACAGATTATTCGGCCCTATCATGAATTCCATCGTAATCGGAAATTTGTACGAATCCCGAAAAACTGTATCACGAAATCCGTTCGTAATGCAAAATTGTATGAGATTTTCCACTACGAACGGATTTCATGATACAGTTTTTTGGGATTCGTAAAAATTTCCGATTACGATGGAATTCATGATAGGGCTGATTATGTTTTCACACTAATATCGTTATTTGCCCATCCTTTAAAAATGTGCGCGTATATTTAATTCGTCACATATACACGCACAACATTTATTCTATGCATATGGCTGTCGTTAAACATTTATCCCTTAATAATTACTCTCATTCTACTCAAGTTTAAAACAATACTAAATATCATATATGCAACACTGTGTACGCTTATTCTTTGTCAATGTTGCCGTTTCTACAAAATCTAAACTAAAATTTTGTGTTTTATTTTTTAAATTGAGGATAATTTCAAAGATCAACAACCAAAAATATTTTAAAATAAATTTTAAAATTTAAGCATAAAAAGATAAGATTAAATAAATAAATTAGGTGGCGCAACAGTCCGTAGAGAACCAGGGCCTAGTGACTTACAACTCTCAACCATTCCTGTGTGCAAGTAATTGCAGGGATGGAGGGGACCTACAGTTTATATGCCGAATCCGAACGGCTAATTTGAGAAAGCACTTTTTCGTGACAAGAATTACTCTTGGAGAATTTGTCAATTCCTCGCAAGAGGCACTACCCGGGAAAAAAACAGGCAGGCATCGAACCCAATACCTCTCGCACGACAGTCCAACGCACTAACCATCATGCCACGGGTACTACAAAAAGACTATACTTCACAGGATCATTACTTCTCTTACTTTTGAAGAAAGTACGAAAATATAAGATTAGATTTAGAAATATTTTTGAAAGAAAAATATCACATGCAAAATACGAAGAAATTAAGAATTGAAGAAACTATTCGTTCTAGTTTGTTTTTTTATTCGCTTAATCAGAAATTTGATTTAAAAGCTGTGTTGATGATATACCAGACCAGACTTCATCCGAACTCCTCGTTGGAAGGAAGCTCCTATTCTTTAACGTGTCGTTGCTTGAACACTGTCCTGAAGTTATTTCTCTTACCAACTCTTACCTTTTCCTTTAACGGATTATGCTCCAGCAAAATAGCCGGTTGTATTCCTTGCGTTATACACTTCAACCGTAATGCTCGCGCCATCAGAAATTGGAATTATTATATCCTTGGAACCAATTTTGGTCCAATTGTTATGTTCATAGATTCGTTCTTTAGCGAATGTGATTCTTTCTTGTGTAGAAATTTTTTAGTGATAAGTAAATCAGATTTAAAACGATATAAACGGCAACGCGAATCGTGATAGTCATCTTCCATCTTCATTGTTTTGATTTATTATCATTATTATAATCATTGTCACTCCTATACATTATTACTCATCAGTCATCACCATCCATATTATCACCATCATTACCATCATTATTAACATTATTACGTTACCAACATTATCATTAACATTAACATTAATATTAACATTAACATTAACATTAACATTAACATTAACATTAACATTAACATTAACATTAACATTAACATTAACATTAACATTAACATTAACATTAACATTAACATTAACATTAACATTAACATTAACATTAACATTAACATTAACATTAACATTAACATTAACATTAACATTAACATTAACATTAACATTAACATTAACATTAACATTAACATTAACATTAACATTAACATTAACATTAACATTAACATTAACATTAACATTAACATTAACATTAACATTAACATTAACATTAACATTAACATTAACATTAACATTAACATTAACATTAACATTAACATTAACATTAACATTAACATTAACATTAACATTAACATTAACATTAACATTAACATTAACATTAACATTAACATTAACATTAACATTAACATTAACATTAACATTAACATTAACATTAACATTAACATTAACATTAACATTAACATTAACATTAACATTAACATTAACATTAACATTAACATTAACATTAACATTAACATTAACATTAACATTAACATTAACATTAACATTAACATTAACATTAACATTAACATTAACATTAACATTAACATTAACATTAACATTAACATTAACATTAACATTAACATTAACATTAACATTAACATTAACATTAACATTAACATTAACATTAACATTAACATTAACATTAACATTAACATTAACATTAACATTAACATTAACATTAACATTAACATTAACATTAACATTAACATTAACATTAACATTAACACTAACATTAACATTAACATTAACATTAACATTAACATTAACATTAACATTAACATTAACATTAACATTAACATTAACATTAACATTAACATTAACATTAACATTAACATTAACATTAACATTAACATTAACATTAACATTAACATTAACATTAACATTAACATTAACATTAACATTAACATTAACATTAACATTAACATTAACATTAACATTAACATCATCAACATCATTCTCAACAAATCTTTAGTCTGTTCATTCATCCCTTGTGCACTTATTTACATTTATAATTTGTCGATTAAAAAAATATAGTTTTGTTGTTACTGTTTAAATAGAGAAAAATATAGACGTCCTTAAGAAAGCAAGAGACATAGTTCTAAAATCTGTGTTCTGGGAATTGCAAGAACTCATTTGTTTGAGCTTTCACTTAAAAATCTTATATGCAAATGCACTGAGCACTGGAATTATTAAAAAAAAATAAGGACCGACAAATTATTGAAAGGATTGCATCTTCTTTCACCCTTCTCCAATTGACTACTATACAAGTAAAAGCTCTCCCACAACCCATTGAATTTTTTTATTTTTAGTAAAAACAAATTAAGAAATGGCTATAGCAGGAGTATATCTATAAAAATGTCCTATAAAAAGTAAGTGAGGAGTAAATAATACAAAAACAAAAGCAAAAACACCAACTAAAGCTTGAATTGAGATTAAAAGCTTTAGCTCTCTCTCTATATTTATTTGTTTTTGGATTGTTGTTGTTGTTTATTTTTTATTTTTGAGTTTGCTTCCATGGGGTGACATACAAGGACACAGTACATGAAATTTATTACCATCCGTACGTTATAAACGAGTCTGTATGGGTTAGGGGGGTGTGTTCGTGGGTATGTTGCGCGCCGCAGCGCACGTGAGAAAGGACGACGATGGTTAAAGACAGAGCATTTTAAGAACTCATGTGAATGAATGAAACGAACATTAGAGCTTGATGACTGCAATATGAATTGTGGAAAATAATGATGACGTTATATTTGTTGATAACGGTTATTTTATATGTATACATCTGTATAAGGAAGTGTGATGGTAGTGCGCTATGGTGATGGTGATGAGAAAGATGATGAGGATAAGGATGATGATGGGATGGTATGGTATGGGATGGGAACTTGATGTAGGGCAGGATGGTAGGGGACGGGAGACGTGATATAGGTAAGGGGTGGAATGGGGTTGGGGTCGTTGTGGCTGGGGGGTATGATGGAAGAGTTTTTGTTGGAGTTGGAGTAGAAGCATTGGTTGATGATGAGAATGATAATTTTGATCGCTCTATGATTTCGTGTATTTGTATATAACATCTTTTAACTGTCGGTTTGGGAACATTTTCGTGTACGGTTGTTGCTGATTAATTTCGGGTGTTTGCCTTATTGCTCTCGCTGTTGTTTTATTTGCTTTTTTGTGTTTTGTTTGTATTATATCCCAATGTTCTCTTTTGCAAACACACAAACTTAATTCAATATTCGTTGTATTGTGAATTTATCGTAACAGTTCATCACATCCATTGTACCGATAAAGAGTTATTATACCACATTTGAAGTTATTGTTTTTCTTTATTTTTTGAAAACTAAAAAAAAATATGAATTTAAAACAGTATAAAATATAATAATTATCTAATCTAAAATCAAGTTGAAATAGAGAAACAAAAGTTTTGCCACCACACATCCACCACAAACGTTACCGATAACGTCTCTTGAAACATTGAAAACACACCGTTCCTCGTAGGGATGAAAAATTAAATACAAAAAATCGCTTTATTTCCAAAGTGTAAGCAAAAAATCTTCTGCCCTGTGGCTTCTTGGTGTGGATTTGACGACGATGAAGACTGTCGGACCTGTGGATTGTGTCCCCATACTCAAAATATATTTTTGCCTGACGTTGTATTTATACATCTCTATACCTGGCTCTCTACATCTGTTAATTTTTTTTTTACCGTCCTATGACCAGGAAAAGTTTGCAGAAGAGAATATCCTTTAGAAATTCATTAAATTGATATGTAAAAATGTGTGTTTGTGTGGTGCCTTTTTATTGTATTTGTATCTTAATTAAAGGCTAAAATGCTTATCTAAATATTTTTAATTTCTTCAAGTCTGAGGTTTATTTAAATCAGTCAAAAAACATAAATAAAGTGTGTGTTTTGATTTTTGGAATGAAATATTTTTAATGTAAAGACCTATTATCATAGTTGCTTGTTCACAGTAACTTCGTCCGGTTAAGCACCTAATGTTTATTCACTAAAACACATTATTTCTCCAAGATCCATTACTAGTAGATATTATCACACTTCTAAATATACCTACCTCTTCATTACCTACATTAACTCAAAAAGAAGTAAATGCTTTTGTGTATATTTCCTGTTGTTAGAAGCACTATTTTTACTTAAATGTAAAGACTTGTACTTTTTGACGAAACAATTAAAATATGGTCGCATAGTAGTTTATAAGTGAAAAACTTGATGCTTTAGAAAGAGCATTATGTGCGCTTCAAATTGTGTGCATCCTAAGGAACGAGAACCTACCTAACCTTTAGGCCCACTAATTACAAGAAATATTTCTTGTATGTACGAACCTGACTGCTGCACTGGGTGCCATTATGAATGTGTGTGCTAAGCGGAGAGCCGTGCTGACAATGTGAAGCTTGTTGACTACTTCTTGTTAGATTGAAAATTTAATCACTTTGAATTCAATTGCGTTTTGTGAAATTATATGCTTCATTTCAAATTATTTTCAAACCTAAAAAAAGCATTTTGAGTCAGTCTTTATAGTATAGAGCCTGGCTGAGCAGACTGTTTTGAACAGTTTTTTTAAACGCAATATCATTTCTTTTATATGAATTCACGTGTGTCTTAAGTGAAAGCATGAGCTTTGTTTGTTATAGGTTGAAATTTGTAGTAACGCTTTCTTATGGATCGGGAGGAGAAATAAATGAGTTTTGTGCAAAACTTCTTTTTAATTCTCTAACAATTTGGTTTGGTTTGAACTTATATTGAGCGTTGCTTGATTCAAAAAGAAAAAGCTGTGTCTGTTTTGACCTTGGATATAAGAATTTTTGTTTTAAGATTTATTTTTAAACTGACTAACTGGCTACTCGAGCTATTCAAAAAGAAGAAACATTTCTCTCTCTTGAGAAAAGATATGAAATTTGTTGTTCACTTCTTGAAATCGAGTAACTTCTCGATTTGTTTATCAACCGTAATTTCATACTTGTACCCAGTATTTTATTTACTGTGATTGTCGTTTCCTGTCAATTTCTGAATTTCGTTTCTATATTAAAAAATAAAAAAATTGGAATTGGTAAAATGTAAGTAGGTATTTAATTTAGTGTATTCACATGTAGGAAGTTTTCTTTTTTAATTTACTTGTTTTCTTAGGTCCTCGTGTCTTCTAAGTGCCTATATATTTTTAATTTGTTTTGAATTGTGTTTTTATTTTTTATTTTAAGTAAAAATACTAAAATAATACATATTATATGACTGGTGTTTTGCAATTAAACAATATAGTTAAAAATAAAAACAAATAAAACTAGAAAATACAATAGAAATCAATTATGTGGTGGTTATTTTTCAAAGAGACTATTGTTACTAGATTTTGTGGCTTCAATGTTTTACAAATAGTGAAATAATAAATTAATAAATGAACAAACAACTAAAATAAAAAAGTTGATAAAAAAATCTAACAACAGCAAATAAAGGACGAACAAATGGAAAATTGTAATGAACCTTTAAATCTTTCGATTAAAAAACGTCCTGTTGCTGTAGTTCCCCCTTCTTCGTCACAAACAATTTCTGCGCATTATAATTTAACAAATTCTAATATTAATACATCTAGTAATAATAATAATACTCAAACATCTGAAGTAGTAGTTAGTTCTCAACAACAAAACTCACAACAACAACAGCTTTATCAACAAATTCAACAA